>JAJJWW010019070.1:0-600000 GCA_023531295.1 Papaver armeniacum | reverse complement strand
ATAAAGAATGACACTTGGGAATAGCAGTATGTGTGAAACGTAGTCCCTGTCTCCGTCGCCTAAACAAGCGTGGAATGCAGGATCCAAGGCAACTATCATGTACTTGCTGACAAGAAGCATGCGCTTGGATCCAAAAGATCTAATCATGCCGTCTTTAAAAAAAAAAAAGAGAAATTGGATCCAGTTTGATCCAATCATATAAAAAAAAAAAAAAAAAAAAATTATTGTGTTGAATAAAGTCACTCTTGGTTCCCTTGTATATGCCAATTGATTTGATGTAGCATTCAAAGACCAAGTAGCTCAATCCAATAGGATTAGGTTCATCTTAGCAGATGACTTTCAGACGGATATGGGAAACATCGAACACTTGTGAATATTCGCCAACATCTACATCTATATCCATCTTCTTAATCTTTTCATTGTGATTGTGGTTTGTTAGTTTCCGAGTATTGTGGCTTGTTCGACTATTTAATTAGAGTTTATTTACTAATATATGAATTGAATTTGCAAGGTACCTCCTCCTGTAGTCAATTTGGATTCGTTCATTGATTTGTCACAAATAGACGGAGTTTGAAATATAGGTTTTGTAGGTATATCTCTAGTAAACCTTCACGAGACTATAACTCGTCCACTAGGGACACCTAGGGGTTTAAAGGCTTGTTATTTATGCTAAAATTAACCGTAGCCTCGACGTCACGGAGTTGTATGTATTTGTTTTAGTTTTGTTTTGTTTGATTTGCTCGAGGACTAGCAAGGTCTAAGTGTGGGGGAATCTGATAGGTGTCTAAAACACCTAATTTACTATCCAGTAGTTACGCTTTCTTTGCTATTTTTATTGTGAATTATGTACTTTACGCGTGTTTTTGAGTTATTAGGTACTTTGGAGTCATTCGAGCGAAAAGAAGTGGAACTTGCTCAAATGTTGGATTTATTTTCATCATGGTGACGAACGGAAAGGCGAAGCTATAAAGCGAAAGAAGGAGGTCACTTGAACGTCATACGAAAATTATGAATGAAAACATCGATGAAGCTTGTCAGTTCCCTAGAACTGACAATTGAAAGGAGTGCTTAGGCTGCCCGTATCCAATTGATGGTTGCCTATAGTAATTTGGCTAATTACATGAACCTAGATCGGATCGGGAATGTCATTCTCCATTACATTTCAGAGACCTGAGCTATGGCAGCTTATTTTGTAGCATTCATGGAGAGGAAGTAACGGAGAAATCAGTGAAGATTAAAGAGGGGTTTTGTTATGATGAAGAAGGTCTGCTACTGGTGAAGGATGAAGCTGATTCAAAGGAGGAGCTATTGTAATGGAAGAAGAAGTGCTGCTCGATTCGAACAAGAAGGAATTAATGGTGGTTGCATCGAATGGAAGAGATTCAGTGGAAGTGTTAGAGAATTGAGTGAATTAGAAGACATGGGTTTTCTTCGGATTTGGTTTCAGGCAGAGAAATGACTCGATTGGAGTTGTTCTAGGGTTTTGTGGCTGTTGATTTTCAAGGGTTGGCTGAAATTGAAGCTGCTGTGATTTGGGATTTCAAGAGAAGGGTTGAACAGTGATTGATGGAAGAGAATGAGTCGATTTGCTTCTGAATCCGAGATGTTGGAATCAAGGGGAGAAAATGCAGAGATTCACGATGAGCTTTTTCTGAGAGAAGAGAATGGATGTGCCTGGTGCTGGTAAAGACAAGATTTTGCAGGTGTTGGGTCTGTTGGTTTGAGAAGCTGCTGAGTATGGAATGGCCAAGAAAGGAGAATTGGCAACAAGGGGTGAAATTGGGTTCTTATCAGTCAAGGTGGAGGAGAGTAAGGATGAATTGTTCTGGGACTGTTGTGTTTGTGAAGTGGAAATTGCAGGGCAAGAGGCTGCTGCTAGTTACAAGATATTTGCAGGTGTTGGCAGTGTTGATGATGAAAGCTTGAGTTCGATCTTTGTACATCACAGGTTACGGGTTCTCCGCTGAGATACACGGTGTTGGCTGGTCTTTGGTGGATTAAGGCGAGCAATAACAGTGATGAGGTCCGGTAGTGGGTACAGATGGAATTGCGTAGAGCTGGTGTATTGCGGAATTGGCGTAGTCCGGGTGGCATTGCGGGGCTGTGGTTTTGCGGGTGAAGGGAATGGTGCTTGTGGATTCAAAGGGTAGTAGGTGGTGCTATGGAGACACGGAGATGGCGAAAATGGTACAGCTATGATAAGTTACAGATGGTGCAGTTCGCAGAATGGAAGACAAAGGCGTTGGAGCTGGTGCTGGCCAGCGATAGAGAATGGGGGCAGTGGTATTGATTATAAGCAAAATGGTGAGCTGAAATGCATATGGCAGAATTCAATGACAGAAATGGAAGCTGAGGAAGATGGCAGTGGTGATATTGATTTCACTGGTGTTTGTTATCTCGGTGGAGTTACAAGATTACCAGCTCTTCATGATGTCAAATAGGGAATGGAACTGCAGATGGAAAAGGAATTGAGTTGGTGAACATGGTGTTGCACCTGGAGTATTGTGATTGAATGAACATGGTGGTTCTGGAATGCTTACTAGGTTTGGCAGTGATGTTGTAGTAATGGCAAACTGGAAGATGGAAGTGAATGCAAATTTCAGGGTTGCGGCCGAGTAAGCAGGCGGATTACAACGCGAGGAGCAATTGCAGGTGGCCTGAGTAGATGAGAATGAATGGAAGCTGTATAGTTTAATGAACTGCAATGGATCAATACCTGATGTGAAGCTGCATCTTGATTTGCAACTTAACTGAAGCCGTAATTGTTATAATGCCGCGGTAATGAAGCTACGAGAAATGGGAGATATGCAATGCATCCGGTGGAATTGATGGGCATGATAGATGCAACATAGGGCCATCATGGTTTGTGACTTAGGTGGTGAAGCACAATCATGGTGCACTAGCACGTACCGGCCTAGAAGGTGAACCAAGTCACCAGTAGCGACTCGGTGTCCGACTAGACCACGACTCATATGACCCTGTTCGACTCACCGATTCACATTGATTTGACTCATTGACTCGGAGTCGACCGGTTTGACTCGTTGACCGGTGACCGGGTGGACTTGCTTGGTCACCCGAAATAGTTTTCCTACGATTTTTCCGGCCAAGTTCCGCCATAATCCCAGATTTTCGACGACGTTTTTGGACATAATTTCACATGGGCTTGGGCTGGACCACTTGGAGATGGGTTTTGAGAAGACCTAATATTGGAAGGAGTATCCTTATGGAATGGGAGAAGCATATAAATAGAAAAGTCTTTCTCAAATTGAAATAGATCTCCATTAGGAGACTTCTACTTGTTGTCTAGGGTTTCACATGATAGTTTTCTTCTTTGCTTTCTATGATGATTTCCAAAAACACAAGTAACTAAGTTTTTATTATTGGTTGAAGATGTAGTTGGATTTTGCAACCAAGTTATGATTTTTATGAATTAGTTTTCTCTCAATATTATCGCTTGATTTCTACGGGTTATAATAATTGCATGATTGAAGTATTGCAATATGATTGAATGTTTGTTTAGTCGAGAGTCTAGAATTGATTGAACTCACATCCATATCTATAGCTATTTTAGGGTTTTCATCGAGCGATAACCTTGAATACGAGTAGCATGATATGATTCTAGGTTGTAGTGATACATCCTTGTAATCATATGTAGAAATTGACCTTTGTTCGAATTGTTTTCGCAATGTATTACAATTGCATTGATTAGCCTATTTCTGAAACTTAATGCTCCTAGGAATTGAACTTGATTAGCGCAAGGCGTTAGGTTATTCTTTAGGTAGATTTCACATACGCAGCCCTAATGTGTGTGTTGATAACTTTGGAAATTACGGAGTATTCTTGCAATAAGGTATTCTATGGCTTTTGATGATAGCGAGATTAAATACGAATTCTATTCATATATTCATAAACTTGTTTACAATTGAAGATGAAACCTTTATCCAATATTTCACATTCTTGATTTGCGTGATTTATTTCTTTTGTTTGCTTTTTGTTTATTTTTATTTACACAATCAGAAAATCCTCGGTGTTTTATATAGAAACCATAACATATTGATAACCAAGACCTCTCTGGGGATCGATCCTTTCTTGCCCTTGCTATATTTATATTTTGAGTAGTAAGAAAGTGTAATTTTATTTGTGTCGCCTACGACAACGATCAAATTTTAGGCGCCGTCGCCGGGGAGGCAACGGTTGTTAATTGTTTTTGGTTTCTTATTTTTGTATTTAGTTTTCTTTTACTTTTTCTTATTCTTTGGTTTTTAACCGTAGTTTTGAGAATCTCGTTTCAGGTACCAATTTCTATGGACGGAGCTTATTGGAGCAATCAATACGGATTTCAACCTCAACAATTTGACAACTATCACCCTTATGGGGAATGCAATCAAAACCAATCATTTGGTTATGGTCAATATTCCACGTACCCTTTTAGTTGTTCTCATACATTCCAACCTTCTTACGGTGGGTATGTAAGTGAGCAACCACAAGGAGGGGAGAATAGTTGTACTCCTTATAATTTTCCTCTAGTTTGGTAGATGAAATGCAACAATTTATGGACAGCATGGAGTCAATTTGTAGACAACCAAGCGTGGAACCAATTTCATCGACCGAATGTGCTCATGGTATGTTTGGCCCAATTTCTGATCGTAGTTATGATCATCCACCCATTCAAAGGGAAGATAATTGGCCTAACAATACGGAAGTAAGTAATTCTACTTTTTCTTTGTCGAATGAGCTTTACCAACAAATGGAACACTATATTCAGAATTTGGATGGAACACTCCAAGAGCTTCAAAAAGGTGTTTCCACTTTAAGACAAGGCATTGAAGAGTACAAGGAGGAAATGAATAATTATGTTGAAAAAGGCGAACCTTTGGGGACTTTTGTTGATATTTGTGTAGTTAACTCAACTCTTGATCGTAATAATGATCATTCACCTATTCAAAAGGATGAGTTCGAGATTACACTAAATTCAGCGAGGAACAATCTTATGTTGACTATGATAGTGATGATGATTATTATGAAAATACATCGTTTGAACCAATTCATGGTGACATCCCCGAGGAGTGTACAATGGAGTCTTTTTGCGATCACGGTGAAGACGAAGAGGAATGTGATGACACTAGTGTAGCTTACTCAAGCATTGATCTTTATAACGATCAACAACCTATTCAAAAGGTAGAGCTTGAGGATGATGCAATGAGTGTTCTAAAGAAATTCCTTATGGATAATATTGCATCCGCAAAAGAGTATGTGCCTTACAATAAAAAGGAGTGTGTTGAGAATGAGACCGTTATGACCAATATTGTGGAAGACCCAATTGAGTTTGCATATGATTGTAATGATGATGTTTATGTTGAGACTTTGGTTAAAGCAGAAACGGACGAAGAATGGTTGCAAGGTTTGATAGAGGACCATGATATAAAAGAGGTGAATAATTCACTTGAGTTTTTCAAGGATGAAGAGGATTCCGTAATACAAGAGATTGTGCAAGGTTTGTCTAACCCGTTGCCTATTGTTTCTTCTCCTTTACCTCTTATTGGTTTGAATGTATGTGCTTCAAAATATTGTTGAATGATTTTATATCTCGATATCCGCCATTAGAGATACTTGATTCTCATACTATGCGGAGTTATGGAACAAGAAACCGTGGAAGTACCCGACTTCTATATTCTTTATACACTTCCAAGTGTGGCCAAGAATAAGTGTGGGGGAAGCTTTATCGGTTCATAGCTTCACTTTTGCTTTATATTACTAATATTTGTGTGAAGCTAGTGTTTCCAAAACAGGTTCTATGGAAGGATCCCCAACTTTTCAGATTGTTGGTGTATGGGGAATGAATCTTACAAGAAGCTAAGTCGGGCCGTCGACTTTAAAACAATCACTTAGTGGGAGGCAACCCACCGGTTTTGTATCTTTATCCTTATCTTTTTATTTTTATGCATTTGCTTTTATCTTTATTTTCTTGTTTTTGCATATCATTTGCGGAATTTCCCACCTTGAACCTTCTTTGGACGATTCAATTTTACATTGAGGACAATGTAAAGTTTAAGTGTGGGGGAGCATTTATATGTTTTAGTTTGTTTTATGCCTTTTAAAAAAAAAAAAAATCAGAAAAATAGAAAACCAAGAAAAATTTGTGCTTTTTGAACTCCGAAATCTAGAACTTGTGCCTTTAGGATGACACCATTAGTGGATGGAACCATTTTGAATGCAGGAGTTGAGGAACCAATTAACTAAAAGGGAAGAATATAGCTCAGAAATCACAAATTAACATGATAGTTGTTACCATATCTCGGAATATCACCATATCACATTCTATTTTTATTTTTCCATATTTATCTATTGTTCTTTAAGTGCTTTAGTGGGTCACTAAACATCGACGTGTTATTACTGCTAGGATGAAATAGAGTGATTGAGTTACTAAAAAAAAAAAAAAAAAAAAATGATGAAAAAAAAAAAAAAAAAAAAAAAAAGACCGAAAAATTAGACCAAAACGGAATAAAGAATGACACTTGGGAATAGCGGTATGTGTGAAACGTAGTCCCCTGTCTCCGTCGCCTAAACAAGCGTGGAATGCGGGATCCAAGGCAACTATCATGTACTTGCGACAAGAAGCATGCGCTTGGATCTAAAAGATCTAATCATGCCGTCTTTAAAAAAAAAAAGAGAAATTGGATCCGTTTGATCCAATCATATAAAAAAAAAAAAAAAAAAAGAAAGTATTATTGTGTTGAATAAAGTCACTCTTGGTTCCCTTGTATATGCCAATTGATTTGATGTAGCATTCAAACCAAGTAGCTCAATCCAATAGGATTAGGTTCATCTTAGCAAAGTGACTTTCGAGACAGATATGGGAAACATCGAACACTTGTGAATATTCGCCAACATCTACATCTATATCCATCTTCTTAATCTTTTCATTGTGATTGTGGTTTGTTAGTTTCCGAGTATTGTGGCTTGTTCGACTATTTAATTAGAGTTTATTTACTAATATATGAATTGAATTTGCAAGGTACCTCCTCCTGTAGTCAATTTGGATTCGTTCATTGATTTGTCACAAATAGACGGAGTTTGAAATATAGGTTTTGTAGGTATATCTCTAGTAAACCTTCACGAGACTATAACTCGTCCACTAGGGACACCTAGGGGTTTAAAGGCTTGTTATTTATGCTAAAATTAACCGTAGCCTCGACGTCACGGAGTTGTATGTATTTGTTTTAGTTTTGTTTTGTTTGATTTGCTCGAGGACTAGCAAGGTCTAAGTGTGGGGAATCGATAGTGTCTAAAACACCTAATTTACTATCCAGTAGTTACGCTTTCTTTGCTATTTTTCTTGTGAATTATGTACTTTACGCGTGTTTTTGAGTTATTAGGTACTTTGGAGTCATTCGAGCGAAAAGAAGTGGAACTTGCTCAAATGTTGGATTTATTTTCATCATGGTGACGAGAACGGAAAGGCGAAGCTATAGGCGAAAGAAGGAGGTCACTTGAACGTCATACGAGAAAATTATGAATGAAAACATCGATGAAGCTTGTCAGCTCCCTAGAACTGACAATTGAAAGGAGTGCTTAGGCTGCCCGTATCCAATTGATGGTTGCCTATAGTAATTTGGCTCATTACATGAACCTAGATCGGATCGGGAATGTCATTCTCCATTATATTTCGTAGACTCGAGCTATGGCATCTTATTTTGTAGCATTCATGGAGAGGAAGTAACGGAGAAATCAGTGAAGATTAAAGAGGGGTTTTGTTATGATGAAGAAGGTCCTCTTTGGTGAAGGATGAAGGCTGATTCAAAGGAGGAGCTATTGTGATGGAAGAAGAAGTCTTTGCTCGATTCGAACAAGAAGGAATTAATGGTGGTTGCATCGAATGGAAGAGATTCAGTGGAAGTGTTAGAGAATTGAGTGAATTAGAAGACATGGGTTTTCTTCGGATTTGGTTTCAGGCAGAGAAATGACTCGATTGGAGTTGTTCTAGGGTTTTGTGGCTGTTGATTTTCAAGGGTTGGCTGAAATTGAAGCTGCTGTGATTTGGGATTTCAAGAGAAGGGTTGAACAGTGATTGATGGAAGAGAATGAGTCGATTTGCTTCTGAATCCGAGATGTTGGAATCAAGGGGAGAAAATGCAGAGATTCACAGATGAGCTTTTTCTGAGAGAAGAGAATGGATGTGCCTGGTGCTGGTAAAGACAAGATTTTGCAGGTGTTGGGTCTGTTGGTTTGAGAAGCTGCTGAGTATGGAATGGCCAAGAAAGGAGAATTGGCAACAAGGGGTGAAATTGGGTTCTTATCAGTCAAGGTGGAGGAGAGTAAGGATGAATTGTTCTGGGACTGTTGTGTTTGTGAAGTGGAAATTGCAGGGCAAGAGGCTGCTGCTAGTTACAAGATATTTGCAGGTGTTGGCAGTGTTGATGATGAAAGCTTGAGTTCGATCTTGTACATCGCAGTTACTGGTTACGCGAGAGATACACGGTGTTGGCTGGTCTTGGTGGATTGTCGAGCAATAACGGTGATGAGGTGCAGTAGTGGGTCAGGATGGAAATGGCGAGGCCCAGTGTATTGCGGAATTGGCGGGATCCGGTGGCATTGCAGTTTGTGGTTTTGCGGTGAAGGAATGGTGCTTGTGGATTCAAAGGGTAGTCAAAGGTGCTATGGAGACACGGAGATGGCGAAAATGGTACAAATATGATAAGTTACGAATGGTGCGGTTCGTGGGAAGACAAAGGCGTTGGAGCCTGGTCTTGGTGATAGAGAATGGGGGCAGTGGTATTGATTATAAGCAAAATGGTGAGCTGAAATGCATATGGCAGAATTCAATGACAGAAATGGAAGCTGAGGAAGATGGCAGTGGTGATATTGATTTCTGATGTGGAATCTCAAAGGCTGAGTTACAAGATTACCAGCCCTTCATGATGTCAAATAGGGAATGGAACTGCAGATGGAAAAGGAATTGAGTTGGTGAACATGGTGTTGCACCTGGAGTATTGTGATTGAATGAACATGGTGGTTCTGGAATGCTTACTAGGTTTGGCAGTGATGTTGTAGTAATGGCAAACCGAAGGCGGAAGTGAATGCAAATTTGGGGTTGCGTGAGTAAGGTGCGGATTACAACGCGAGGAGCAATTGCAGGTGGCCTGAGTAGATGAGAATGAATGGAAGCTGTATAGTTTAATGAACTGCAATGGATCAATACCTGATGTGAAGCTGCATCTTGATTTGCAACTTAACTGAAGCCGTAATTGTTATAATGCTGCGGTAATTGAAGCTACAGAAATGGGAGATATGCAATGCATCTGGTGGAATTGATGGCCGTGATAGATGCAACATAGGGCCATCATGGTCGTGACTTAGGTGGTGAAGCACAATCATGGTGCACTAGCACATGTACCTTTGGCCTAGAAAGGTGAACCAAGTCACCCGAGTAGCGACTCGTGTCCGACTAGACCACCTGACTCATATGACCCGGTTCTGACTCACCGATTCACATTGATTTGACTCATTGACTCGGAGCTGACCGATTTGACTCGTTGACCGGTGACCGGGTGGACTTGCCAGTCACCTGAAATAGTTTTCCGGCGATTTTTCCGGCCAAGTTCCGGCCATAATCCCAGTTTTCCGGCGACGTTTTTGGACATAATTTCACATGGGTATTTCTCACACATGGGCTTGGTGGACCACTTGGAGATGGGTTTTGAGAAGACCTAATATTGGAAGGAGTATCCTTATGGAATGGGAGAAGCATATAAATAGAAAAGTCTTTCTCAAATTGAAATAGATCTCCATTAGGGAGACTTCTACTTGTTGTCTAGGGTTTCACATGATAGTTTTCTTCTTTGCTTTCTATGATGATTTCCAAAAACACAAGTAACTAAGTTTTTATTATTGGTTGAAGATGTAGTTGGATTTTGCAACCAAGTTATGATTTTTATGAATTAGTTTTCTCTCAATATTATCGTTTGATTTCTACGGGTTATAATAATTGCATGATTGAAGTATTGCAATATGATTGAATGTTTGTTTAGTCGAGTCTAGAATTGATTGAACTCACATCCATATCTATATCTATTTTAGGGTTTTCATCGAGCGATAACCTTGAATACGAGTAGCATGATATGATTCTAGGTTGTAGTGATACATTCTTGTAATCATATGTAGAAATTGACCTTTGTTCGAATTGTTTGCGCAATGTATTACAATTGCATTGATTAGCCTATTTCTGAAACTTAATGCTCCTAGGAATTGAACTTGATTAGCGCAAGGCGTTAGGTTATTCTTTAGGTAGATTTCACATACGCAGCCCTAATGTGTGTGTTGATAACTTTGGAAATTACGGAGTATTCTTGCAATAAGGTATTCTATGGCTTTTGATGATAGCGAGATTAAATACGAATTCTATTCATATATTCATAAACTTGTTTACAATTGAAGATGAAACCTTTATCCAATATTTCACATTCTTGATTTGCGTGATTTATTTCTTTTGTTTGCTTTTTGTTTATTTTTATTTAAACAATCGTAAAATCCTCCTAGTGTTTTATATAGGAAACCATAACATATTGACAACCAAGACCTCTCTGTGGGATCGATCCTTTCTTGCCCTTGCTATATTTATATTTTGAGTAGTAAGAAAGTGTAATTTTATTTTTGACGCTTACGACCGCGATCACTAGTTTGTATTACACACATATAATAGATGCATACACATATCATATAGTAACAAGGATATGCATGCATTTCACAAAAGATAGATTTGTAAAACAATAATGAATACAAGAGAGTTCGTCATCGGATCCCTCCTCTTTTGATGACAAGCCTCGCCTACCTCGAGATCCATAATCTACTGGTTCGTCTTTTTGAATCTATCGTTTTTAATAACAACTAACTGTTAATCACACAAGCACTCTAAGATTATCCAAAAGTCTCATACAAGCCTTATAACATAGTCTCATACAATTCTCTAGTTATAAGTTAAGTGAACTATCTAATGGTTCTAAGCCCATTTATGGTTCTACACCTTTTCATTATCTAACTTTGACATATATAATAGTTTACTAATTCAATTGGATTGGTTTTATAGTCCATTAGATAAGTCTTAAGAAGATCTACAACTTTGTAAAAGGAACCAAAAGCTAATTCGGACCATAAAGGGTACAAAACATCAAACTAAGAATACATGGTACCAAACCCAAGCCCATTGGGCCTGACCCGACACGGCCCGATAGTCCAAGGCCTGGTTCATCTGGTCAAGTGACGGTCAAAGGGTTCAACTAACAGTCAACGTCCAGTCAAGGGTCAAAGTCTTGGTCAAATGGTGTGACAGACCGGAAAATTTCGCCCTTGGCGCCTGGGCGCGCAGGCCGGAACTTCCCCAATGCACCATGATGATGCTACGATCTGGGCCTTAAATCTAGGCAAATACACTTTCATTCGCCTTTGCATGCATGTTCAAGGAGCATGATGCAGTTAAATCGCCTTCCACACTTAAGGGTGGAAGGCCATAAGGCCAAGGCTAATGCATATTGTTAGAGCACTGCTCAGTCGAACTCGCAAGCGTTGCTATCTCAAGCTTGTTTGTCAAGTTTAGTTGCCAAAACTATAAGTCTTGATTTCTAGTCTACTTATAGATAAGTCTCAGATTAGGATATAAAGTGTAGTTGAGCTCTAGACTCCACGGTGTTCATCATACAAGACAAATAACTACTCAAGGAAATGGTGGAACTTCATCGACTAAAAGGTATGTGGAGACTTGAACTTATCTATCACTCAAAAGTTTATATACTCTATCTCCTATCTTGAGACAAAAGTCGTATTGTTATATAGACTTCGATTATACACATTTGCTATTTCGAGCCGAGTTTATCTCGCTTATCTATTTCTCTAAATATGTGTTGGTAAGATTTCGCTTTGGCCAAGTTCATCTTTACAAGTGACGAAAGTCATGTTGATTACTTCAATATCTTGAAAATTGCTTTGATGAAAAATATTGTTTGAATAACCTCTATTTAACATCCTCTAAGAATGTTTCAATGATTAAAATGAGACTTTAGAATATATAACCATGGCTGGATATAAATATTGTGTGATAACTCATACGTGTGTAAGTCCATAATCCTTGAACCAAAGTATGCGTCCTTTTGCTGCGCTCGGGATAACCGGAACTAAATTCTCGTACTGACACGTCTTTAGGAAGTTCACGTCCCGTGAATTTCTACCGGAGTTTGTGAACGAAAACAAACTCAATCCGGGTACTTAAGTCTGCGTACAGGTATGCGTACTTAAGTGGGTTATTTTCTAAAAACGGTTATTTGTGAACTAAGACATATATAAACTAAGGAATGCATATTTGGAAACCGTGGCTATAATTTTCATGAATCGATTCGAGTGAATCAAATCGTTTTTGCTTCGATTGTGTCTTATATACTTCTATGAGATCTAAGCAATTGAACAACTCTTTAACTAGTTCTTTTGAGTCATTTGAACTAGTTATGGTGAAGATGAATAACGTTGATATGAAAGTGCTCATATGGCTAACCATTTGGTTAACTACTGTTGAACCAACTAGGTGTACACGTTTAGGTACGATTACACAAACCTAAATGAACGTGCATTTCATTTGTGTATAACAAGCTAAGTTTGATCTAACGGTTGAAAGATATTAGCTTGAATCTAATCAGGTTTTCATCTAACGGTGAATATTGAATGCTTTGTTACCAAGGTAACTTAGATTGCAAACCCTGATTTGGAGACTATATAAAGGAGAACTCTAGCAACTGGGAAACCTAATCCCCACACCTCCTATGTGATACTAGTTGTATTAGCTAGAGTCGATTCTACTTTAACCTTAGGTTTCTATCGAGACCCTGTAGGTTAATGACTTGAAGATTTCATTGGGATTGTGAAGCCAGACCCAACTATTTTCTCTGTAGTTGCGTGATCTGATCTTGTTGTTTCTATCGTATTCAATACAACTGTAAAATTGGCTCGAGATTAATTTCTACGATAGGCAATATAGAAAAGTAGTCACAAACATCTTCGTCTCATCGTTTGTGATTCCACAATATCTTGTTTCGCTAGTCGATTAATATTATTGTGAGGTGATTGATATTTCTAGGCTATTCTTCGGGAATGTAAGTCCGGTATATCAATTGGTTCCTGTTCACCTTGATTTATCAAAAGACAGAACAAAACTCGTAGGTATTTCTGTGGGAGACAGATTTATCTATTCCTGTAGACTTTTATGTGTGATACAGATTTGTTTATTAAAGTCTTCGACTTTGAGTTGTATCAACTCTTAATTTTGGGTGAGATCAGATAAGGGAATCAAGTGTGTAGTATCCTGCTGGGATCAGAGACGTAAGGAGCGCAACTGTACCTTGGATCAACCAGAGATTGATTGGGGTTCAACTACGGTCTAGACCGGGTTAGTTTGTAGTAGGCTAGTGTCTGTAGCGGCTTAATATAGTGTGTGTTCAATCTGGACTAGGTCTCGGGTTTTTCTACATTTGCGGTTTCCTCGTTAATAAAACTTCGCGTGTGTCGTGCTATTTCTTTTCCGCGTTATATTTTGTTATATAATTGAAATATCACAAAGTTTTGCGTTAAGATCAATCAATTAGATAATCTAACCTTTGGTTGTTGATTTAAATTGATTGACACTTGAACATTGGTCTTTGGTACTGTTCAAGTTATTTCTCTTATATTCAATCGTGCTCATGATTTCTATTTGTTTGAGTAAGGATTGAATCGAGAAATTGAGATATAACTCTTTGATATACATTTCATTAAGATTGAGTCTGACTGTCTAGTTGATTCTCTTAAAAGTATATTGGAGTTAGTCCATACATATTGCTAAGAGAAATATTGGGTGAGTTGTTGTACCCCCACTTTTTCAATTGGTATCAGAGCAGGCAAACACGTTTGAAGACCTCATAAGTCTGTGTTTGTAGCGATCTGACTATATGGACAATATTCTCTCTGATAACGCAACACCAGATCAGAGTTTCTCTGAGAAGTTTCAAAAACCTGAGACATCTAAGAAACCTCCTGTTTCTGCCTCTGTATCTGAACCTACCTTCAACTGGGAAAAGTGTCTTGGTGAACAGTTGGATGATCTTTCAAATGAGAGTGATTCAGAGGAAGGACAAACAATTGATGAGGAAGTCTCATAATATATCAAACTCTTTGACCGTGCCTTGAAAGAAAAGAAGTCAACAGATTGCTTGAGAAAATATTTGGCACCTCTCTGTCAAGAAAACTGAAAGATGAGAAAACTCTTTAAAGGTTATGACTGTGGATATAAACTTTTACAATCTACCTTTAAATATCGAGAAGAATACTTACGCTCAAAAAGGTCCGAATGTGATAATGTTTTTCGAAATCTCTTTGTGTTGAAAGAAAGACTTGCGGAATCTGAAGCAAGATATGAATCTCAACAAAAATATTTTAATGACAGAGAACTCAGTCTCCTCACCATAGAAAAATCGCCAGAGACTGATCTCGTTGCTTCCCTTAATAAGGTAAAGTCACTGGAAGAGAATCTGAAAAGATTTAATCCTAGCTCTACAAAATTATCTTCTATGCTTGGAGCATGTAAAGAACATCGTGATACACGTGGTCTGGGTTATAAGGGAATAAACGCTCCAAGTATTGGCAAGGTCAATTTTGTTCATGAAAATAACAACTCTTTGTGTGAAAAAACTTTTCTAGCAGCTGACGGTCTTAGGAACAAGGATTGTACTCCTTCAAATTTAACTCGCATGAGATCGGTCAAGAGCAATTCCGTTAACTGCTATTATTGCGGAAATGAAGGACATCTTGAAAGAAGATGTCGTTTTGGACTGAGGAATGAGAAACTTCACAACATTCTTGCATGGATGTCTAAGGAAGTAATTAAACCGTTCTCTCATATTGCAGGAGTTAAAGGCAGCGTCTGCAATCAAGAGAAATGCTATGTTGAGTCATTTCAGGATTATGATTTTGAGAGAAATAATTCCTATTAGAGCATTGCTCGGTCAAACTCGCATGCATTGATATCTCAAGCATGTTTTTCAATGTTAGTGATAAAAACTATAAGTCTTGATTTCTAGCATATTTGTAGATGTTTCGGACTAGTACATAGATAGTGTAGTTGAGCTTAAATCTCTCGACGTTCATCTCTTGAAGACGAAGAACTACTAAGGGGATCTTGTGGAACTTCTTCGACAAAAGGTATGTGGAGACTTGAAATTATCTATCACTTGGAAAGTCTATTTCTACTATCTCATATATTGAGACATAAGTCGTGTAACAATATAGTTTTCTTTATACACATTTGAGATTTCGAAATTTGAGTATATCTAAACACATATTTCTCGAAATATGTGTTGGTAAGCTTTCGCTTTGACCAAGTTCATCTTATATCATGAGAAAATTGCCGAGTAACATCTTACATGGATTGTGTGATACAATCATTTGGTGTAAGACTTGGAAGGTTTCAATAATGATTATTTCAGTATCTTGAAAATTGCTTTGATGCTAATAGTGTGTGAAAACGGCTATTGACATTATAGAAGAATGTTTCAATGATTGAAACAAAGAGTTGATGATGTAACCATCTTTGGATATAATCATATATAGTGTGTTCGCACATTAGTGTATATAAATCCATAAACCGGAAGCCAAGATTATGCATATGTGTGTATACAGAATTGGTTAAGGAGACATGTTAAGTATGCGTACATGTACCCATACTGGCAGAAGTTCTCAAATCGAGAATTTCTGCTGAGTTTGGTTTTGGCAAAACTCTTAACTAGTCACCTTAAGTATGCGTGCTCATACCATACTGGCGGAAGTTTTTGAACCGAAAATTTATGCCGAGTTTGGAAACTTTACAAACTAAAAAAACCGGTTGCTTAAGTACGCATACCGTACGCATACTTAAGCTGGTTACTTTGTCAAATCGGTCAAGTCCATGAACTTAAACATTTAAGTCATAAGGAATGCAATCTTTGCAAACCGTGGTTATAATGTTCATGATTGATTCAAGTGAATCAAACTGATTTGATTTCAATTGTGTTTTCTAAACAATTGAAAAACTCTTAACTAGTTTCATTTGAGTCATTTGAACTAGTTATTGTTAAGATGAATAAGGTTGATATGAGAGTAATCATATGGCTAACCTCGGTTAACTATTTGTGAACCAACCTGGTGTACACGTTTAGGTAAGGCTACATAAACCTAAATAAGGGTACATTACATTTGTGTGCAACAAGCTAAGTTCGATCTAACGGATGAAAGATATTAGCTTGGTTGAATCAGGTTTTTCATCTAACGGTGAATATTGAATGCTTTGTTACCAAGGTAACTTGGATTGCAAACCCTGATTTGGAAAATTATATAAAGGAGAACTCTAGCAACTGGGAAACCTAATCCCCACATCTCCTGTGTGTTACTAGTTGCATAACTAGAGTCGATTATCCTTTAACCTTAGGTTTCTTCACGAGACCCTGTAGGTTAACGACTTTAAGAATTCATTGGGATTGTGAAGCCAGACACAACTATTATCTTTGTAGTTGTGTGATCTGATCTTGTTGTTTCTATCGTGTTGAGTGCAATTGAAATAATTGGCTTGAGATTTTATATCTCCGATAGGCAAGATAGAAAAATAATCACAAACAAACTTCGTCTCATCATTTGTGGTTCCACAATAACTTGTTTCGCTAGTCGAATAAGTTTATTGTGAGGTGATTTATAATACTAGGATGTTCTTCAGGAATATAAGTCTGGTTTATCAATTGGTTCCTGTTCACCTTGATTTATCAAAATACGGAACAAAAACTCTTGGGTATTTATGTGGGAGACAGATTTATTCAATCCTATAGACTTTTCTGTGTGAGACAAATTTGTGTATCAAGTCTTCGACTTTGGGTCGTATCAACTCTTAGTTGTGGGTGAGATCAGCCGAGGGAATCAAGTGCGTAGTATCCTGCCGGGATCAAAGACGTAAGGAGCGCAACTATACCTTGAATCAATGTGAGATTGATTAGGGTTAAACTACAATCCAGTCCGAATTTAATTGGTAGTAGGCTAGTGATGTGATTTCAAAGTTGAGTTGTAGTAAGAGTTCGTTCATGACTTGTGAAAGCAGATTTTGGACTTAATTTTAAATTAAAAATATAGCAAACTTAAATAAAAGTGATATGAAAAATATGGAGAAGACTGGGGCTATGGATTCCACTAATTACCAATATCAAAGTGATTTATATTCTCTAATTATAATTATGAAAATCCTTCATTCAAATTGATTCTTAATATTTCAAAAGTTGATTTTTATAAATAACAATTGTAGATCGAAAGTATGGGACATCAAAACCCTAGGCTAGCATGCTCCATCAATTGAAATAACAATTGTTTAACAAAACCATTTTATCTATTTATTTATCAAGGAAAATAATCATATAATAATTGCATAAATTAAATAAAATAGAGATTACCACTTTTTATTGGCGAAATAGCTTACTACGTCGCCCTAGAGGATGGGTTTAGCTCATCATGTTGGAAACACGCTCAAAATTCATTTTTATTGCTCAAAGGAGGTGTACAAATGATGAAATATAGAAAAACTATTAAAAACCGGGTTTGTAACAATTATATTTGTTACAAACCGAACTGTTACAAAGTACGATATGAATGAACTGTCGTTGTCACTGTAGCAAATACGACTATCCCTTGTACGTCTAATGTTCTTCACAGCAGCAGAAACTGGCGATTCTCTGCAGCTTGATTTTCTCACTCTGTAATACTCTGTCTCTCTCCCAAACTCTCCGTCCCTGCTCTACTACTCCTCTGAACCTTATATAGCCTCCCAGAACCGAGAATAATCCTCTGTAACTCTAGCAAATCTTCTATTACTCGGCATTGAAGAAAAATATTCTCGGGAATATTTTCTTCCCTGATTTAACTCTTCACGCGCTGAAATGATGCATAAACATTCCAAGCATGATATTACACGTTGTAGGAGTGATCCAACATGCTTCAGACACATCAAATCTTTCCAAAACACTTGCAATCCCGTGAAATAACTCTCCCATGCACGGACTGCCCTGTTTTCTTCTCACAGAAATTCCAGCCAAACTGGATCGAATTTAACACCTATACCATCTTTGTCTAGCCCATAGAAACATACCCAATCAATTCCAGCCTTTTAGTCTCCCCGCAACAAGCTCAAATCACCAACCCTAAATCTGCCAGTTGAGAGTTGTTTTTCCCGCCAAAACTGGATTTTGAATGAAGAATATGACCTCTCCCTAACAGAGATGGGGGTGCGAATAGCGGATGCCTTGAGGGGTGCCCTTTTCCAAAATGAGGGTGCCTTTAGTACTTTTCTCCGAGGACCAAATAGTAATTTTCGAGCAATTTTTTCCACACAAGTGTATTTTTCCAAAAACACCTACACAAACATAAAAACACCATAATAAGTACAAAATCAAGCACTAACAATAGAGACACTGAGGACAATTCGGACACAAAAATGTGTCTATCAAATACCTCCAAACTTATTATTTGCTAGTCCCCGAGCAAATCTAACCTAGAAAAATAAAAATGACTACACTTAGCACGTGCAGTAAGCCGTTAAACCGCTAGGTAGCCCTAGCGGCGGAGTGTTGTCTCCGGAGGGTTTACCAGAGGTGTACCCACAAAAACTTTACTCCAGACCCTAGATATCTACGCGGGGCCTCGGACGGCATTAAAGAATCTCCTTGGTTGGCATACTCTCATTGACTATAGGAGGAAGCACCCTGATGCGAAATTCCAATTGTTGTACACGAGTTTGCACTCAAGCATACTAAAATTCATATAAAGTGAAAAAGCTCTACTCAGATAGTTTCTAGACATCATAAACCGGAGTCAACCAATCACATGGATAGATTAAGAAGATGGATGTAGAGAAAAAAACGTAGATGATGTTGAATAAGGTGAACCTATCCTAATGGACTGAGATACTAGTCTGGACTAATATCAACACACTGGCATATACAAGGGAACCAGTGGTCGATAATCCTAACTCTAGGTCAACTCAACTGGCATATACAAGGGAACCAGTGGTCAACTTTATTGTATTTATTCCGGTTGGTCTGGTGGTCTGGTCTTTTTTTTTTCCCTAACACCTGAGCTCTGTGCTTTTATGAATAAACTCTTTAGATGTTTCCATCTAATCAGATTGGTTCCTCAACTCCTACAATCAAGATGCTTCCATCCACTTAGATTGGTTAGTTCCATCCTTAATAAACATAAATTTCTAGGCTCTGGAGTTTATTTATTCTAACAAAAAGGTAATAAAAAGTTTCTACCCCACCCCCAAACTTAAATCTAACATTGTCCTCAATTTTTCTAATGAAAGAGCAAAACCAAAAAGTAAAGTAACATGAGGAATCAGTAAAGTGAGAAGTTGGAAAGATAGTACCTGGGTGAAGAGAGAAATCAAAAACTAAAATACAACATAAAATCGCCTCGATGGTCAATCAAGGGTAAACAGGGTCTGATGTGGTTTAAATTGTTGTAGAAAAGTGGTAGTAAAGTTCGTTCAACTCAGACTTGTAAAGATTTGATTTCAGACTTAAAAATAAAATATATACAAAGGTTGTAAAAAAAAACGAGAGATACTAGGACTTCGGATTCCACCATTAATCACATTCAATTGGTTCTTATAATGACTCATAACAATTCTAGCTCTTTTGTTGACTCTTTTCTTTGCCGAAAGTAGATTTTATAAAGAATTAGATGTAAATCATACGCATAGAGCATCAAGAGTTTTTAGACTAAGCATACGCTATCAGACAAAATCACAACTAATCAAGAAAAATCATAAATCAATTAAAACAAGTGCAAAGTCATAAGAATCAATTATAATTACCAAACAATTGTGAACTTGGCTTCCTCCGTCATCCCAGTGTTGGGGTTTAGCTCCTCATGCTCAAAACACACCCAAAATAATAATTCATAGCTCAAAAAGGTGTTTTATTGAAGAAATTTATGAGAAAAAGAACAAAACAGCAAAACTGCAACAGTTATAAACGTTACAGATAGACTGTTACGAAGATAACAAAAAAATAAGACTGCTGATTTAAGACTGCCTCCAGTGTCGTGATATTACGATATTTTTCTACGACTGTCCTTAGCAGCATAAAGTTCTTCGTCTTCTTCTTCTTCCTGCAGCAGCAGGAAACTCAGTGCAGCTCCCTGGTCTTCTCTGCAACTACCCCCAAGGCCTCTGTCCGAACCCCTAAACTCTCGACCCCCCGCTGTGACTCCAAACCACCCTTTTTATACGTAACAGGGCTATAAAATTTCACGAAATCTCCTCTTCCAAGTCACGGCAATATTTCCTTTTTTTTCTCGTACGCGCCCTGTTGTGGTATCTAAACTTTCCAGATTTGGTATAGGAGAGTATATCTTCTCCCAAGTGCACGTAAACTCCAAAAATAGAACCAAAGAGATCCCGAGATATCCTCCAAAGTCTCACGGCCTCAACAACAGAAACCCAAGTTTCTTATCCTCCCCTGTTTCGATCCAACACAATGATGCAGCCAATTCTGATAGATTAAAACACCCATACCAGCTCTCTTATGCTTTAATAGGACCATCCCAAACCAAAACACCGATTGAATCTCCACCGAAATATCCCAACAGAGCCCAAAAATCGTGATAAACTATCCTCCCCTGTTCAGCTCAAAACTCCATATAGCGTCATGTATTTTCGAATCTGGAAGACCTACCAACCCTGTTTAGTCGTAACAGGGTGGTACCAATCCAAGGCAGCCATTAAATCTGGCTGAAACTCGATCAAATCTCGCCTGCAAATCATGCTGCAAAACTGAATTTTGAATTCAGTTATTCCCGCCAAAATCCGTGGAGAAGAAAAGAGTCACCCCCTATCCAGAGTAGGGGTGCGAATAGCAGGTGTCTTGGGGTGACCTGAAGGTGCCCCTTAGTAATTTGGGTACCCCTTATCCATAGCGAGAGTCCGAATAGTAATTTTCTCTCACGAGCGCAAATATCACTTTTCGAGCCAATTTTCCCGCAAAAGCTTATTTCTCCAAAAACACCTACAAAAACATAAAATACCAAAATAAGTACAAAATTGAGCACTATCAATATAAAGAATCGAGACAAATTAGACAAAAAAATGTGTCTATCAGGGTCCTCCAGAGGGACCTCCTCAACATCACCTGTAGGAAAGGGCTCTAAAAAGGGATTCAATCTCTGAACGTTAACCTTCGAAGAACTACTACCATCCGGTGTCTCGATCTCAACGGCTCCATGTGGAAAGACAGTGTGAATAATAAAAAGACCCGTCCACCGAGAACGTAACTTCTCAGGGAAAAGATGCAAGCGGGTATCATACAGAAGTGTAGGATCCAAATATCGCACAACATATTTTATTAGTGTGCGAGATTTAATTATTTTCTTAGCTTGAGAGAATGTAGCAGAGCTTGCTAAATTATAGAGAGAGAAAGAGCCTGCGAAATTATAAGGAGAGCTTGAGAGAACATAGCACGGGATCCTAAAATAGGGGAAATATGAGCTGTATGTGAGCTGTCATCCACTATGTAAACACCTATATAAAGAGAAATGCAGGAGAGAGAAAGAGGGACACATTTAGTAAGAGAGAGATATTTTTTTAGGAGAGAGATATTTTTAGAGAGGGATTTATTTTCTTTATCATCTTCTTCCCCAAATAATTAGATCTAGAGCTCTACAAAATATCCATTAATGGAGATTGTAAATATAATACTAATGTAACCTCAACAATCATAGTGAAAAACCATGGATGTAGATCACATTGATCGAACCATGTAAAAAATCCTTGTGTCAATTTATATTTCTAGTACTTATATTTGAGATTTAGGTGATTAATAATATTGAGATCTAGAAAATATTATAGGGGTGTGTAGTGGGAAATCCTGCAACTACATTTTTGGTGCTAGAAACAGGGACCTAATTGTTAGTTTAGAGGAGATTCAAGGGAAAACAAAGAAATTCAGGAGTAAAATACACTTTCAGGAGACAAGTAGCAGCAATCTACAAGAGGCCGATGCAGGAACAGATTCAGGAAAGAATTCAATTACAACAAAATCAAGAAGAGCTACATAGCTACATCGAGAATCTGTTTTATAAGGACAAATCCTTCCTTATCTTTTTCATTTTTACTCTTAAATATTTAGATCTGGTGATTCAAAACAAAATTTTGGAAAAGATTTTCACAAAACTCCTAATTTGTTCTTCATAAAATTTTAGTTCTGTTTCGAAAACTTGATTCAAAGTGAGTTTTGATTGCAGATTCATAACCTACAAAACTGGTGTTACAAATTCATGTGACCGATTCCGAAAATAACGATTATCAAAATTTTCAGCTGATTTGAGAATTTTTCCATGAACAAAACCAAACGAATTTTCAATGATAATTTCATTCTCACAAGCCAAGGTTTAACACAAACTTCTCTAGATTTTTCACTAGATTGATTTTTTGTTCGCAGCAATGCATGATTGGAAATCTTCCCAGCATAAATTATACGCGAAGAAAAGAATAACAGCAAAGATCACTTCGTTGGTATAACATTTCCACGAGCCTTTCAGTCCCACGAGTTTAGTTCGCCAAGACATATCCAAATTGTCAACTTGCAACTTCGCCAGCTAACTCACTTCGGAACAGATGAACCAATTCGGAAAAGAAGTTAACTCGCAAAGACGGAAACAACTCAGACTCCACTCGCCAGTTTGACCAGCCAAGGATCAGCAACAAATTACTTCATCAGCAAGATATGGAGGTACTATTTCGCAAGACCAACAACAATACTTAAAAGGGAAGCGAACATAATGATGAAAAGGGAAAACTCTATTCATCACAACAAGAAAGAAAGATGATTAAACGGTATACGATAGTAGGAAAAGTTAAATGAAGTAAACTTTGAAGAACAGACATAAGCGAAATATACTTCATCAGAAAACCAGCGAAGCCAAGCCAATATTGGGACAGCGAAGGAAAGTCTACATTTTCGCGAAATTACAAGTTTTCGTTTTCGCAGAAAATCTACATTTGCAAAGAGAAGTCTACATCATTCAACAGCCGGGAACACAGAGGTGAAGATGTTCAAGCCGCATCAAAATCCAAAAATGAAAGAAAGTTACAGAAAATGGCATAGAAGAGTACGACAAAAATACATCAACAGATATCCCAAAAGAGTTAAAAGTTGCTTCATCAATGATTCCAACGAAGAACAAATAAAAGAAAATGAACAGGAATAAGAATAGCACACTCGGAGCTGAAGAAATTATGGAGTCAGGAGCTGAACAAATAAAATACAATGATCATATTTTACTAACTAAAGAAACAGGAGAAAAGGAAGAAAGGACGAAGATAATAATTATACCAGGGACGAGGACAAATGAATAACCTGTGCGAAGCTCACCCCACTAACACAAACAGAAACTAGCACAGATGGTTAGGGATTAGGAGTATAGTTAGAGTTCGCGTGATCAATTCTCGCCAAGCTCATAGTTTTTCACACTTTTTAGAACTGCTGCTAAAAAGAAAGGAAGAATAATAGAGTAGCAATATGCGTTTCTTTCGCAAGGACTAGCTGAAGTAGTTGGTTGAGGATGTACCGAGCAAGTGTTAGGACGCATGTTCGAATTTCACCTGAAGCATATTATTTTTACATCATGCGATTCTTCCGCACAGAAGGACTGTTATGCCAAATTTCAATATTCTGCGGTTACTTCGCAAAAGAGAACTAGCACAGTTGGTCAGAAGGCATGAATGCAAGCAGAAAGTCGCAGGATCAATTCTTGCTTCTCGCACATTTGTTTTTGTTAGTCTTTGATTATCCCGCCTAGAAGAGAATTGATGATTACTTCGCAGAGATATTTCGCAAGAGAAGATTAGCACAGATGTTATGGTGCGAGAATATGCAAGAGGCAGGTCAAGGGTTCAAATCTCATTCCTCACACTTCTTTTTGCTGCGCGATAATTACATTTATTTGTGCGACATTCATACATTTCAAGGATGCCAACTTCGCAAGAAAACCATATACTTCGCAAGAGACAACAACAACAACAAACCACAAAAGCTAAGTACCACTTTCTTTGAACATTTTACTTCTACATAAATTTTTTTTTTTTTGATTTTATTTACAAAAAAGCGATTCAATCGCAATTTTACAAATATTACTGAGATTTCAAGATTATAAAGACTTCAAAATTACGAAGATTTCGAGATTTCACAATTACAAAAAATAAAAATAAATAAAAATATCAATTTATATATTTCTCTAGAATATTTCTTTTACAGAAAATAAAAGATTTTTGATTTGATTTACAAAGCGCGATACACTCGCAGAATTATAAAGATTTCACAACTACAAAAATTCCAGAATTACAATATATTAGAATTTCTCTTGAATATTTACTTGGCTTCAAATGATATAATATTATGAGAATGAAAGAATGAATGAAAGAAATGAAATAATGAAGATATGCGATAATTTCGCAAGAGATAATCAAAAATCAATGACAAAGAAAGGGGCTAACCTGCTATGGCGTACACCCTAGTTCCCGAAATCAAAATTTTGCAAGAGGCAAATGTAAGACCTAAAGTGCGTCATAAAAGGGGGTACCTGCTAACATGGCTCAGGGGAAAGGTTACACCGCCCCTGGAACCTGAGTCATGGAGATTTGGGGTCAATAAAGCCCATTCAGGAGAGGTACCTTGGATTTTCAACCTAAGCTTATGACTTGGGTTGGACGACCGAGGGTCTCTTCTAAGGAGTCAGAACATGATCAAGGCGCCGAGGTACACGGTTGAGCCAAGAGTGCCTGGGACGTTTGAAGCGTCTCGGCCATTCTTGGCAAGTCTTGGCGTATGTTGCACTCGGCCCGAAGAAAACTCCACTTAGGGGCAGTCTCGTAACCATAAGCCCTATAGGCAAAAGGGATAAGAGGCTGTGAAAACAACTGGTTGTTGTTAAGACCGGAAGGGGGAAGCTAGTCTTGTATGGCCGAAGTACGCCTCCTTGAAAGGGAAACCAAGGGGAATATAAAGTCGGCACCCTCTATTAGGGAGCCGATAAGTGTCTTAAGACGCAAATATCATAAGGCTTTATTTTCGCAAGAAAATTTAGGCTTGTCATATTTGTGCAACAATCCTGAAGAGGAAATAATACAAAAGACAAAGATAAGACGAGATCAATGGGTCAATACATGAAAGTGTAAGGACGTCCTGTGATTTCGTCACAAGACGGCAATGTCACGGGGATTTATGTTCGCAAGAATATTTAGGCCTGTCATATTGTCGCATGAAAAATATCCTACAGAGGCAATAATACTAGAGAAATGATAAGACAAGATCAATGGGTCATTACATGAAAGTGTAAAGACGGCCTGCGATTTTGTCGCAATGACAAGAGGTGGCAAAATAAGACCTTTAACTAGGAAGACAAAATAAGACCACATGAGAAAGTAAGCAAATAAGCTTGCAAAAATGAGTAAGCAAATAAGACTGGGAAAATGATTATATGTAAGCACATAAGCTTGCGAATATGTACATGGAAATGAAACTGAGGCATCGAAAATGACATACATTTGATATTATAATCATATTATTATGCGATACTAATAGTGCAGGAATAAGGAAAAATGAGGCAGAAGTAAGAACTTGCGAGGAACAATAAATACGTGAAGAAGAATGCATATACTAAAGACAAAACCAGAGAAATGAAGAATGGAAGCAATTTAAAGCTACATCAATTTTAGAGCGGAAAAATGAGCTAAGTAACACAAACATTAGTTATACATTGCAATAGATAAGCATTCTCATTATACAAGCATCATACTCGCATCATGAAAGCATCACATAAGCATTTCATGGCATAAACATCGCATACACATTTCATAACATAATCATTACATAAGCATTATATTCGCACAAGTATTTTACGAAACTTTACAGAATTATTCAGAATTTCGCAGGATTCTTCAGAATTTCGCAGAATATAATTATTTTGCAGGATGTGATTATTTCGCTCAATTATTTCACACAATTATAAACAACTTGAAGAGATTATACTATCGCATGAGCACAAAGCATGAGACAGAGGCAAGATAAGAATGAAGACACAACTCGCTCATTCAACATTTTCTCAAGGATTCTACCCTCATAGATAAAGAACAGAGGCAACTATGGATTACCGAGAAAACATTTTATGTTCTTTATCTTCTCGGCAAAAATCATTTCCAAAAGGGACGTTCACTAATGAACAACAAGAATCCTCATCAAAAATGGAGTAATAATTTCGCATGAATAGAGGCAATACTTATTACTCGCATTCAAGGATGGATACTTCATATACTTCTTCAAGGATACTTCATATACTTCTTCAAGGATACTTCATACTTCTTATAATTCTTCAAGGATACTTCATACTTCGTATACTTCAAGATGATACTTCTAATTAATTTTCAAAGCTTCGGAACTTCGCAAAAGAATAGAGGCAAGTACGTACTTTTCAAGTCCAGTATTCTTTCGCTCGTTCCTTCATCAACAAAGATCAAAGATTACTACAACAACAGATTTTTCCTTAAAGATCGCTCTTCAAGCAATATTCAAGGAAAAAGAGGCAAGATGTAGGATCCAAATATCGTACAACACATTTTATTAGTGTGCAAGATTTAATTATTTTCTTAGCTTGAGAGAATGTAGCAGAGCTTGCGAAATTATAGAGAGAGAAAGAGCATGTGAAATTATAAGGAGATCTTGAGAGAACATAGCACGGGATCCTAAAATAGGGGAAATATAAGCTGTATGTGAGCTGTCATCCACTATGTAAGCACCTATATAAAGAGAAATGCAGGAGAGAGAAAGGGGGACACATTTAGTAAGAGAGAGATATTTTTTTAGGAGAGAGATATTTTTAGAGAGGGATTTGTTTTCTTTATCATCTTCTTCCCAAAATAATTAGATCTAGAGCTCTACAAAATATCCATTAATGGAGAATGTAAATATAATACTAATGTAACCTCAACAATCATAGTGAAGAACCATGGATGTAGATCACATTGATCGAACCATGTAAAAAATCCTTGTGTCAATTTATATTTCTAGTACTTATATTTGAGATTTAGGTGATTAATAAGATTGAGATCTAGAAAATATTATAGGGGGTGTGTTGTGGGAAATCCTGCAACTACAGGAAGAACTTTTTGACCTGGAGAAAATGACTTTCTTAAAATATTCTTATCATGCACAAATTTCATTTTGTTCTTATACTCCTTAGCACTATCGTAAGCATCTCTACGAATCTCTTCCAACTCATTGAGCTGGAGTTTCCTATGGGCTCCTTCCTTGTCAAGTGAAAAATTTAGTTGCTTAACAACCCAATAAGCTCTATGTTCTAACTCAACAGGTAATGATATGCCTTGCCATACACAAGCCGATAAGGCGACATTCCAATGGGGGTCTTAAACGCAAGATCGGTAAGCCCATAAGGCATCGATAAAGCCTAGACGACCAGTCTTTCCGATTAGGATTAACCTGCTTTCTCTCTAATATACGTTTTATCTCCCTATTGGAAACCTCTACTTGACCACTAGTCTGTGGATGATACGGGGTAGCTACCTTATGTGTAATACCATATTTCTTTATAAGAATCCTAAAAGGTCCATTACAAAAGTACGACCCTCCATCACGAATTATAGCTCGCGGTGTACCAAAATGTGTAAGTATATTATTTTTCAAGAACTCAATAACAACCCTATGGTCATTGGTCTTACACGCAACCGCCTCAATCCACTTAGAGACATAGTCTACAACGACAAGGATGTATAAGTTACCAAAAGAATTAGGAAACGGACCCATAAAGTCAATACCCAACACATCAAAGACCTCGACAACTAAAATAGGGTTCAAGGGCATCATGTTCGTACGGGAAATGGTTCCTGATTTCTGGCAACGTTCACAAGTAACACAGTGTGGGAGTCTTTAAACAACGAAGGCCAATAGAATCCACACTGCAATATCTTAGCAAATAGTCTTCTTAACACTAAAGTGACCCCCACAAGCATGATCATGACAAAAGGAAATAATACTGGACTGGTCACTCTCAGGTATACATCTCATAATAATCTTGTCTGGACAATACTTAAATAAATAAGGATCATCCCAAAAGAAATGCTTAACCTTGGCTAAAAACCTAGGACGATCTTGTTTACCCCAATGTTGGGGCATTCTACCAGTAACAAGATAGTTCATTATATTCGCATACCAAGGTAATTGGGTAACAAAGAACAGTTGTTCATCAGGAAAACTATCCCTATATGAGGAGAATCATCAGGGGTATCCATAACAAGCCTACACAAGTGGTATGCTACTACATTTTCTGCACCTTTTTTGTCTCTAATGTCTAAGGAAAATTCCTGTAACAAGAGGATCCATCTAATCAATCTAGGTTTAGTATTCTTCTTGGAAAGAAGATACTTCAAAGAAGCATGATCGGTGAAGATTATGACCTTAGAACCTAAGAGATAGGGTCTAAACTTGTCTAAGGCAAACACAATGGCTACTTGTTCCTTCTCCGTAGTGGTATAGTTCAACTGGGAATCATTCAGAGTTTTGCTAGCATAGTAAATCACATGAAGTAATTTGTTCTCTCGCTGACCTAGCACAACACCAATAGCATAATCTGAAGCATCACACATGATCTCAAAGGGTAGGTTCCAGTTGGGTGCCTGGACTATGGGTGCGGTAGTGAGTAAAGTCTTAAGCTTCTCAAAATCCTCTAAACAAGCATCATCAAAGACAAACTTTACATATTTTGCAAGCAAATTGCAAAGAGGTCTAGAAATCAAGCTAAAATCCTTAATGAATCGTGATAAAACCTCGCATGCCCTAAGAATGACCTAATATCTCTTACGGTTTTTGGGACCTGTAAAGTCTTAATAAGGTCAACTTTGGCTTTATCTAACTCTATACCCTTAGAAGATACGATATTCCATAAAACAATTCCTGAACGAACCATGAAATGACATTTCTCCCAATTGAGCACTAGATTCTTTTCCTTACACCTAGTCAACACTAATGACAAATGATGCAAGCAATCATCGAAAGACGAACCAAACACTGAAAATCATCCATAAAGACCTCGTAAGAACCGTTCTACCATATCTGAAAATATGCTCATCATGCAACGCTGAAAAGTCGCAGGGCGTTACATAGCTCCGAAAGGCATGCGTCTATACGCAAAGGTACCAAAGGGACAGGTAAAAGTGGTTTTGTCCTCGGTCTTTGAGGCAATAACGATCCGATTACGACCCGGAGTAGCCATCTAAAAAAGCAAGTAATGACTATGTCCACTAATCTCTAGCATCTGGTCGATGAAGGGAAGGGGAAAGTGGTCCTTCTTAGTGACCTTGTTCAATTTCCTATAGTTAATACAAACACGCCAATCCGTGGTCGCTCGGGTTGGGATTAACTCATTATTATCATTCTGGACTACAGTATATCTGAGTTCTTGGGAACAACCCGAACGCAATGAACCACTTGTCATTCGAAATGGGGTAGATTATGCATGCATCTAACAATTTAAGAACCTCGGTTCAAACTACTTATTTCATATTTGGGTTCAGTCTACGTTGTATCTCCCTAGAAGGTTTGGTGTCACTCTCAAAATAGATCTGATGCATACAAACAGTGGGACTTATACCCTAAATGTCTGCTATGGTCCACCCTAAAGCTTCCTTGTTGTTTTGAAGGACGATTACTAGCCATTTTCCTGATCACTATCCAAGTCGGATGCTAAAATTACAGGTAAAGTTTCAGATGGGCCTAAAAACACATACTTCAAGGTATCTAGTAGTTGTTTAAGGTCCAACTTAGGAGGCTCTTCTAACGAAGGAACTAGGGTAGACTTAGAAACTGGTAGTGGTTCGAACTTAGGTTTCCATCCATTACTAGTGTCTAACAAAGGGGTTGAATCTGACAAAGCATTCACCTCATTAATCACATTATCATCATCAAAATTAATCCCAAAGTGATCTAGGCATTTCTCTAATGGATCTTCTAACAAAGTTTTTGGTAACGACTCCTCGACTAATGTTCCTATCATGTTCACCTCTTCTATGTTCGAGTCATCTACTATTATTAAAAATGTTCAGCTCAATAGTCATATTATCAAAATACAAGTTCATAATACCATTTCAACAATTAATGATCGCATTGGATGTAGCTAAAAACGGGTGACCTAAAATCACTGGTATTTGGTTCTCTGGGTTAGGGATAGGTTGGGTATCTAGGATAACAAAATCCACTGGATATATAAACTTGTAGACCTCTATAAGAACATCCTCGATTACACCACGAGGAATTTTAACGGACCTATCAGCTAATTGGAGTGTCATTTGGGTAGGTTTCATCTCACCAAGTCCTAGCTTAAGGTACACATGGTAAGGGAGTAACTTTACACTGGCTCCTAAGTCAAGAAATGCTTTCTCAACACGGTATTTACCTATTGTGCAAGAAATGGTAGGGGAGCCTGGGTCTTTATACTTGGGAGTAGTGGTATTATGAACAATAGGACTCACGTGACTAGCTAGAAAGTCTTTCTTCCGGACACTAAGCTTCCTCTTTTGCATACACATATCCTTAAGAAACTTGGCATAAGCGGGAATCTGCTTGATTGCATCTAATAGTGGAAGGTTGATAGTTACCTGCTTAAAAACCTCCAATATATCATTAAAATTGGACTCCCTCTTAGTTGGAACTAGCAGCTGGGGGAACGGGGCTCTGGGAACAAAGCCTGGCTCAATATGACCCTTATTGGTCTCTTTAGAGACTCTATCAGTCTCCTCGGTTTCTGGTTCGGAAGGTTGAACTACAGCATGTTCACTATCAGGCATGGCAACCTTGTTATCTATCACTCTACCACTCCTAAGGGTTTTAATAGCATTCACATGATGGGATGGTCCTTCACCTACTTGATGAACTCCTCTAGGATTGGGCTGAGTTTGACTAGGAAACTTACCTTTTTCCCTCAAAGACTCATTTATCTAACTAACCTGGGTTTTCAACTCGGAAATAGCCTGAGAGTTAGCATAACCTATACTCTTACTTTCTTCTATCCCTTGCGAAACCATTTGGTTGATCTTTTCAGAGCTTTTAATAAACGAGGCGAGAGTCTCTTCTAAACTTGTGATCTTTTTTTTATCCTCGAAGGTTCTCAACTGGGTTGACCTAAAGAGTTCTTAGCATAACCAAAACCTGGGGGAGGCTGAGAATTACTAGACTGACCTTGATTCTGGCCCTTAGACCAAGAAAAATTAGGATGGTTTCTCCAACCAGGATTGTAGGTCTCTGAGTATGGGTCAAACTTCTGACGGTTCTCAAACCTAGCATTGTTATAGACAGCATGAGCTTGCTCTTCACTAACCTGACCTTCCCAAAATGAGTTGTCGGGCTCTATTCCACAACTAGAGACTTGAGAGGTTCTATTAGGTTCAACAAGGGATTTTTTTATAGACTGCCCCATTTCCAAAGCTTCTAACCTTCTAGACAAAGAAGAAAACTTAGCATCTGACGCAAAACTCGTATCTAACATATTGGTGCTACTTCTATTAACCAAGAGTATTTTACGGGGTTCAACACAAGACTCTCATTGTTGGGATTTCTCAACAACAACTCCTAAGAAGGTAAAGGCATCCTCAGCACTTTTACTAGTGAACTCACCAGTGCACATAGACTCGACCATGGCTTTGGTCGAATAGTCTAAACCATCATAAATAATCTCTACAAGTTTCATCTTATCAAATCCATGGTGAGGACACTGGGATAGGAGATCATTGAATCTCTCTAAAAAACTATAAAGAGACTCTCCCTCTTGTTGCACGATGGAACTAATTTTTTGTCTAACAGCTGCAGTTTTATGCTTAGGGTAGAATTTCATATAAAAAGCAGCAATAAGTTCCTGCCATGTTTCAATGGATTCAGATGGTAGGTTGTTTAGCCAGGTCTTGGCTTTATCTTTCAAGGAAAATGGGAACATCTTAAGTTTCAAAACTTCATCAGTAAGGTCTTTTATTCTAACTGTCCCACAAATTTCCTCAAAGTGCCTAATATAAAAATAAGGGTTCTCATCATCTTTTCCTAAGAATATAGGGATCATCTGAAGAATACTAGGTTTTATCTCGAAATTAGCCGTATTGGCTGGCAATTTAACGCACTAAGCTCGGTTGGTCCTAGTTGGGAACATGTAATCTTTCAAAGTTGCCATCGCTGGCACAAACAAGTACTAGGGGTACTTTCCTCACGAATAGACAGATTCTCAAAACTGAAGTTTCCAAAAACGGGGCTCTCAAAAGAAGAGTCTTCGACCTCCCCGCTTCCACAAGAAGAATTACTAGGTTTTTCACTAATCAATCGCCCTAGATTGTCTCTTTTCCAAGCCCGCTCTTTAATAACCTCGGGCATACACTATAAAAACAAAAGAAAAAGAAAAATCCTAAAAGGAAGGAAAGTTCTATGCAAACACAAACAAGGCTGACTCCACCACAGCAAACCTAATGATTTCTAGGAAACAAAAAGCATGATGGCTCCACTTAGATTGTTTCTAGACTAGCTTCTAATCTTTCGAAAAGGAACACGTTACAATCAGAGCAAACCTCTCTGGAATCAATCCGAGTTGAAGTAAGTTGAATAGAGACGAGGGAAGCTGCGTGGAGCTTTGATACCCAAGGCCTCACCGGCATTACAAGGCGGCGCAGTCACGCATTCAACTCACAGAAACCATCATGAACTTCAACGTATGCTTAAAAGAGTAACCAATATTTTTCGAATTACTTTCTTATTAAGCTCGTTACCCTATCGGTCCCGTTCTATTCCAAATTTTAAAGCTTAGGTTCGCGTTAAGTATAGTTTTCCTAAGGCGGGAAAGAAGAGAACGGTGATGAAATCCGAACCCTTATCTTGTATGGCCAGGCCTTGCCCTTTACTAGGAAACTAAATAAGCCGTATTCCGTTCCTCGACATATATTCACACGAAGGAAGACAGTAACTCTCTGACAGGGGATTCGCGAGTGTTTTGACAAACTTACCTCCCGTTCCAGACGGGGGATGAACCGTTGTAGTCGAAGTGGGCCACCGACTTCGATGTCAGTGTACGAACCCGAGGGGCCGAGGCGATATCGTAATCACCGTCCTTCTCTGCAAACCGTTTAATATTTTGTTTATGGGTGAAAATCGTTTCTGCCGATTTCAGTAAAATCGGTGGGTGAGTGAGAAACTGGTTTAAACCCTAAACAAATCTGCAGCACGTGAGCACTTTATAGATTCGAGAGATCAATCTGTACAAGTCCGGCCTAAACCAATAAATGGCCGTTCCAGACTTGCTTCGGTCACAAAGTGAAGGAGAAGGGTTAATTTGGGGAGGGAAGCAAAGAAAGGTGTTGAGACCCGTAATAGTTCCTGGGAGAGTAGTGTCTCGACTTGTATCGTAAAGTGAAAGCTTAGGAAGCTTGCAAGAGATGAAAGCTTTTTGGAGAGCTTGCAAAGTTGCCTTTCCGAGAGTGTAGTATTTTTCTCCGACCGAGACTTGTTGTCCGGTGGAAATAGGTAAGACCTATTTATACAAGTCGAGATTGAAACGTACTCTGGTATCATGAAGGAAGAGAGTAAAGGGTGAAATAATGGGAGGAGGTGGTAACCGCATGGTGTTAATGGGTGAAAACGTTATCACCATTATTTCCTCATTTATTTGACCGCTTTATTCCTTTTCACGCTTTCTTAATGTGAGCGTAGTGTACGCTGCAAGCTGTGACCGCCAAACCAAAACCCTGGAAAGCATCCCCCAGTTTCTGTTGATATCTCGTTGGTTGCACCTTAAGGGCAAGTGGCGCTGCTAGTGGCGCGTGGCATGTGCGGAATGCCTTGGTGGTAGGTATTATGTTGAGTGTAAGTGGCAATGCCAGAGCTGCTAGTGGCGTGTGTGGCATGTGCCAATGGCATGTGCAGAATGCCTTGGTGGTAGGTTACACGGTTTGCAAGTTAGGCTACCAGCGTGTGTGTTTGGCATGTGCCAATGGCATGCGTGGCCATTAGGGCACGGCCTTGGGCTTTGCAAAGTTAGGAAAAGCTACCAGCGAGCATGTTGGCATGTGCCAATGGCATGCGTGGCCGACTTGGCTTAGGTTGCATGGTTTGCAAGCCTAGGGCGCTATATTTGGCATGTGCCAATGGCATAGCGGCTTGGAAATATGTCTTGTGGTGCGTGTTGGCATGTGCCAATGGCACATACGGCCATGTTGACCTAGTTGCACGTTTTGCAAGCCTAGGGCGCTATATTTGGCATGCGCCAATGGCATAGCGGCTTGGAAATATGGCTTGTGGCATGCGTTGGCATGTGCCAATGGCACGTACGGCCATGTTGACCTAGTTGCACGTTTTGCAAGCCTAGGGCGCTATATTTGGCATGCGCCAATGGCATAGCGTCTTGGAAATATGGCTTGTGGTACGTGTTGGCATGTGCCAATGGCACGTACGGCTATGTTAACCTAGTTGCACGTTTTGCAAGCCTAGGGCGCTATATTTGGCATGTGCCAATGGCATAGCGGCTTGGAAATATGGCTTGTGGTACGCGTTGGCATGTGCCAATGGCACGTACGGCCATGTTGACCTAGTTGCACGTTTTGCAAGCCTAGGGCGCTATATTTGGCATGCGCCAATGGCATAGCGTCTTGGAAATATGGCTTGTGGTACGCGTTGGCATGTGCCAATGGCACGTACGGCCATGTTGACCTAGTTGCACGTTTTGCAAGCCTAGGGCGCTATATTTGGCATATGCCAATGGCATAGCGGCTTGGAAATATGGCTTGTGGTACGCGTTGGCATGTGCCAATGGCACGTACGGCCATGTTGACCTAGTTGCACGTTTTGCAAGCCTAGGGCGCTATCTTTGGCATGTTCCAATGGCATAGAGTCTTAGTTTGGCATGGTGCCAATGAGTGTGATATGTAGTTTGGTTTTGGCGTTGTCGCCATGGTGGTTTGCAGTGTGCGCTTGGTTTTGGCGTTGTTGCCATGGCGCGCGCAGGTGCGGCTTGGTTTGGCATTGTTGCCATGGCGCGCAGTGTGCGGCTGGGTTTGGCATTGTTGCCATGGTGCGCAGTGTGCGGCTTGGTTTGGCATGGTTGCCGTGGTGCGCAGTGTGAGGCTTGGTTTGGCATGGGTGCCGTGGTGCGCAGTGTGCGACTTGGTTTGGCATGGTTGCCGTGGTGCACAGTGTGCGGCTTGGTTTGGCATTGTTGCCATGGTGCGCAGTGTGCGGCTTGGTTTGGCATGGTTGTCGTGGTGCGCAGTGTGCGGCTTAGTTTTGGAATTAGGGTTCTGTGTCGAAAACCCTAACTGGGTATTTTGAAAAAATACCCCTATTAATTATTTACACTGAGTTAAATGCTCTTAGTTAATGTGTTGCGGGTAACACTAGGTCATGGGGTTTTACGATTTTACCCCTTGTTTAAAAACCACCATCAACATTAAGTCCCCGCTTAGCTCGGAACAGGGGCTTTGTTGCGAGGTAAGCATAAGATGGTGACAAAACTACCAATAGCAAACCGTAAAGAGAATTGAGGGGCTTGTCTGACCTTTTATAAATAGGATTTGGAATCCTTGCCTCTGGGAGTTTTGCACAAATCGGGAGGCTGGCACAATTGGTGGGGCCAGTGCAGCTTGGGCGACGTTGGGAAGTTGGCGTGAGTTGGGGAACTGAGTGTGCTAGCTGGTGAGACCCCAAGGCAATGTGGAAGCTGTGTGTGTGCTTGCGGTGCGTGACTTGGGAAATTGCGTGCTGGCTGGTGGGGCCGGCGCAATGTGGAAGCTGTGCGTGCTCGCAGGCGTGACTTGGGAAATTGCGTGTGCTGGCTGGTGGGGCCGGCGCAAAGTGTGGAAGCTGTGCGTGCTTGCGGGCATGACCGATGTAAACAAATAGGGAGTTTCTTCCGATAGCAAAGTTTCCTTATCTTGCTTTCCTTCACGTGCGGCTTCAATTAGGGCATTATTCATGCTAAAATCTGGAAGCGTTATGTCTCTCATTTCTTCCTTTCCCTTTTTAAGATTCCGTATTCATATCCAAAAATAATTGCATCATCTCCTTGTTTGAGAAAAGGGTTCTTCTTGTGGGATTTCTCTCTTTATCATGTCGCGTAGGTTCGAATCATCTTCTAACCAGTCAGGTTCTCCGGATGAAGGTGCGAGGTCTGACTCTCGTATGAGCATCCCAACAAAGGTTATTCGGGTTAAGAAAATCATACCGATATGTTTTCTTCTTCTTTGGCAGACTGACGTACACTTTAACGCTTGTTGTATAAATGGAAAATTTCCCTTTTGTGCAGAGATATCCCGTTGGAGCATGCGTTCATCGTTATCGACGAGGATGACCTAGTCGCTCCCCTTCCTTCAAGCCCGACCTTGTTGACTCGCCGCAGACTTGGAGGATGCTGATTTAGGGCTCTCTTGTCATGAATACCCTTCCGCAGTTTGTCGTTTGGGACTCGTATGAGGTGTCTCTCCTCCAATTATCGAATGTTGGTGGTTTCCTGGTGCGGAAAGAATTCGTGGCCCTTTATACGAGGATATGGAAAACATACGGCCATATTGCTACCAGGAGCGTGGTGAAGTATTGTTCGTCCGCTTTGGTTTCCGTAGTGAACTGTCTTTTGCCAATGATTGCTGAGATGGAGAATGTGTCCATTCATGCCGCCAAGGGAGTCACCATTCAAAAGTGGGAGAATATGGTGTCCACCGCGAAATCCTTGGAGTTTAACGTTAGCTGGTTGCGGCATCGCCTCAATATTGTGAAGGTCGACAGGGCTGGTATTCTTGCTGGTGTGATTCCTGCCACAAAAGCCATGCTGGAAGAGGAGGAAATTTTGGCCCTGGAGTCTCGGAGGATTGAAGAGTTAACTCAAGATTTGAAGAGTAGGACTGAAAGATATCATGGTCGATTGAAGATGATATTTTGTAGGGATTATAATTTGCTAGATGGGCTTTTCTGATTTGTATTATGAGATTTAAAGGCTCCTCTTTTTTTTTTTTTTTTTTTTGAAGAAATAAAGAGATTCTGTTAATCTGTTGGATTGTATTGAAATTCAATAACTGGTAAGAAAGTAAAAGCAGAGAGAGTGCCTGGTCGTTCACACTTTTGATGTAGCATGTTGCATGGAAATGATTAGGCGTAGTACGCTTTAAGCCACTTTCCGTTGATGACCGCCTCTAGCTTTCCCCCATCTTCTTTGATAATCTTGTAGTAACCACTGTTATATGCTTTAGTGATTATCTACGTCCCTTCCCATTTGGGAGAAAACTTCGGTGCCGATGCATCTTGCTGGATGTGTTTGGCGGTTTTTAGCACCAGATCTCCTTCCTTGAAAACCCTGGGTTTTACATGGCTGTTGTACGCCCTGGAAATCCTATTTCTGTATGCTTGTGCATGTTCCTCTGCCCGGGATCTTCTGGGAGTCCAGAGTGTCTAGTTCCGCACTTCTCGCATTGAGTGATTCGGCTTCATTCCACCGGGGTCCGCTTGCCGCGGCACTTCCGGCCGACGGGATCTTGATTTCTCGGGGAGGATCGCGTCTGTATCGTAGACGAGGGAATAAGGAGACATGCCTGTGGAGCTTCTAGAGATGTTCTGTACGCCTGAGTGCCATTGGCAATTGCTCGTGCCAGATTCTCGGGATTGTCGTGGTACTTGTCCTACTGAGGATTCTGGACGTAGTCTTGTTGGTACTTTCGCTTGCCCATTTCCTTGGGGATAATAGACGGTAGAGAAGACTTGTTTGATTCCGTACCTCTCAAGCCTCCCGTACTTGCTTGTTAGCAAAAGGCGTGCCATTGTCAAGTGATGATGTGTTTAGGCACGCCAAAACGGCAGATGATGTGTTCCTTGATGAATGCCGCGATTGTGGCTCCAAAGTGGTCCCTTTCACGGGACAGCTTCAAACCACTTGGTAAAGTACTCTGGTCGCGGTTATTATGTACTCATGCTGTTTTGAGGACGGTGGGTTGATCTTCCCAATGATGTCGAGTCCCCACTATAAAAGGGCCACGGGCTACTTATCGCGTGCAAGGGTGTTGGAGGCACGTGGATGAGGTTTCCGTGAATCTGCATTCTCGGCATTTCGAACGAAGGTAGCCGCGTCTTCTTCCATGGTCGGCCAAGAGTACCTCTCGTGTATCTGCAGAATAGTTTCTGTTTCCCTTGGTGTTCGCCTTCGTGCATTTCTCTTAACATAACTGGTATTTCTGCACCGCTCAAACACCTTAGTAGACTTCCCCCTAAACTCTTGCGATATAAAACCCCATCATGGAACACGAATCTTTTGGACTTTTGCCTTAGCTTGACGCATCCTCTTTGTTAGTAGGAAGAATGCCATCGCGAAGGAAAACGATGTACGGCTCCCGCCCCCCCCAGGTGACTGATGTTGAGGACTTCGTCTCGACATGGGGCGCCTGGGAAATTTGGACACGCTTTTCGGAGTAATCGTGATTGGGTTTCCATCTCCGGCCAATAGTATCCCAAAAGTTGTAAACGACGATAGAGGGTTACTACTGATGTTATTCCACAGACTTCGGTATGAACATGTTCAAGTCGTTGTTGTGCTTCCTCTTTCCCGAGACACCTTGACAGAGAGCTGTCTGGATTTCGATGATACAGAACACCTTGAAGCATAAAGAAATTCCGCAAAGTCTTGAGGTCGACCTTCCCTTGGAAAAGTGAGTTGTTGAGTTCTTGAATGATAGGAGTTCTCCAAATATCGTCTTCGGCTTTCTCAAGGTTGTGAAAGCCATGTTGAAGCTATGGTTCGCCGTTTTACTGTCAGGGTTTCCTCAGCTCCTTCGAACTGTAGCTTTGAGGCTAGTGTAGCTAAGCAGTCGGCATGCTTGTTGCTGCTACGGCCGACATGTGTGATGGTTGCTTCGGCGAAATAATTTAGTAGTTTTTGTGCTTCAGCCCTGTATGGTGCCAACGTTAGTTCTTTCAATGCATAGATCCCATTTACCTGGTTGATGAGTAATTTGGAATCTCCTCTTATCTCCAAACGTGTGGCCCCGGCTTGTTTAGCTAGTGATAGTCCAATGAGGAAGGCTTCGTATTCAGCTGAGTTATTGGTGCATGGAAAGTCTAGCTTGAAAGAGTGCGAGAAGACTTCTCCAAATAGAGATACTAGTACAACACCCGCCTCCTCCGATATTAGTGTCTGGGGTGGAAGAGCCATCAAGAACAAAGAGCCATGTTTCTTCTTTGACTAAAAGATATCCTGGAAGGTCTCCGGGGAGATCTTCTCGTAATTATGCGGTGTTTTCTCCTGGGAATGCCAAGCAATGTGTCTGCAATGCCTGTCCTTTTATGGCCCTTGGGGAGACGCACGTTATGTCGAACTCTGACAGCTGCAGGAGCCACTTAGCCGGCCTCCCTATCAGGGCAGGTTTCGAGAGGAGAAACTTTACAGGGTCTGATTTGGACACTAGCACCACCTTATTGGAGAGGAGGTAGTGCCTGAACTTCTGGATGGAATGAATCAGTGCTAAACACGCCTTTTCCGCCTTGGGGTATCTGAGTTCAGCGTCTCTCAACGTTCGACTGAAATAGTATATGGGGTATTCCATTCCTTTGTCGTCCTCTTGCGCGAGGAGAGCTCCGATGGCAGTATCGCTAAAGGCTGTGTAGAGACATAGTGGTCTCCCTCGCATAGGAGGCTTCATGACGGTTGGGGAGGACAGTATTTGCTGGATCTTCTGGTACGCTTTTTGCTGAGACGTAGTCCATGTGAAATTTGCTCCTTTTTTTAGCAGAGGAGTAAACGTAGTGGTGAGCCTGCCAGCCCCGTATGAAGCGACGAATGTAGTTTACCTTGCCCATGAAACTCGGAGCTCCTTCACGGTTCGTGGTGGCGGATCGTGAGGATAGCTTGCGTTTTGACTGGATCAACTTTTATTCCTCGCGGCCGTTTTGGAATCCCAAGAATTTCCCGAAGAGACACCAAAGGCGCATTTCAAAGGATTCATCTTCAACTTGTATTCGCGGCATCTTTCGAATACTTGTCGCAGCGCTTCGGATGATCCGCCGAGTCTTCGATTTAACCACCACATCATCTACGTAATCTTCGACTTGCTTGTGCATCATATCGTGGAAGATGGTAGTCATGGCGCGTTGGTAAGTAGCGCCAGCGTTCTTCAGACCGAAAGGCATTACGGTGTAATAGAAGTTTCCAAGAGGGGTTCGAAAGCGCCTTTACTCGCGTCGTGCTCATACATCTTTATCCGGTTGTAACCGCTATATCCATCCATGAAAGAGAACATACCATGTCCACTGGGTAGCGTCTACCAAAGATGTCGATGTTAGGTAGCGGGAAATCGTCTTTAGGGCAAAGACTTGTTCGATCTCTCAAATCGACACAAAGATCTCGATCTCGACCATTCTTCTTTTTAACGGAACGATATTGGCCAACCAAGTAGGATGGTGAATAGGTTTGACAAAGCCATGAGGCTAGTAATTTCTGGACCTCCGCCTTGATTTGTTCTTCTACGTCGTGTCTGAATTGTCTTGGAGGCTGCTTGACTGGTTTGGATCCGGGTATCACATGCAGATGGTGGGTGACCAGCTTCCCATCCAAGCCAGGCATTTCTTCGTAAGTCCATGCGAAGACGTCCCGGTATTCTTTGAGTAAGTCGACTAGCTTTGAGCGTTCCCGCAGATGTAGAGTCGAACTCGATCAATGGGTCGCGGAAATTCCTCATTCCCTATATTGACAGCTTGAGTTCGCTTTCGGTGGTTAAGTCGGTCCCATCTTGTAGCTTCGAGGGGCGTCCGGAACTTCCTCCCGGTTATTGTGAAGAAATTCTTTCGGGCGGAGAGACTGGTCATGGTCTCCCCGCTAATTGCTAACAATGGTGATAATGTGTGAGCTTTCCCTTTTGCTTCGCCTTGCGGTAAGGGTGCACTCGCTTGGTGCAGGCACGGTTACGCCCGGTGGCGAGAGGCTTGCGGGTCTTTCTTCCGAGGAGATGATGGAAGGACGGTCTCCTCTCGCGGGTATCTCCAGCTTTGTCGCTATCTCCGAGCGATGTCCATTTTGGTAGCAGAAAAACCGTGAATCTTGGTCGCCACGCCTTTTGAACCCTCCTTCGCCCATGTGCTTCTACGCGGTAGACTGGGTGCATAGGGGGACAAGTGACGCGGGAATGCGAACAACTTCTCCGTTTCAATACTGTTTTCAGCATTGGTGGTATGTTGAAGGGACGATTTTGAGATTGTGCAGCCACGGCCTTCCCAAGATCATGTGGTAGTCCGGTTCTTTTTCAATCACTTCAAACTTCACGCTTGATTGGATTGGCCCTACTGCCACCTCCAAGTTGATGTAGCCGTATGTGCTAGTTTGGTTGCCTTCAAATCCGGCCATCGTAGTGGGTTGTCGTACGATCTCATTAGGTCGCACCCGGGCAGCTTTGAGTGTCTTGAGAGTGATGACATTGGAAGATGCACCCGTGTCAATGAGTGCTCTTCAAACTCTATGTTCTTGACGAGAGCCATAACATGCAAGGCCCGGTTGACCGTCTTCTACCATCATGTCGTCATCGGTGAAAACAATATTGTTGGCGGATCTTCCGGGGATCCTTGGAGTCCCCGTGGGTGCAGAACTAGTGATGCGTTGAGTGCTATTCGGTTGATAGCAGAGAATGTTTTTATCCGCTGGTCCTTGGAGAGATGCAAAGAATTCACATAAGTTTTCTACCAACATGGTCGCCTCCCCGGTCCGCTGGCTTCCCAAAGTGACGAAACCGTTGATTTGAGAATGCTCATTCGGGATGTTAGTCCCCTTCTCTTGATCTCCTGGGAACATGAATCACTTAGCCCCGATGTTAGATTGATGAGGAAGTCGAGTATGATGTTAATCGCATCCTTCATTAGGTCCATGTTTTTGGCGTGGATCTCTTGAGCACGCATCAGGTCGACCAGTCTTAGGACCTCTTCATTGGTGGTATTGCTTCCAGAAATTGAGGAGTTATCATGACCTTGAGCGGGATCAGTGTTTGTGGAGATCGCCTGATAGCCGACCATGCTTGCGCGAATATTTGAGGATGGAAGCTAGAATTTGATATTGTAACCGAAAGATCAATCCTCCCACTGTGGTCGCCAATTGTTTATGGGTGAAAATCGTTTCGCCGATTTCGGAAATTCGGTGGGTGAGTGAGAAACTGGTTTAAACCCTAAACAAATGTGCCGCACGTGAGCACTTTATAGATTCGAGAGATCAATCTGTACAAGTCCGGCCTAAACCAAGAAATGGCCGTTCCAGACTTGCTTCGGTCACAAAGTGAAGGAGAAGGGTTGATTTGGGGAGGGAACCAAAGAAAGGTGTTGAGACCAGAATAGTTCTGGGATACTAGTGTCTCGACTTGTATCAGAAAGTGAAAGCTTAGGAAGCTTGCAAGAGATGAAAACTTTTTGGAGAGCTTGCAAAGTTGCCTTTTCTGAGAGTGTAGTATTTTTCTCCTGACCGAGACTTGTTGTCTGGTGGAAATAGGTAAGACCTATTTATACAAGTCGAGATTGAAACGTACCCTGGTCTCATGAAGGAAGAGAGTAAAGGGTGAAATAATGGGAGGAGGTGGTAACCGCATGGTGTTAATGGGTGAAAAAGTTTTCACCATTATTTCCTCATTTATTTGACCGCTTTATTCCTTTTCACGCTTTCTTAATGTGAGCGTAGTGTACGCCGTAAGTCAGGACCGCCAAACCAAAACCCCGAAAGCATCCCCAGCTTGTGTTGATATCTCGTTGGTTGCACCTTACGGGCAAGTGGCAAGCCGGTGGCGCTAGTGGCGCGTGTGGCATGTGCCATTGGCATGTGCGGAATGCCTTGGTGGTAGGTTGTATGTTGAGTGTAAGTGGCAATGCCAGAGCTGCTAGTGGCGTGTGTGGCATGTGCCAATGGCATGTGCAGAATGCCTTGGTGGTAGGTTGCACGGTTTGCAAGTTAGGCTACCAGCGTGTGTGTTTGGCATGTGCCAATGGCATGCGTGGCCATTGGGGCCGGTGGCCTTGGTAGGAAAAGCTACCAGCGAGCATGTTGGCATGTGCCAATGGCATGCGTGGCCACTTGGCTTAGGTTGCATGGTTTGCAAGCCTAGGGCGCTATATTTGGCATGTGCCAATGGCATAGCGGCTTGGAAATATGGCTTGTGGTGCGTGTTGGCATGTGCCAATGGCACATACGGCCATGTTGACCTAGTTGCACGTTTTGCAAGCCTAGGGCGCTATATTTGGCATGCGCCAATGGCATAGCGGCTTGGAAATATGGATTGTGGCATGCGTTGGCATGTGCCAATGGCACGTACGGCCATGTTGACCTAGTTGCACGTTTTGCAAGCCTAGGGCGCTATATTTGGCATGCGCCAATGGCATAGCGTCTTGGAAATATGGCTTGTGGTACGTGTTGGCATGTGCCAATGGCACGTACGGCCATGTTGACCTAGTTGCACGTTTTGCAAGCCTAGGGCGCTATATTTGGCATGTGCCAATGGCATAGCGGCTTGGAAATATGGCTTGTGGTACGCGTTGGCATGTGCCAATGGCACGTACGGCCATGTTGACCTAGTTGCACGTTTTGCAAGCCTAGGGCGCTATATTTGGCATGCGCCAATGGCATAAATCGTCTTGGAAATATGGCTTTGTGGTACGCGTTGGCATGTGCCAATGGCACGACGGCCATGTTGACCTAGTTGCACGTTTTGCAAGCCTAGGGCGCTATATTTGGCATGTGCCAATGGCATAGCGGCTTGGAAATATGGCTTGTGGTACGCGTTGGCATGTGCCAATGGCACGTACGGCCATGTTGACCTAGTTGCACGTTTTGCAAGCCTAGGGCGCTATCTTTGGCATGTGCCAATGGCATAGCGTCTTAGTTTGGCATGGTTGCCAATGAGTGTGATATGTAGTTTGGTTTTGGCGTTGCTGCCATGGTGCGCAGCATGCGCGCTTGGTTTTGGCGTTGTTGCCATGGGCGCAGGGTGCGGCTTGGTTTGGCATTGTTGCCATGGCATGGTTGCAAAGCGTGCGCGCTTGGTTTGGCATGGTTGCCGTGGTGCGCAGATGCCGGCTTGGTTTGGCATGGTTGCCGTGGTGCGCAGCAGCGGCTTGGTTTGGCATGGTTGCCGGGTGCGCAGCAGCTTGGTTTGGCTTGGTTTGGCATTATTGCCATGGTGCGCAAAGCCATGGTGCGGCTTGGTTTTGGCGTGGTTGCCATGGTGCGCAGTGTGCGGCTTGGTTTTGGAATTAGGGTTCGTGGTCGAAAACCCTAATCTGGTATTTTGAAAAAATACCCCTATTAATTATTTACACCTGAGTTAAATGCTCTTAGTTAATGTGTTGCGGGTAACACTAGGTCATGGGGTTTTACGATTTTACCCCTTGTTTGAAAACCACCATCAACATATTTAATACTACCCTTCCCAAATAGGGAAGTGCAAAAATAAAAAAAAAAAAAATTACAAAAATAGAGAATATCCTAATACAATTCTAAAAACTAAAAAAATCAAAAAGATAAAAATAAAATCTAATATTATATTTTCTCTTTTTTTAATATTTTTTTTTCTTCTTCTTTTTAGTCCTTTTCGGTTTGCCTTTAACTCCAACTCTTTAAGTATTCACCAAAATCTTTGGAAAATTTTTCTTTCGCTCCAAATTCCCAAAATCTGAAATGAAAAGACAAAAACCCAAAAACGTAAAGTAGAACAAATATAATAAAAATAAAAAAACAAGTAAAAACCTAAAAAAAAATCTAAAAACTCTAGCCTAAAGACAAGTCCGCGTCGGCGGCGCCAAAAATTGATGTGATTTCAAAGTTGAGTTGTAGTAAGAGTTCGTTCAAGACTTGTGAAAGCAAATTTTAGACTTAATTTTAAATTAGAAATATAGCAAACTTAAATAAAAGTGATATGAAAAATATGGAGAAGACTGGGGCTATGGATTCCACTAATTACCAATATCAAAGTGATTTATATTCTCTAATTATAATTATGCAAATCCTTCATTCAAATTGATTCTTAATATTTCAAAAGTTGATTTTTAGAAATAACAATTGTAGATCGAAAGTATGGGACATCAAAACCCTAGGCTAGCATGCTCCATCAATTGAAATAACAATTGTTTAACAAAACCATTTTATCTATTTATTTATCAAGGAAAATAATCATATAATAATTGCATAAATTAAATAAAATAGAGATTACCACTTTTCATTGGCGAAATAGCTTCCTCCGTCGCCCCAGAGGATGGGTTTAGCTCATCATGTTGGAAACACGCTCAAAATTCATTTTTATTGCTCAAAGGAGGTGTACAAATGATGAAATGGAGAAAAACTATTAAAAACCGGGTTTGTAACAATTATATTTGTTACAAACCAAACTGTTACAAAGCACGATATGAATGAACTGTCGTTGTCACCGAGCAAATACGATCAGTCCCTTGTGCGTCTTATGTTCTTCACAAAGCAGCGAAAATCAGGCGATTCTCTGCAGCTTGATTTTCTCACTCTGTAATACTCTGTCTCTCTCCCAAACTCTCCGTCCCCGCTCTACTACTCCTCTGAACCTTATATAGCCTCCCAGAACCGAGAATAATCCTCTGTAACTCCAGCGAATCTTCCATTACTCGGCATTGAAGAAAAATATTCTCGGGAATATTTTCTTCCCTGATTTAACTCTTCACGCGCTGAAATGATGCATCAAAATTCCAAGCATGATATTACACGTTGTAGGAGTGATCCAACACGCTTCAGACACATCAAATCTTTCCAAAACACTTGCAATACCGTGAAATAACTCTCTCATGCGCGGACTGCCCTGTTTTATTCTCACAAAAATTCCAGCCAAACTGGATCGAATTTAACACCTCTACCATCTCTGTCTAGCCCATAGAAACATAGCCAATCAATTCCAGCCTTTTAGTCTCCCCGTAACAAGCTCAAATCACTAACCCTAAATATGCCAGTTGAGAGTTGTTTTTCCCGCCAAAACTGGAATTTGAAAGAAGAAGATAACCTCCCCCTAACAGAGATGGGGGTGCGAATAGAGGATGCCTTAAGGGTACCTTTAGGACTTTTCTCCGGGGGTCCAAATAGCACTTTTCGAGCAACTTTTTGCACACAAGTGTATTTCTCCAAAAATACCTACACAAACATAAAAACACCATAATAAGTACAAAATCAAGTACTAACAATAGAGACACTGAGGACAATTCGGACACAAAAATGTGTCTATCAGCTAGTGTCTGTAGCGGCTTAATACAGTGTGGTGTTCAATCTGGACTAGGTCCCGGTTTTTTTTTTGCATTTGCGGTTTCCTCGTTAACAAAATTCTGGTGTCTGTGTTATTTCTTTTCTGCATTATATTTTGTTATATAATTGAAATATCACAGGTTGTGCGTTAAGATCAATCAATTAGAATATCCAACCTTTGGTTGTTGATTTACATTGATTGACACTTGAACATTGGTCTTTGGTACCGTTCAAGTAACTCCACTTATATCAATCGGGATCGCAGATTTCTATTTGCTGATTGCGGATTGAACTAAGGGTTAGAGATATTAAACTCTTTGATATACTTTAATCTACATTGAGTCTGACTGTCTAGTTGATTCTCTAAAAAGTGTATTGGAGTAAGTCCTCTCAGATTTCCAAACGAATTGTTGGGTGTGGTTGTTAGACCCCCGCATTTTCAATTAGTATCAGAGCAGGCAAACACATTAAAGACCTCATAAGTCTGTGTTTGTAGAGATCTGAGGATGGACGATATATTCTCTGATAAACGCATCGCCAGAAATAAAAGTTCTGTTTCCTTAAAGTCTATTAAAGAGAAAGATTTGTGAATCTCGAATATAGAAGAACCTTGTGTTCAAAAGAAACAGACAAACATTGACAAGTGTTTCCCGACTACCTTACCAAAGAGTCTATCTCTGAAGTTGAAAGGAATGCAGCCAAAGAGAGTAATGAGATTCTAAAACTTGTTGGAATCCATGTTGATAATGTCAACCGGTTGAAACACAAAGTCAATGTTCTTGTTGGTATGATACGTAAGCGAGACTCTTGTTTAAAGATCCTTCAAGAAGTAAATCTCAAAAAGGATTCCTTGAAAATTGAATATATCTTAAGTAAACTCTCAATTCAAGAGTGTTCAAAAGAGTCCGCCATACCAACTGCTTCCGTTTTAAATATAAGAGAATTAGGTTCAGAAGCAAAACTGGAAGACCCTTCTGTTGAAAAAGATATGCCTGTATCTTCTCCTAATCAAGTAAAACCCACATCACATAGAAAGAAGAATTCTCCCAACAATGGCGTTAAGACTGTTTTATCTAATCACTCAGGTGATCAGAAAGTGTGTCTCTTTTGTGATTCAAAAGGACCAAGTAAACAAAAGAGGAATTCTAGGTTGAATGACAATTCTATTCGTCTTTAACACACCTTAGATTTAATTATCAAAGGTGTAACTGACATTGTACTGTATGTCTAAACCAATTTTTTTTAGTACTCACCCTGTGTACTCCACCAGAAAGTCAGTTCAATCTAGTAAATCTTCTTTGTTATGTTTTTAGAAGAAGAACTAGGGTTTGGAATAGCCATTATTGTGAGTACATATAGCTATCTCCAACAATTTTCATCTTCATTGTTTTTAGATTAATTTATTTAAATTCTAAAGTATTTTTTGGAAGATGATTTTTGCAATTTTAATCTTTATGACTTTATATATTGCAAATTGTTATAGGATATGTTGTTTACGTCCGTGAACCTGTGACTGTCCCATTCTTGTTCAAAAGTTATCTCTATTATGTCGATACGAAAGTATTGATAGAAGATAGAATGAACTTTTGACATTACAAAAGTTGAAGCCTTTTATGTCATGTTTTGATAAAAAGAAAGGATAAAACTTTTGTGTACAAGGATTAAGTCTATTATATGTCATTGTGCAAATAGTGATGGAGAAAATAGAATGAATCCTTGTCTATTCCGCAGTATTTGGTCGATCTCCGGTCCACAATCTTTTGTGCATATACTGTGTTGTTCCATAAGGTTTCTTATGTTGAGCACAATCGACTGAGTTGTTCATTCTCTTATGATTAACTTAGTTGTTGCTCCGTGAGGTTCCTTATGTCGAACATAATCAACTAAATTAATCAGTTTCTTTTGGTTATTTTAGTTGTTGCTCCGTAAGTTCTCTTATGTCGAGCATGACCAATTAAATTGATCGCTTTATGTGGTTAATTTGGTTGTGTATTCCAATTGAAATAATCATGGGTTCTCTTGTGATTAATTTGGTTGTTATTTTTCGATTGAACTAACTATGAGTTATCTTGTGGTTATTTCAATTGAATATTTTTGGATAAAAATTCATGTTTCCATGTGATTTGGTTATCCAAAATAAATCCTTCTTTTCTTGTGAAAGTAAGGTCGACTTTGTTGTTCCTTCGGGGATGACATTTTATGGGGGAGAGTTCTTTTGAACTTGTGCTTAATTGCCATATCTTTGTGGGGAGTGCGGCTGTGGAATTTTTAGGGGTTATCTTGTATCTTCATTACTCCTTGATGAATGCATTTAGCTTCGGCTTTATGATTGCATCTAAATTTGTTGGTATGTTAATACACCTTTTGGTCATGATGTATCTCCATGGAAATTTCATTAGGATCCCACTAATTTTCGTACCTTTGCCAATTTTTTTGACAAAAAGGGGGAGAATTAATGTGTAGTTCACACTACAAATACATATGGTTTACGGATCATTATGTAAGGGGGATTGGTTTTCATGTTGAGATGTGTATTGACTAAGGGGGAGTGATGCATATCACCATAGTGTTATTTTCAAAGTTGTGATACAATTGAACTTTGATGCCGTGTAATAATACTATGACACTGTATAACAATGATTGAGAGCATTTTGTTTTCTCATTGTTATAGTTACGGATCTTCAACAAATGTGATGCTGAACTTACAACCTTTAGGATCATGGAGTACTTGGAAGTGATGAAGATTTCGAGTCGCATTGAAGATGCCAAGGAAATCAAGCATGTGGATAAGAAGCTTTTTTTTTGTTATCTTTTTTGTAATCCATATGTATTGATAGTTTTGTCATTAAAATTGAAAAAGGGTGAGATTGTTAGAGCATTTCTCGGTCAAACTCGCATGCGTTGCTATCTCAAGTATGTTTGTCAATGTTAGTGATCAAAACTATAAGTCTTGATTTCTAGCCTATTTGTAGATGTCTCGGACTAGGACATAGATATTGTAGTTGAGCTTAAATCTCTCGACGTTCATCTCTTGAAGATGAAGAACTAGTAAGGGGAGCTTGTGGAACTTCTTCGACAAAAGGTATGTGGAGACTTGAACTTATCTATCACTTGGAAAGTCTATTTCTACTATCTCCTATATTGAGACATAAGTCGTGTAATGATATAGTTTTCTTTATACACATTTGAGATTTCGAGCTGAGTATATCTCGCTTACATATTTCTCGAAATATGTGTTGGTAAGCTATCGCTCCGACCAAGTTCATCGTATATCATGAGAATATTGCCGAGTAACATCTTACATGGTTTGTGTGATACAATCATTTGGTGTAAGACTTGGAAGGTTTCAATAATGATTATTTCAATATCTTGAAAATTGCTTTGATTCTAATAGTGTGTGAAAACGGCTATTGACATTATAGAATAATGTTTCAATGATTGAAATAAAGAGTTGATGATGTAACCATATTTGGATATAAGCATATATAGTGTGTTCGCACATTAGTGTATAAGTCCATAAACCGGAAGCCAAAAGTATGCATATGTGTGTATACGAAATTGGTGAAGGAGACAGGTTAGGCGGAAGTTCTCAAACCAAGAATTTCTGCTGAGTTTGGTTTTGGCAAAACTCTTAACTAGTCACCTTAAGTATGCGTACTTGTACGCATACTGGCGGAAGTTTTGAACCTAAAATTTCTGATGAGTTTGGAAACTTTACAAACTCAAAAACCGGTTGCTTAAGTACGCATACCCATACGCATACTTAAGCTGGTTACTTTGTCAAATCGGTCAAGTACATGAACTTAAACATTTAAATCATAAGGAATGCAATCTTTGCAAACCGTAGCTATAATGTTCATGATTGACTCAAGTGAATCAAACCGATTTGATTTCAATTGTGTTTTTTAAATAATTGAACAACTCTTAACTAGTTTCATTTGATTCATTTGAACTAGTTATGGTTAAGATGAATAAGGTTGATATGAGAGTAATCATATGGCTAACTTCGGTTAAATATTTTTGAACCAACCTGGTGTACACGTTTAGGTACGACTACATAAACCTAAATGAGGGTACATTTCATTTGTGTGTAACGAGCTAAGTTCGATCTAACGGTTGAAAGATATTAGCTTTGTTGAATCAGGTTTTTCATCTAACGATGAATATTGAATGCTATGTTACCAAGGTAACTTGGATTGCAAACCCTGATTTGAAAAACTATATAAAGGAGAACTCTAGAAACAGGGAAACCTAATCCCCACACCTCATGTGTGTTACTAGTTGCATAACTAGAGTCGATTCTCCTTCAACCTTAGGTTTCTTCTCGAGACCCTGTAGGTTAACAACTTGAAGACTTCATTGGGATTGTGAAGCCAGACCCAACTATTATCTTTATAGTTGTGTGATCTGATCTTGCTGTTTCTATCGTGTTGAGTGCAATTGAAATAATTGGCTTGAGATTTTATATCTCCGATAGGCAAGATAGAACAGTAATCACAAACACACTTCGTCTCATCGTTTGTGATTCCACAATAACTTGTTTCGCTAGTCGATTAAGTTTCTTGTGAGGTGATTGATAATACTAGGCTGTTCTTTGGGAATATAAGTCCGGTTTATCAATTGGTTCCTGTTCACCTTGATTTATCAAAAAACGGAACAAAAACTCTTGGGTATTTCTGTGGGAGACAGATTTATTCAATTCTATAGACTTTTCTATGTGAGACAGATTTGTCTATCAAGTCTTCGACTTTGGGTCGTAGCAACTCTTAGTTGTGGGTGAGATCAGCTAAGGGTATCAAGTGCGTAGTATCCTGCCGGGGTTTTTCTGCATTTGCGGTTTCCTCGTTAACAAAATTCTGTTGTCTGTATTATTTCTTTTCCGCATTATATTTTTTTATATAATTGAATTATCACAGGTTGTGCGTTAAGACTAATCAATTGAAATATCCAATCTTTGGTTGTTGATTTACATTTATTGACACTTGAACATTGGTCTTTGGTACCGTTCAAGTAACTCCTATTATATTCAATCGAGCTCGCAGATTTCTATTTGCTGATTGCGGATTGAATTAAGAGTTAGAGATATTAAACTCTTTGATATACTTTAATCTATATTGAGTCTAACTGTCTAGTTGATTATCTAGAAAGTGTATTGGAGTAAGTCCTCTCAGATTGCCAAACGAACTGTTGGGTGTGGTTGTTAGACCCCCGCATTTTCAATGCCTTTTATAGAAGGAAGAAGGTCAGATGGACAACTGACACCTTAAATTACTCTGAGAAGAGAAAAAGGCATAGGAGAAAGAAAGAAAAGTCCAATTCCTTTTATCTCTCTGAAAAAGATTGTGAACCCAAGGTGTCTGCTCTAGATTTCATTCATATCAATAATCGAATCTCGGAGCTCAAGATAAGCATAAACAGACTCAAACGGAGCATCTGAAAGGCAAGGAAAGCAGCAAATTCATGTAGTCCTTGTTCTCCTGTGGTTAAATCTCTTTCAACTAATAGTGACTTTTCTAAAAATTCTCATGAGGGAAGAGAAAATAGGTCAATATTCTTGATGAGCATAAAATACAACATGACTATTCTATGTAGCATCCTTCTTGTAATATGGAAGGATGCTCATAATTCTCAAGAAATCCATGTTTCTTGAGAAAGTAGTAGTTCTTATATTTTTCCTTACAAAACGATGTTCATAAGACTGTTGAGCCTTGCTCCAGTACTTTCCATGACATAATTTTTTTGATCGTTTACTCTTGAGAATAATTCCTTGTTTGATTTCCTTGGTTTTTCAACAATTCTTTTGGTTCCTTTGAACAAAGAATTAATGTCACATGTTGATTAGTATGGGTCCTTGAATTTTTCTTTCTTTCAAGACTTCATCTAAAGTTGGTTCCACCACTCTCTTGGTCGTGTACCAAGTTTGTAACCACTGTGCATGAACACCAGACCCGTACGGAACATATACGAAGTTTCTCTAGGGTTTCCTATGAAACTTTCATATATATTTGTGTATCATGCTCCTTCTTGATACATAAACGTTCCAGAACGTCAAAAAGGTTCTGTTGAATTTTGTGCACAATGGATGGATGCAATAAGGGATACAAAGTTGAGAAGGGCAAGACTATCGAGTTTCACGAAAACCCTATTTTCATAACCTGCTATCATGATGTTGCTAATGAAAACAAACTACCAGTTCAGATGTCATCACAACTGGTAGGAAATATTCTTCGAGATTTTGAGGTCGTACGTGAACAACTTGGAATTGCAACAAGGAATCTTGATTTTCTAAAAAACGAACTGAAGAAATCAACTGATGAGATTATTCATGTTCAATCTCTGGTTGTTGGACGTGTTTAATGTTCTTCGAATCAAGTTCTCTAAGAGTTATTTATGTTGCCTAGTAAAACTTCTTATGAGAATTTTATGCTTGTGTTTTAATAACAATAAGTAGAGTTTGGAATAGCCATTATTGTGATTACACATAGCTATGTCCAATGATTTTCATCTTCAATGTTTTTATATTTATTTGTTTAAATGCTAAAGTTTATTTGGAAGATGATTTTGTACTATCAATCTTTATGGTTGTATATATTGCAAACTATTATGGGATATGTGTGTTTGCATCCGTGAACTATGATTGTCCCATACGTGGTCAAAAGTGAAGTCTTTCATATGTCGATATGCAAGTATTGATAAAAGATTGAATGAACTTTTGACATACAAAAGTTAAGCCTTTTATATCATTATGCAATTATTGATGGAAGAAAGGATGAGCTTTTGTTTACAAATATTAAGTCTATAATATGTCATTGTGCAAATAGTGATGAAAGATAGAATGAATCTTTGTTTATTCCGAAGTATTGATCTTCCCTCACTAGTGGATAATAGGTTTTTTACTACTTCCTAGGCTTTTCAAAAACAACTGTTATTGGGCTGTAGTATTTATCCATGCTGTCACTAACAGTTGTTTTATAAAAAAATATTAAACTAGTGGAAAATGGGTTTTTAACAACTTCCTGGTTTTCACGAATACGACTGTTATGGGACAGCTGTAACTATAGGTACTGTGAGCCACAGTAGTTTTAATAAAACTTGTCTCTGACACAGTTGTTTCTTTAAGGGGTATTTTCGTAAAGAACATAGAACTTTAGAGATTGAAAATGTTTGTGAGAGAGTAACTTCTACAATCCTCATCTTTATCTCGATCTGCATTACTCCTTCGGTAGCCTTCTTTCACTTCTTCTTGTCTCTCAAAACTTATTCATTCTATATGTTTCCGTCGATTTCTATTTTCAATCATAGATTATGAATCAATATTAGGTTTTGCTTTGTCTTCTTCTTCAAAGAGATAATCACCGCTAAAACTCTCATACGTATCTTGTGAGAAGAAATCTAGGGTTCTTAAGAGATTTCTCAGTTTCTTGAGGTTAATTAGTTTTCAATAATGGATAGATTTCGCATAACGGGTTTTATTTAGTTCCTGTTTCTGATTCTTTGATTTGGGTTTTTTAATCGTTTTTGAGACTGTGCTTGTTTTGGGGTTTTTCCAAACCCTAGAAATGAGAAATATTTCTATTGAAATTGATGTAATTTTGGTATTTTGATATTGATTTTGCTAGAAAGCTAATTTTCCTGTGAAATTGATAATAATTTTGGAATTAGTTTTGTTAATTTTGCGAGTGAAATTGATTTGATTTTTGATTTGTGAGATTAATTTTGTTTTTGGTTTTTTCGTCAAGCCCTAAAAATTGGAATATTTTTTTCGATTTCTTGTAGTATGTACGAGGTTAAATTTGAAGCTTCAAAGTTTTGAGGCTAATTTGATTGTTTTGGAATGGTGCAGGGTGGATGTTAGAATACACAGTTCTACATATGGGTTTTATTTAATTTCTGTTTTCAATTCTCAGATCTGGGTTTTAAGGTTTGTGATGATAAATTGATGTTTTTGCAGTTTGGTTGGTGTTGAAAACGGTTTTGAGTGAACCACTTCAACAACTTCATTAGAAACAAATTTTTAAGGTATAAAGACATTATTACTTGCTCTGATTTCAATTTCTAAAATTAGGGATTAGTTAATTTTAACATTTTTTTTATTTGGAGTTCAAATACGTAGATTTTGTTATTTTTGATTGATTTTAATTATTTATGTTGTTAGTAGTCAATCAATTTTGGTATTGGGTTTTCAATTTTCCCCTTCTTTTTGGGTTTTCTTGAATGGAATTGAAATTTGTGCTTGAAATTTGTGCTTGAACGGGGTTCTCCTGAATTGAAATGGTTTCTTGACTCCGGTTTGTCCTCACAGGGCAGGATAGTACCTTTTGGATGTTATAAAAATGCAGGAAAAGGGTAATAATGCATTTGGCAGGACGACAGTTAATTTTGGTTCAGGTATTTTTAGTTTCTAAACACCTCTATCCCATTAAGTGAAATTTCTTCTTTTATAAAATCTCAAAGTTACTTTAGATTGAATTTATTCCATTGTTCTGGAATTTGATTGTTGTTCTATCCATGTTTCTGTTACTATTGTTGATGGAACATCACATGTTTGTCTAAATTTCTAACTGACATGGTTTATGAGCTTGCTTAACATTTGGGTCTTCTGGATTAGATGTTTCTAAGCTTACTTTAGCATTTGGGTCTTGCATTTCCTTGCGACCATACCAGGCAATTTAGTTACCGATGGTCACATAGTAGGTCTTCTGAAGAAGTTGTTCTTGGTCTGTGTACCGAAATTCATCTCTTCTAACACCAGCAGGTTCTCTCTCTCAGTACTCTTTTACTTTTAGCTTTTCCATAATGAGATTTATAATGAATCATGGACAATTTTTGATGAAACATGTTTTCTTTTTTTGTGTTTGTAGTACTTGTACTTCTATTGGTTCAAATGAGAATACAAGTGTGGGTGGTCAAATGAGAATACAAGTGTTCGTATATATTATATATAAATGCTTGCTGCACATATGTACTTAACACATACCCACTTGAAGCGTTCTCTGGTGAGTTGGCACATATGTACACATATCATGTTGAGTAGATTAACTTGCAGTTTAAAGTTCTCTGGTGATTGAGTATACCGTCTTTCGTGATTATGCAGTTAACAGTGCTGACTGTGTATATTTTTATGTATGGGAAGATATATTTGGTGAGTTGGCATCTCTGCTTCTATATGTGTGCAATCATTTGATACTGATAGATTCTTTAAACTCTTATGTTGTTGGAGTTCTATATAGAACTCTGAAGGGGTGAAAAATACGTGTTTCATTTATCTTGCTTTTGAAGTTGGATATTTCACTTGAATTACTTGAGTAGCTGCTCCACTTGCCATCTTGAGAAACTTATCCTGAGATTTGATCTAGGCACTCTCTGGAGCCGGTGAATCTATTATGGAAAAAGCCAATGTGTTGCAGAACACTGCATTGACTGCTGCTCTCAATACACAGTTTCTTTTCCAGATCGGTGTTTTTACTGTTATACCGATGATTTTGGGATTCATTTTGGAGCAAGGTTTTTTTGGGGGTATGTAGTCTCTAAAACTTATGTCCCTTGCTATCTTTTACTTAAACCTTCTTTGGGTGATTGATTAATGAATAGTCCTACAGCTACTTGCCATGTCACATTAAATATTAAATCTTATTTTTTATTGACATTTTCTTTGTGGTCATTGATGCGAAGCACATACTGCTTCAGATAAGGGGGATGAATAATCTTTTACTTTACCTGGAGATACATATATCTAATGTCCCATAGCCTTAGAAGGTTGGTTTTTCCCTATGTTAAGCTGGCACTCATGACAAGGCCATTTAAGAGATTTGGTCTTGGTCCTGGGCACTAGCCAAAAACAAAAATGTCTAAACTATACGAGGATCGTATGTTTCTCCTTTCTGCATTCTCTTAGAGAGTCATATCTCATGGCTTACTAATGAAGATGTTATTTCATGTTAGTGTTGCTACTTACTCTTTTGATTTTGTTGGCAAGTTGGCACCTTCCATATCTAAAATTAGTTTCTCTCAACAGTATCAAGCAACAGGCAGGGGGTTTGTGGTGCAACATATAAAATTTTCAGCAAATTATAGGCTATACTCTCGAAGCCACTTTGTTAAAGGGTATGTGATCTGTTCTTTTGGATTTGGTGACTGTTTGTAATTAAGTTGGAGTTGTTTATAATTTCTTGTCATCCAAAACTGTATAGGTTAGAAGTTGCACTTCTGCTGCTGGTGTACGCTGCTTATAGATATGATGACAGTGGTGCTTTAGGCTATATTATTTTTTCTGTTAGCAGTTGGTTCATGGCACTGTGAGATTCGTTACTCCCCGTAGACGTTATGGAACATCAGGTGGTTAATGCCACCATTTGGCCATAATGTATGCGCTAGGATTTTCCCTGTAAATGTGAGAGAGTGCCTAAACTGAGTCGTCTTTTAGTGTGCCAAAAGAAGTTGAAAAATTTCTCATGTTTTAGTTCCACTTCTTTTAGTCGTCTTTTAGTGTCCCAAAGCAGCAGATTTCAACTATCAGTCCTGCACGGGCAGAAAAGCTAAAAAATCAAAGCAAGTCGCAACTTGCTACTTGACCCGTTTTACTATTTTAAACTCTGAAGCTACAGATGCAGAGATTGATAGAACAGAGTACTGTCTCATTGATTTGTTTCATCTTTTGTTTATTTATTCTCTAAAAGTAATTATGAATATATGCAAGTAATTATGCATTTTCTAATTTTTATTTACTACTGCAAAGTGTGTTATAATCTTGATTACACGTTTGGTTGGACCATGTTACTGGTTTCATGCCGTTGGATTCTTACAAAAGAAAATGGAAAGAGCTGTCATTCAAAATTTAAATATAAGCTTGTCATGTTTGTTGTCTACTTCTGCTGCATGTATGATCATGTTTTTGTGCTATTTTTTAGGTGAAACTTAAGCGACATAGTTGGCGTATGGATTTGTTGATGACTGGTGCTCCAATCACTGTTTCGGCTGGTTGGAGACGTTATGAGACAACTGCTATTTATGCCATGGAAAATGAAAATGGACAGCATCAACTTCTCAATTACACTTCAGAACATACGGAGTGTCTTGCGGTGTTTTGGGGCCCTCTAGCACCTCCCAAGACCAGAATTGTTGCTGTAATGACTAATCTTAATTGTTTGAAAAATAAGGTCTGATATATTTCAATTTTCATTGTTCTATCCTATACATTTTGTAATTCAGGGATGCAATCTGAAGCTACCGCTTTACCAATTGTTGATATTTTCATATCTTGAACTTTGTTTGATGAGTGATTTGTGTTTGAATCAGGAAGCATTTCGAATTATGGCCAAGGGTGTCATTCTTGATTTTGATTTTAACTCACAGATATTGCTGAAGGTAGAAACGATAGGATCTATTGTTGGCACCTGCTGGAAGACTGCTCGTATCATGTTTGCACCAAACTTTCAAATTGATGGGTTTATAGGTGCACCAATTCAGACTAAGAGCGGAGTTCGGGGGAATATTGACAAGGTTGCAGGAGATCGGTTATTTGAATGCACATTTACGGGCAATGTTCACATGGGCGACACTTACTTTTTTCCTGTTCCGGCCAGTCGTGCTTCCTGCACTCTTCAAACTATTTAAGGGTGGTATTTTCTGTTATAGACTGCACAAAGTAATCCGAAATTTATTTATATTAAACTGCTTTTTAGTTACCGAATCTGGAAGTAAACTTTTGTTGTTTCCGATTATCGAACGGCGATTTATTGGCTGGTAGTTTACTAATATGCCTATTCTCGTGTGATGAAAACTGAAGTGCTAATATTTACATTCCGTTTGCAGTCTGAAGTCACAACTCTAAAGATGAGGACTACAGCCGCGGCAGGAGCAAATGGTGAAAACTTTTTCGAGACTCTACTTCTTCCGATTTTTATAAGACTACAAAGGTTTCCTCCTAGCACAACCAATTTTTTTTTCTATCTTGTTTGTTTCTGCTTTACAAATCAGGTTTATGACATTACCTTCATAGGTTCAAGACATTTCAGGGTCTTTCCGTTGGGCTCCATTTCGTGCGCTGCAGAAATCTGACACCTTCTTAACCATGCTTTTGCTGCTATCCAAATACAAAATGAAGAGCCTACCAGTGGTTGATCTGGGTGAAGGAAATATTGATAACATTATCACACAATCTTCCGTGGTTCATATGCTGGCGGAATGTGTTGGACTTCATTGGTTTGAGAGCTGGGGAATGAAGAAGCTTAAAGATCTTGGTCTGCCGATCATGAAGCCCCATAAATTGATTAGGGACTTGATTTGATCTAGTTTGTCAGAAGATGAAGGTACATATGGTGAAGTATTACTTTCAACTTAGTGTTGAAACTTTATTCTTGTAATCTTGTAATAGGAATATATGTTAAGGATTTCCAACTTAGTTTTAGAAGATTCTGGACTTGGAGCTCGCGGATTTTAGATAATTGAAATTGTAAACTGAATTCACTTTTCAAATAAAAAATGAGTTTTAAAGTCACTATTAAATTCTGTTTTGAAGCCATTATTAATTTAATTCTGATTCAGATTTTAGTTTGTTGATTCAGTTGAATCAGCTTTGGATTCAGCTGAATCAATATCAATTTTTTTTTATGAAATATCATAAGAAAAACTACTTTTTCTGTCAGTATTTATTTATCTACTGGTAAAGAAAGTTGTTTTTTCAAAGAATTCAACCTTTGCCAGAAACAGTCGTTTTGGAAAAAACCACTTCTAGATTCCAACTGATGGAAACAGTCGTTTTTAGTGATATTACTTCTTTTCTTGACAGTGGTATAACTTCCATTTTCCACTAGTGCCTGATCCATATTTTTTATGTATATACTGTGCGGCTCCGTAAGTTTTCTTATGTTGAGCATTTCCGATTAAATTAATCATGGGTTATCTTGTGGTTAATTTAATCGAGTACTTTGGATACAAATTCATATTCGTATGTGATTTGTTATGTCCAAAGAAATCCTTCTTTTCTTGTGAAAGTAAGGTCGCTCTTGTAGTTCCTTCGGGAATGACATTTTATGGGGGAGAGTTCTTAATTGAACTTGTGCTTAATTGCCAAATCTTTATGGGGAGTGCGGATGTGGATTATTATAGGGGTTATCTTGTATCTTTATAAACTCCTTGATGAGTGCATTTAGTTTCGGATGCATGATTGCATCTAAAAAGTTGATATGTGCTTTCTTTTGGTCATGAAGTGTCTCTATGAAAATTTCATTAGGATCCCACTAGTTTTCGTACCTTTGCCAATTTTATTGACATAAAGGGGGAGAATTAATGTGTAGTTCACACTACAAATACATATGGTTTTTGGATCATTATGTAAGGGGGAGTGGTTTTCATGTGAGATGAGTATTTAATGAGGAGGAGTGATACATATCATCATAGTATTTTTGTCAAAGTTGTGATACAATTGAAATTTGATGCCGTGTAATAATACTATGACACTGTGTAACAATGATTGAGAGCTTTTGTTTTCTCATTGTTATGGTTACAGATCTTCAACAACGATAATGCTGCATTGAATATCTTTGGAATCATTGTTATACTTGGAAGTGACGAAGATTTCGAGTAATGTTGAAGAACCAAGGAGATCATGCATGTGGAAGAGAAGCTGCAAAGTTTGTTTATTTTGTATTTCATATGTATTGATAGTTTTGTCACTAAAATTGACTTTGTTAGAGCACTGCTTGGTCAAACTCGCAAGCGTTGCTATCTCAAGCTTGTTTGTCAAGTTTAGTTGCCAAAACTATAAGTCTTGATTTCTAGTCTACTTATAGATAAGTCTCAGATTAGGATATAAAGTGTAGTTGAGCTCTAGACTCCACGGTGTTCATCATACAAGACAAAGAACTACTCAAGGAACTAGTGGAACTTCATCGACTAAAAGGTATGTGGAGACTTGAACTTATCTATCACTCAAAAGTTTATATACTCTATCTCCTATCTTGAGACAAAAGTCGTATTTCTATATAGACTTCGATTATACACATTTGCTATTTCGAATCGAGTTTATCTCGCTTATCTATTTCTCGAAATATGTGTTGGTAAGCTTTCGCTTTGGCCAAGTTCATCTTTACAAGTGACGAAAGTCATGTTGATTATTTCAATATCTTGAAAATTACTTTGATGAAAAATAGTGTGTGAATAACCTCTATTTAACGTCCCCTAAGAATGTCTCAATGATTGAAATGAGACTTTAGAATATATAACCATGGTTGGATATAAACATTGTGTGATAACTCATATGTGTGTAAGTCCATAATCCTTGAACCAAAGTATGCGTACTTTGCTGCTCAGGATAACCGGAACTAAAGTCCGCGTACCTGTACGCGGACAGCCGGAAGTTCACGTCCCTTGAATTTCTGCTGGAGTTTGTTAACTGAAAAAAAACTCAATCCGGGCACTTAAGTCCGTGTACCGGTATGCGTACTTAAGTGGGTTATTTTCTAAAAACAGTTATTTGTGAACGAAGACATATATAAACTAAGGAATGCACATTTGCAAACCATGGCTATAATGTTCATGAATCGATTCGAGTGAATCAAATCGTTTTTGCTTCGATTGTGTCTTATATACTTCTATGAGATCTAAGCAATTGAACAACTCTCTAACTAGTTCTTTTGAGTCATTTGAACTAATTATGGTGAAGATGAATAAGGTTGATATGAAAGTGCTCATATGGCTAACCATTTGGTTAACTAATGTTGAACCAACTATGTGTACACGTTTAGGTATGGTTACACAAACCTAAATGAATGTGCATTTCATTTGTGTACAACAAGCTAAGATCGATCTAACGGTTGAAAGATATTAGCTTGAATTTAATCAGGTTTTCATCTAACGGTGAATATTGAATTCTTTGTTACCAGGGTAACTTAGATTACAAATCCTGATTTGGAGACTATATAAAGGAGAACTCTAGCAACTGGGAAACCTAATCCCCACACCTCCTGTGTGATACTAGTTTTATAAGCTAGAGTCGATTCTCCTTTAACCTTAGGTTACTACCGAGACCCTGTAGGTTAACGACTTGAAGACTTCATTGGGATTGTGAAGACAGACCCAACTATTTTCTCTGTAGTTGCGTGATCTGATATTGCTGTTTCTATCGTATTGAGTACAATTGTAAAATTGGCTCCAGATTAATTTTTCTGATAGGGAAGATAAAAGTAATCACAAACATCTTCGTCTTATCGTTTGTGATTCCACAATATCTTGTTTCGCTAGTCGATTAAGATTATTGTGAGGTGATTGATATTTTTAGGCTGTTCTTCGGGAATATAAGTCCGGTATATCATTTGGTTCCTATTCACCTTGATTTATCAAACTACGGAACAAAACTCGTAGGTATTTGTGCGGGAGACAGATTTATCTATTCCTATAGACTTTTCTGTGTGATACAGATTTGTTTATTAAAGTCTTCGACTTTGAGTTGTAGCAACTCTTAATTTTGGGTGAGATCAGATAAGGGAATCAAGTATGTAGTATCCTGCTGGGATCAGAGATGTAAGGAACGCAACTGTACCTTGGATCAGTGTGAAATTGATTGGGGTTCAACTACAGTCTAGACCGAAGTTAGTTTGTAGTAGGCTAGTGTCTGTAGCGGCTTAATATAGTGTGTGTTCAATCTGGACTAGGTCTCTGGGTTTTTCTACATTTGCGGTTTCCTCGTTAACAAAACTTCTGGTGTCTATGCTATTTCTTTTCCGCGTTATATTTTGTTATATAATTGAAATATCACAGGTTTTGCGTTAAGATCAATCAATTAGATAATCCAACCTTTGGTTGTTGATTTAAATTGATTGACACTTGAACATTGGTCTTTGGTACCGTTCAAGTTATTTCTCTTATATTCAATCAGGCTCGCAGATTTCTATTTGTTTGAGTAAGGATTGAATCGAGAAATTGAGATATAACTCTTTGATATACTTTTTTATTAAGATTGAGTCTGACTGTCTAGTTGATTATCTTAAAAGTATATTGGAGTTAGTCCATACAGATTGATAAGCGAAATATTGGGTGAGGTTTTTGTACCCCCACTTTTTCATATATTGAATGCATCACTGGCTTTGCCTCAACGTAGGAAATTCATCACTGAATTTCCTATCTAGCTGAGCAACCATCATACAGTCGAGTCCTGTCCAGGCAAAAGCCATGCCTTGGACTTACGCATAGGCCATCGCAGGCCTCATGCCGTACTTTCCTTAGGCTTCTGCAAGCTCCGCTAACTTGCATATCGATGTAGCTTACTTCCGCGGCGATGCCCAATGCACCATTGGTACATGCCTAAGTCGAACGACTTGAAAGAAAGTATGAACATCCACTGGCTGGCATGCAACTTTCCTCATCAAGTCTGGCCGCAATCATCTCTCAATTAGATGATATGAGCGACAATGTGCTGTAACGGAAATGCTGCAACTCATTGCGGCTGCCTACGTACCCTTCCCCTATAAAGGGATCAAGCACAGACCGTAGTTTATCCCGAAGGGACAACAACTTAAGACAAACTCGTTTGCAAGGATGTGGCCTAGCAATACTGTTAATGGCCTAGTCCGTATTTGCCATTCCGCCAAGATGCACAATGATTATGCATCATCGGGTCCGCAACATGGCATAGTGATGCCTAAGCATCAAATTCCCTCTTCGCAAGGCTACGGAGCTATAAATGAGCCTTAGGCATCATTTATACTCTTCCGGCTAAGCTATGAAGCTTACTTGGTGCATGGTCCGCATATGCACCTTCGACCAAGCACCCCTTCCTATATATGCCTTAATGGAATTTCTACAGGTTAGAATTAGGGACCAAATTGACATGCCTGCTTCACTATTCATGTAAAATGATTGTGTACAATTATTGCGCGCAGTGTTTGCGCGGCACGCGTTCTGGCTATTCGCACTGGCTGTTGCACAATGATTGTGCAACACTGGTTTCGGCTATCACACAATGATTGCGCGACATTCTCTTTAGTTTATTGCACAATGATTATGCAATATTCTCTAGGACAGCCCATACTGGGCTGATGCACAATGATTGTGCGATATTGGCTCTAGACCAATAGCCTTCATAATGCGCAATGATTACGCTGCAAGCCTAAGGCCATCTACCCAACTAGCCTAATGCATCATTTGATGCAAGGTTTGGCCCTTAGACAAATTCCAAACACAATGCACCATTTTGGCGCGATATTGGCCTTAAGCCAATCTACTGCTCACCGCAAAACGAAAGCTTTGAATGAAGTTTTCTCTCAAGCCACGACGCATCTTTTAGCATGCTCCATGCTAAAAACACTGGGTGTTACATTATTACACCCTTTAAAGAATTTCGTCCCCAAAATTCAACCAAACTAGGGTTCAGATTCCTTAAGTACTCATCACATACCAAACACTCAGGAATTCTTAAAGCTCACAGGGACGTTTGCCAACATTTTGGCAAAATCCAACATGACAATCCATTCTTTTTGCATACCTGTGTGGTGATGTGACTCAATAATGTTGTAGAAAGTGGTAGTAAGGTTGTCGTTCACTCGGACTTTACGAGATTGATTTTAAGAATTAATAAAAGAAAAGAAAAGAAAAATATATACAAATATTGTCACAAGATGAAGAGATGGGCTGGGACTCAGGATTCGGCCAAACTCATAACAAAAGGTTCAAATATTAATTCTTTTAACAATTATCGCTCAACAAATAAAAACATGGACTCTTATTTTTGCCAAGGTATATTCTCAAAATATTAGTTATAAATTGTAAGCATGGGACATCAAACATTTAAGCAAGCATGACCCATCTAATAAAATAATAACTAATTTAATCAAATCATAATTCAATTTTTAATTAGTGCAAAAGTCATAAAAAGAATTAATTAAAATTACCCATGTATGAAATTTGTCTTCCTCCGTCGTCCCGAGAATGGGGTCTAGCTCATCATGTTGGAAACACGCTCAAAAGTCGATTTCATTGCTCAAAAATGGTTTACAAATGATGAACAAAGGAGAAATGATGAAAACCGGGTTTGCAACAGTTATAGTTGTTGCAAACACTGTTACAAAGGATTGTCACAGTTTATTTTAAGTCTGCCTTCGTATTACGACCCACGCCTAAGTGTCGTTGTCACTGTTGAGAAACGAATGTCTTCGATAGTCTGTTCTTCACGTTCTTCAAGATGCAAAGAGCGAAATGGTAGTTCCCTGGAACTAGATTTTCTCGACTCTGTGTTGTGCTAAACTGCTCCCAATCTCTCCATATCTCTTCTATGATATCCCAGCACCTATTTATAACCCAGCAGAAGCAAAATCTCGCGTGTAATTGCAATATATTTTTGATTATTCTCCATGCAAGATACGGGATATTTTTTTCTTTATTTTCTTCATCACGTGCCTGCAGCTGTTATTTTCTTCCTCATTTACATTCTACACTCGTCTGGCAACAACCCACACACTCCAAACACGAGCAGTGCACGTCTCAAAGCTCACAGTGATTCACGATATCCCGTGAAAAGTCCTCCCTTGCTCACGCACCTCTGTTCTCTTCGTTTGAATTATTCAGCCAAATTTAGTCGAACCAAATACATACACCACGTCTGTTAAGCCCAAACAGACCATCCCAAGAAGTTTCAGCCATTGAGTCGCCTTCTAGCACGCCCAAAAATCCAAGAAAGAATCTGCCAGTGAAGAACAGATTTTCCCGCCAAAACTGAAATTTGAAATGGAGAGGATGAAGTGCCCCGATCCAAAACAGGGGCGCCTTTATCATATGAGGGGCCTGGGGTGCCCTTATCCAAAACGAGGGTGCCTTTATCACTTTTCTCCCGGGGGTCCAACTAACACTTTTTGAGCAACTTTTTCCACACAAGTGTATTTATCCAAAAACACCTACACAAACATAAAAACACCATAATAAGTACAAAATCGAGTGCCAACAATATATAGTAATGAGATCAAATTAGACACAAAAATGTGTCTATCAAATACCCCCAAACTTATTATTTGTTAGTCCTCGAGCAAATTTATTCTAGAAAATAAAAATCATTTGAACCCCTAGGTGGCCCTAGTGGTGGGGTGTTGTCTCCGGAGGGTTTACCAGAGGTGTACCCACAAAACCTTTACTCCAGACCCTAACTATCTACGCAAAACTTTGGAAGGAACTAAAGAATCTCCTTGGTTGGCATACTTATTGACTACAGGAGGAAGTACCCCGATGCGAAATTCCAATTGTTGTACACGAGTTTACACTCAAGCATACTAAAATTCATATATAAGTCACAGAGCTCTACTCAGATAGTCGCACTATGGACATCAATACCCGTAGTCAAAACTAATCACATGGATAGATCAAGAAGATGGATATAGAGAAAAACATAGATGGTTTTGATGTTTACTAAGTGAACGGTGTTTCCCATATCTCGTCGAAGGCCTCCGCCAAAATGAACCTATCCTAATGGACTGAGATACTAGTCGACTAATATCAACACACTTTGGCATATACAAGGGAACCAAAGTGGTCGATAATCCTAACTCTAGGTCAACACAACCGGCATATACAAGGGTTCCAGTGGTCGACTTTATTGAATTTATTCCTATTGGTCCGATGGTCTCGGTCTCAATTTCTTCTTCTTTTTTTTTTTTTTTTTTTTCATTTTTTTTTGTATCTCAATCACTCTAATTCACCCTAGCATTGGTAACAACTTGATTCGTGGGCCCCACCTAATCACTTAGAGAAACATAGTTTACAAAGAACAAAACAAAATAAAAACAGAAGTGAAAAGGACTCAACGAGATATGGTGAAACTATCATGTTATTTCTAACACCTGAGCTCTGTGCTTTTATGAATAGACTATTTAGATGTTGCCATCTAATCAGATTGGTTCCTCAACTCCTACAACCAAAATGCTTCCATCCACTTAAATTGGTTAGTGCCGACCTTAATAAACTTAAATTTCTAGGCTCTGGAGTTATTTATTGCAACTAAAAACTAACAAGAAGTTTCTTCCCCACCCCCAAACTTAAATCTAACATTGTCCTCAATGTTCTAAAGATGAATTAAAAGCATGAACAATGAGAAACTGTCACCACTTGAAGAAAAGAGTAAGAAAAGATATTACCGTGTTGCAAGAGCATGGGTTACCTCCCAAGAAGTGCTAAGTTTAAAGTCTTGACCAGGACATCGAAGGAATTAGTCACCTCATAGAATCATAAAGTAATAGCCGGAAAATTGCGATCCCCAAAACCAAATAGGGCTATCACAAGTAAAAGGAATCTGCAACATCCCAAGAAAATTAGCAAATAAAACACACCTTTGTCTAGTTTCTGTTTAAGACAACTACATCTAGTTGTGGTTCGAGTTCGAGTTCTATAACTGGATCTAGATAACATATTTTCATAGGTTGCATTTCCTCAAAAGTTGAATCCGAATGTTTAGGTTCTAGAGTCTGGAAAACTCAAATAAAAGCTTAGAAGCACATAATAATAACCTAAATAATTGCGGATCCTCGAAGTCAATCGACTTGACTCATACAATTGACCACAAGTAGTGGTCATTCTTAAGCAAATGTGTCGACCCTAATCTGCTAAAGTAATTAGGTTTAGTCTCAAAAATTAATAATTGACACATCTTATACGTTCCCACAATTGGAAGGAAGGTTTTTGGTGGGAAAACAAAGTCAATCGTGGTATCATAGCCTGGGTTAACCACATCAACCAGAGGATGGGTTTCTAACAACTGAACTTCTTTATGGACACAACTAGGTTCAGGAAAAAGTGTATGAAGATAATCTTTTAAAATGGTTGAGGCACATATTTCAATTCCCAAGTTAGGGACTTTTCTAAGATTTAAAGCACATGGAGAATGATAATTACCCCCAAACTTAGAGTTTTCAGTGTCTCTAGAAAGACTAGTCACAACTTCCCTAATTTCAAGGTCATCTGATTCCTGAAAATGGTCAATTGATTCTTCTAAGTCAGGTACATCCTCACTCATATCTACGAGTTCATTTTCTTTTTCTAAGTCTATTGTTTCTAAATCGCTAGACTCAAAATATACTCGTTCCTCTAAACCATCATTGGCTTCGTAATCAAAAGGAAATACTACATCGTCTAAAACGGGGGTATCTCTAGTCAAATCCTCATCCTTTTGAATAGGTGAATAATTATTAAAATTATTTGGATTTGAACTAGAAATATTATCATCATTAAGCTCAATTGGAGTAACAAATTCCTGATCGCTATGCCTACTTATTTCAAATTCTTCATCAACACTATCCTCATCATAATCATAACATGAAAATGGTTGAACCTCATCTAAATTAGTGTTACCAAATCTAACCTCGTCATCTTGATTATAAATATCCTCATTTTCATGGGTATTATTGGAAACACTGTATTGGGAATTAAGATTATTTCGAGCAAGTTTTTCGACAATCCTATTTGTATTTTCAGTAAATTGCTTAAGAGTCTCTTCTAAAGACATCCTAGTTGACTGCTCTAGGGACTCATCTGGAATATTTAAGGTTTCCTTCACAAATAAGGAATGACTCTTGAAAGCCTCTTCTAGAGAAATAGATGAATTGGTTTGCTCATAAGACCGATGCACGTGTGGATAGTAATTGCGCTCACCATGGTGTGACCCATAACCTTCAAAAGTTTGGCGTTCCCAACCACTATTCACACTATGGTCATAGTAGTAATGTCCATATTGTTCAGTTGGATATTCGTTGTATTGGCTATACCAGTTTGACATCCTAACTGCAAGGGAATTCTACACAAACACAAACAAGGCTGACTCGACCAAAACAAACCTATTGATTTCTAGCAAACAAAAATCATGATGGCTCCACTTAGATTGTTTCTAGACCAGCTTCTAATCTTTCGAAAAGGAACTCGTTACAATCTGAGCAAACCCCTCTGGACTCAATCCGAGTTTAAGTGAGTTGAATAGAGGCGAGGGAAGCTGCGTGGAGCTTTGATACCCAGGGCCTCACCGCATTACAAGGCGGCGCAGTCACGCATTCAACTCACGAAACCATCATGAACTTCGAAGTATGCTCAAAAGAGTAACCAATATTTTTCGAACGACTTTCCTATTAAGCTCGTTACCCTATAGGTCTCGTTCTAGTCAAAATTTTAGGCTTAGGTTCGCGTTTGGTTTTGTTTTCCTAAGGCTGGCAAGAAGAGAACGGTGATGAAATCCGAACCCTTATCTTGTATGGCCAATCCTTGCCCTTTACTAGGAAATTAAAACAGCCGGATTCAGTTCCTCGACATATATTCACACGAAATCATCCAGTAAACCCGCTGACAGGGGATTCGCGGGTGTTTAGAATTCTTACCTCCGACGGGGGATGAACCGTTGAAGTCGACTCGGGCCACGACTCCTATGTCGTGTACGAACCCGAGGGGCCGAGGTGATATCGTAATCACCGTCCTTCCCTGTGCAGTTTATATTTAAATTACCCTTCCTTAGGGTTTTTAAAAAAAAAATGTCCAAAAGTCCAAAAATAAAGTCCAAAATTAAGAAGTCCAAAAAAATAAAAATAAAAATTACAAAAATAATTACCTAATTACAGTTTCTAAATTAAATGATTTTTTTTATGAAAAAAATAATGAGAAACTCATACAGAGCTTTTAGTTGGTAGCCTGGCCACAAGCTGGGCTCCAACTCCTCTTTGAATAGCGATACCTAATCTATGAAAAATGAAACTACCCAAACCACTACCAGCGTCATTACAGACTAAACAGTTCTTTAGGCGCTTAAAAAAAAACAAAGTATCTTCACCAAGTTCTCCTAAAGTGGAACATGCTAGAACTCCTAGACCATAACCAAGTGAAGTGCACTTGCCCATGTATTTAGTGCGCTAGCGAGAGATCGCATTAGATATAGCTTTTCCTGGAGCAAAAGAGCGGATGCCATCACCAGCAAAGGGCGAAACCACTGTGACATCCATGCAAACATCTCGACCATTCTCCCGCTTGAGAACAAGAATGTCAAAGAGCTTCAAATCCTTGTCATCGTCTCGAAAGAATACCAAGAGAGACTTCCTTGCGCGCAGCACATTAGCTTTGTAACAAATGTCTACAACCACATCCCGAACAAGATCATGTCGGAACTTACTCCCAACATCCTTAGCACAATGAAGCGCATGGTCTCCAAAGATATCCATAGATTTGTTACAACTTGAGCATAAGCTATTCTCAACAAACAATGGGATGCCAAAGCGGTAGCAAAGCACAAACCGAACTGTCTAGGACCGAGGCATTGATTAAGCCCACTAATGGGAACTGCCAGTAAATAATCCTGTGCATGCTTGACACGATTACACTGCCACAAAATGGAATCTCTTGCAGACATGGAAAATTGGTCTGGGATTCTCTTCTTGACTGCATCAAAATAAGTAACTGCCAGGGAGTGCATGGAAGGGGGGGCAGCATCATCGACACAATAAGAAGGAGGCAATCCACAAACCTGGATAAAATTCTGAAGAGCCAACTGATAAGCAGAACCTTTGTTCGTTGAGAATAAACTACCAAGAATCGCTTTACGCACCGTAGCTGTTTGACTCTGATAAGCAAGAAAGCAGTAAGCGCGGGTGTCGGCCATGGTGTAGATGCCAAGGCCACCATCCTTGATAGGCAGGGTAGCTAATCTCTGCTGTAAAGGACCAAAACCAGCACCATCTCCAGTAATTAGTAGCCTCAAGTACTTAAGTAAATGATCATCAAAAAGATCAGTGGCTGGTTGCAAGGCTGCAGGATTGGTAGTACGCATTGCAAAATATAGTCTTGACACCCCAGTGCAATTACGAAGTAATAACATCTCACTTTGAGGGTCCTTGAGTTTTTTGATTGTGTAGACATTAGTTGAATAGTCTTATTCACCCTATTCAACACCATGTCACTAATGAAGTTCAAATCCAAACTCACAGACCACCCAAGAGTTTAACGCCATTAGAGGGTCTACCAATATCGGGGAAAAACACCACCCATTGTGCTTCCAGGATCGAGAAGAAGGCCAAAAACTTCGTTTTCTTAACATTCGTGTAAACCCCGCTTGGACCTTCAGATTCAATTATGCTCAAGGCCTTGGCTACCTCCAATGTATCACCAATAATAGTACCATCATCAAGGTACCAAGCGTGTAAATCGAGTTTGCATTGAGAAGCGATAGTCTTCACTAAAGGGTGAAGTGTCAACGCAAATAACAAGGGACCGAGAGGGTCACCTTGCTGAACTCCAAGTGCAGAAGACAAAATATACTGGTTATAATAAAGTTTAGCAGGTCTCGAGTAACAAAATTCTACCCAGCGAGAAATACCTGGACAATGAAGACGGACTTCCTTGATGAGCTGAGATCTGCTCACCATGTTGAAAGCATTAGAAAAGTCAATGAGAAGCATTGACATTTTGTCTGAGTGACCATTCATCTCTAGTAAGTAGTTTACAGCATGTAAAATACTCTCCCCCCCAGAAGGCACACCAATTCCGAATTGAAAATCTCCCAAATACGAAGTCATATCCTTTCCAACAGAAAGCGACCACTTTAGAGACTAATCTTCGCCAAAACCGTGCCAACAAAGAATGGGCCTAATGCCACCTCCAGGTTTAAGTAACGGAGTTAGGGGCGCACTGGCAATGAACTCACCTAAACTCTCGGGACATTTTCCAGCCAACCAAAGATTCACAACCCCTGCGATTGAAACAAGTAAATTATCCGCGACTGCAGCTGCAGCCCCACTCATCACATCCACCAAATGTTGTGCACGAAGTCCATCCCGGCCACACGATGTCCCTTTTGGGAAGCTCTTGATAGCACCCAATACAGCCCGAGAGTCTACTGTTACCGCGTCAGCCAAAATATCATCACATGGCACATCAGGGAGGGGCGCATGTGGGTGTTTATCCAGCAAATCTTGGTGCGTAGATTCATTACATGGAGCCACCCCAGAAGAAGAAAGTACCCTGATTGCGGCAGCAAAGTGACCACAGCTAATCTTCTTCTGGCAAGCCAACAAATTGGCAGCTCCCTGCTTCTTCGAATCTGACTTCTTACCCCCAGTACGTACAGGTTGCTGAAGTAATTTGTTCGCCAAAATAAAACACCCATTCGGCTCTTTCCAAGCTGAAAGTGCATTGATGATAGCAGCGACTTGTAACCTCTTCCGATTCCCTGATTTTTCTTCTGATGAGCTTCTCGGTTTGAACAGGGTCAACGTACAGATGGGAAGGAGGATAAGTTGCAGCCAAGCTGAAAGGTTGTTTGGGCTAACAATGACTCTGTCGAGACAGACTTTCAATTCTCTTGAGAATGCGAGCCCGCATTTGTGCGGAATGCTAGTTACGATTTATAAACCGTATTTGAAATATGGCATTGAGGAGATCACGAAAGAACCCCTACAAAGATCGCAACATTGTCCGCAGAAACATCACAGATAGCATTATTGTTAGAACCCAGGTTTGCAGAACTAACCTCAACTGGTTTTGGCAAACCATGTAGGAGAAAAGTAGCGCCTGAACCTGGTCCAGCGATGACCTCACTATGAGCAGTACCTTCCCGTCCCTTGCAAGGCATCTTCCAAGCATGCAATTGCATGCAACTGCAACACATCCACATTCGAAGATGATTAAGAGCTTTCTCCCATGCACGATAAATTTGCAAGTTATTAGCGATCAACTCTCTGCAAAATGATTTGCCGTCTTCAGAATACAGGTGCCTGTCGATTAAATGTTTCATAAAAGAGCCCTTGGCGTAACCCCTGCCGTTTACACCATCACGACAGCCATGAAAAGACTTGAGAGGACAATGGCAGAAGCCATCAGCTGGAGAAACTAAGTCTGTGGATGAGGAAGAGTTCAAAGGTGTCGAAGGAGTTGCAGGAAGCTGAGGATGGGAAGACGCCCTAGTGATTCTAACCATGGCAACCACAGATAAACCCTAGAAGGAGGCGACTGGAACCCAAAAAGAAAACCCAAAACAGCGACCAAAGGAATAGGAAAAAAGCTAAAAAGAAGAAGAAAATCCCAAAAACTAAGAAACTGTGGTAGAGAAATCAAAAGGAAATCAAAAACGCAAGGAAAACTCGATAAACGCATGGTGTAAACGACGATTGAAACTGGCTTTCAATCGCCAGTTAAAGTCGCCGGAGAGAACCATGTTTCTAAAAATAAATAAAAAAAATTAATTACACTATATACAAAATTTTCTTCTTCACTCCTTTTGGATTCCTCTTTTCTTTCCTTCTTTAGCTTCGCTTTTGTTTTCAGCGCTTTCTCCCTTTTTCTTGAGGTCAGTTCCAAATTTGAAAACAAACAGGAAATACCAAAAGGCGTAAAAAAGAACAAAAAAAATAAAAATAAATATAAAACCTAAAAACAAATCTATACACAAGTCCGCGTCGGCGGCGCCAAAAATTGATGTGACTCAATAATGTTGTAGAAAGTGGTAGTAAGGTTGTCGTTCACTCGGACTTGACGAGATTGATTTTAAGAATTAATAAAAGTAAAGAAAATAAAAATATATACAAATATTGTCACAAGATGAAGAGATGGGCTGGGACTCAGGATTCGGCCAAACTCATAACAAAAGGTTCAAATATTAATTCTTTTAACAATTATCGCTCAACAAATAAAAACATGGACTCTTATTTTTGCCAAGGTAGATTCTCAAAATATTAGTTATAAATTGTAAGCATGGGACATCAAACATTTAAGCAAGCATGACCCATCTAATAAAATAATAACTAATTTAATCAAATCATAATTCAATTTTTAATTAGTGCAAAAGTCATAAAAAGAATTAATTAAAATTACCCATGTATGAAATTTGTCTTCCTCCGTCGTCCCAAGAATGGGGTCTAGCTCATCATGTTGGAAACACGCTCAAAAGTCGATCTCATTGCTCAAAAATGGTTTACAAATGATGAACAAAGGAGAAATGATGAAAAACCGGGTTTGCAACAGTTATAGTTGTTGCAAACACTGTTACAAAGGATTGTCACAGTTTATTTTAAGTCTGCCATCGTATTACGACCCACGCCTAAGTGTCGTTGTCACTGTTGAGAAACGACTGTCTTCGATAGTCTGTTCTTCACGTTCTTCAGAGATGCAGCAGCAGAAATGGTAGTTCCCTGGAACTAGATTTTCTCGACTCTGTGTTGTGCTAAACTGCTCCCAATCTCTCCATATCTCTTCTATGATATCCCAACACCTATTTATAACCCAGCAGAAGCAAAATCTCGCGTGTAATTGCAATATATTTTTGATTATTCTCCATGCAAGATACAGGATATTTTTTTCTTTATTTTCTTCATCACGTGCCTGCAGCTGTTATTTTCTTCCTCATTTACCTTCTACACTCGTCTGGCAACAACCCACACACTCCAAACACGAGCAGTGCATTTCTCAAAGCTCACAGTGATTCACGATATCCCGTGAAAACCTCTCCCTTGCTCACGCACCTCTTTGTTCTCTTCGTTTGAATTATTCACCAAATTTAGTCGAACCAAATACATACACCACGTCTCGTTAAGCCCAAATGACCATCCCAAGAAGTTTCGGTCATTGAGTCGCCTTCTAAAGACGCCCAAAAATCCAAGAAAGAATCTGCGTTGAAGAACAGATTTTCCCGCCAAAACGAAACTTGAAATGGAGAGGATGAAGTGCCCCGATCCAAAACAGGCGCCTTTATCATATGAGGGGCCTGGGGTGCCCTTATCCAAAACGAGGGTGCCTTTATCACTTTTCTCCCGGGGGTCCAACTAACACTTTTTGAGCAACTTTTTCCACACAAGTGTATTTATCCAAAAATACCTACACAAACATAAAAACACCATAATAAGTACAAAATCGAGTGCCAACAATATATAGTAATGAGATCAAATTAGACACAAAAATGTGTCTATCAAATACCCCCAAACTTATTATTTGTTAGTCCTCGAGCAAATTTATTCTAGAAAATAAAAATCATTTGAACCCCTAGGTGACCCTAGTGGCGGGGTGTTGTCTCCGGAGGGTTTACTAGAGGTGTACCTACAAAACCTTTACTCCAGACCCTAATTATCTACGCAGAACTTTGGAAGGCACTAAAGAATCTCCTTGGTTGGCATACTTATTGACTACGGAGGAAGTACCCCGATCTGAAATTCCAATTCTTTGTACACGAGTTTACACTCAAGCATACTAAAATTCATATATAAGTCACGAGCTCTACTCAGATAGTCGCACTATGGACATCAATACCCGTAGTCAAAACTAATCACATGGATAGATCAAGAAGATGGATATAGAGAAAAACATAGATGGATTTGATGTTTACTAAGTGAACGGTGTTTCCCATATCTACGTCTGAAGGCCTCCGCCAAAATGAACCTATCCTAATGGACCGAGATACTAGTCGACTAATATCAACACACTTTGGCATATACAAGGGAACCAGTGGTCGATAATCCTAACTCTAGGTCAACACAACTGGCATATACAAGGGTTCCAGTAGTCGACTTTATTGAATTTATTCCGGTTGGTCTGATGGTCTGGTCTCAATTTCTTCTTCTTCTTTTTTTTTTTTTTTTTTTTTTTTTTTTTTTTTTCATTTTTTTTTTGTATCTCAATCACTCTAATTCACCCTAGCATTGGTAACAACTTGTTCTTGGGCCCCACCTAATCACTTAGAGAAACATAGTTTACAAAGAACAAAACAAAATAAAAACAGAAGTGAAAAGGACTCAACGAGATATGGTGAAACTATCATGTTATTTCTAACACTTGAGATCTGTGCTTTTATGAATAGACTCTTTAGATGTTGCCATCTAATCAGATTGGTTCCTCAACTCCTACAACCAAAATGCTTCCATCCACTTAGATTGGTTAGTGCCGACCTTAATAAACTTAAATTTCTAGGCTCTGGAGTTATTTATTGCAACTAAAAACTAACAAGAAGTTTCTTCCCCACCCCCAAACTTAAATCTAACATTGTCCTCAATGTTCTAAAGATGAAATTAAAAGCATGAACAATGAGAAACTGTCACCACTTGAAGAAAAGAGTAAGGAAAGATATTACCGTGTTGCAAGAGCATGGGTTACCTCCCAAGAAGTGCTAAGTTTAAAGTCTTGACCCGGACATCGAAGGAATTAGTCACCTCATAGAATCATAAAGTAATAGCCGGAATAATTGCGGATCCCCAAAACCAAATAGGGCTATAACAAGTAAAAGGAATCTGCAACATCCCAAGAAAATTAGCAAATAAAACACACCCTTGTCTAGTTTCTGTTTAAGACAACTACATCTAGTTGTGGTTCGAGTTCGGGTTCTATAAAAGGATCTAGATAACATATTTTCATAGGTTGCATTTCCTCAAAAGTTGAATCCGAATGTTTAGGTTCTAGAGTCCGAAAAACTCAAATAAAAGCTTAGAAGCACATAATAATAACCTAAATAATTGCGGATCCTCGAAGTCAATCGAGACTTGACTCATACGATTGACCACAAGAGTGGTCATTCTTAAGAAAATGTGTCGACCCTAATCTGCTAAAGTAATTAGGTTTAGTCTCAAAACTTAATAATTGACACATCTTATACGTTCCCACAATTGGAAGGAAGGTTTTTGGTGGGAAAACAAAGTCAATCGTGGTATCATAGCCAGGTTAACCACATCAACCAGAGGATGGGTTTCTAACAACTGAACTTCTTTATGGACACAACTAGGTTCGGAAAAAGTGTATGAAGATAATCTTTTAAAATGGTTGAGGCACATATTTCAAGTCCCAAGTTAGGGACTTTTCTAAGAGTTAAAGAACATGGAGAATGATAATCACCCCCAAACTTAGAGTTTTCAGTGTCTCTAGAAAGACTAGTCACAACTTCCCTAATTTCAAGGTCATCTGATTCCTGAAAATGGTCAATTGATTCTTCTAAGTCGGGTACATCCTCACTCATATCTACGAGTTCATTTTCTTTTTCTAAGTCTATTGTTTCTAAATCGCTAGACTCAAAATATACTCGTTCCTCTAAACCATCATTGGCTTCGTAATCAAAAGGAAATACTACATCGTCTAAAACGGGGGTATCTCTAGTCAAATCCTCATCCTTTTGAATAGGTGAATAATTATTAAAATTATTTGGATTTGAACTAGAAATATTATCATCATTAAGCTCAATTGGAGTAACAAATTCCTGATCGCTATGCCTACTTATTTCAAATTCTTCATCAACACTATCCTCATCATAATCATAACATGAAAATGGTTGAACCTCATCTAAATTAGTGTTACCAAATCTAACCTCGTCATCTTGATTATAAATATCCTCATTTTCATGGGTATTATTGGAAACACTGTATTGGGAATTAAGCTTATTTCGAGCAAGTTTTTTCGACAATCCTATTTGTACTTTCAAGAAATTGCTTAAGAGTCTCTTCTAAAGACATCCTAGTTGACTGCTCTAGGGACTCATCTGGAATATTTAAGGTTTCCTTCACAAATAAGGAATGACTCTTGAAAGCCTCTTCTAGAGAAATAGATGAATTGGTTTGCTCATAAGACCGATGCATGTGTGGATAGTAATTGGGCTCACCATGGTGTGACCCATAACCTTCAAAAGTTTGGCGTTCCCAACCACTATTCACACTATGGTCATAGTAGTAATGTCCATATTGTTCGAGTTGGATATTCGTTGTATTGGCTATACCAGTTTGACATCCTAACTGCAAGGGAATTCTACACAAACACAAACAAGGCTGACTCGACCAAAACAAACCTATTGATTTCTAGCAAACAAAAAGCATGATGGCTCCACTTAGATTGTTTCTAGACCAGCTTCTAATCTTTCGAAAAGGAACTCGTTACAATCTGAGCAAACCCCTCTGGACTCAATCCGAGTTTAAGTGAGTTGAATAGAGGCGATGGAAGCTGCGTGGAGCTTTGATACCCAGGGCCTCACCGCATTACAAGGCGGCGCAGTCACGCATTCAACTCACAGAAACCATCATGAACTTCGAAGTATGCTCAAAAGAGTAACCAATATTTTTCGAACGACTTTCCTATTAAGCTCGTTACCCTATAGGTCTCGTTCTAGTCAAAATTTTAGGCTTAGGTTCGCGTTTGGTTTTGTTTTCCTAAGGCGGGCAAGAAGAGAACGGTGATGAAATACGAACCCTTATCTTGTATGGCCAGTCCTTTCCCTTTACTAGGAAATTAAAACAGCCGGATTCAGTTCCTCAACATATATTCACACGAAATCATCCAGTAAACCCGCTGACAGGGGATTCGCGGGTGTTTAGAATTCTTACCTCCCGTTCCCACGGGGATGAACCGTTGAAGTCGACTCGGGCTACGACTCCTATGTCGTGTACGAACCCGAGGGGCCGAGGTGATATCGTAATCACCGTCCTTCCCTGTGCAGTTTATATTTAAATTACCCTTCCTTAGGGTTTTTAAAAAAAAATGTCCAAAAGTCCAAAAATAAAGTCCAAAATTAAGAAGTCCAAAAAATAAAAATAAAAATTACAAAAATAATTACCTAATTACAGTTTCTAAAAATAAATAAAAAAATTAATTACACTATATACAAAATTTTCTTCTTCACTCCTTTTGGATTCCTCTTTTCTTTCCTTCTTTAGCTTCGCTTTTGTTTTCAGCGCTTTCTCCCTTTTTCTTGAGCTCAGTTCCAAATCTGAAAACAAACAGGAAATACCAAAAGGCGTAAAAAAGAACAAAAAAAATAAAAATAAAAATAAAACCTAAAAACAAATCCATACACAAGTCCGCGTCGGCGGCGCCAAAAATTGATGTGACTCAATAATGTTGTAGAAAGTGGTAGTAAGGTTGTCGTTCACTCGGACTTTACGAGATTGATTTTAAGAATTAATAAAAGAAAAGAAAAATATATACAAATATTGTCACAAGATGAAGAGATGGGCTGGGACTCAGGATTCGGCCAAACTCATAACAAAAGGTTCAAATATTAATTCTTTTAACAATTATCGCTCAACAAATAAAAACATGGACTCTTATTTTTGCCAAGGTATATTCTCAAAATATTAGTTATAAATTGTAAGCATGGGACATCAAACATTTAAGCAAGCATGACCCATCTAATAAAATAATAACTAATTTAATCAAATCATAATTCAATTTTTAATTAGTGCAAAAGTCATAAAAAGAATTAATTAAAATTACCCATGTATGAAATTTGTCTTCCTCCGTCGTCCCGAGTGGGGTCTAGCTCATCATGTTAGAAACACGCTCAAAAGTCGATTTCATTGCTCAAAAATGGTTTACAAATGATGAACAAAGGAGAAATGATGAAAACCGGGTTTGCAACATTATAGTTGTTGCAAACACTGTTACAAAGGATTGTCACAGTTTATTTTAAGTCTGCCTTCGTATTACGACCCACGCCTAAGTGTCGTTGTCACTGTTGAGAAACGAATGTCTTCGATAGTCTGTTCTTCACGTTCTTCAGAGATGCAGCAACAGAAATGGTAGTTCCCTGGAACTAGATTTTCTCGACTCTGTGTTGTGCTAAACTGCTCCCAATCTCTCCATATCTCTTCTATGATATCCCAGCACCTATTTATAACCCAGCAGAAGCAAAATCTCGCGTGTAATTGCAATATATTTTTGATTATTCTCCATGCAAGATACGGGATATTTTTTTCTTTATTTTCTTCATCACGTGCCTGCAGCTGTTATTTTCTTCCTCATTTACCTTCTACACTCGTCTGGCAACAACCCACACACTCCAAACACGAGCAGTGCACGTCTCAAAGCTCACAGTGATTCACGATATCCCGTGAAAACTCCTCCCTTGCTCACGCACCTCTGTTCTCTTCGTTTGAATTATTCAGCCAAATTTAGTCGAACCAAATACATACACCACGTCTGTTAAGCCCAAACAGACCATCCCAAGAAGTTTCAGCCATTGAGTCGCCTTCTAAGACGCCCAAAAATCCAAGAAAGAATCTGCCGAAGAAGAATGTATTTTCCCGCCAAAACTGAAATTTGAAATGGAGAGGATGAAGTGCCCCGATCCAAAACAGGGGCGCCTTTATCATATGAGGGGCCTGGGGTGCCCTTATCCAAAACGAGGGTGCCTTTATCACTTTTCTCCCGGGGGTCCAACTAGCACCTTTTGAGCAACTTTTTCCACACAAGTGTATTTATCCAAAAACACCTACACAAACATAAAAACACCATAATAAGTACAAAATCGAGTGCCAACAATATATAGTATTGAGATCAAATTAGACACAAAAATGTGTCTATCATGTGGCCCAGTGCCAGAGTAGTTGGATTCACCGGTCTTTCACCGTCCCCAACTGTTTACTCCCTTTGAATGCTAACTTACCGCCCCATACTGCATGTCCGCAGGTTTGACGTTATCAATGACATCACACTCCGTCCCGGAAGGGTGAGAGGTGATCAACCCAAATGACACAGTAGGATGGATACCAGCCAACTGTTCCAGACAGTCTCCGGTGATCAAGTGCCTAAATTAGGCCACGCAGTGGCACAATACTGAGCAAAGTATATACTTGTCGCACAAATGTTGGCCTACTCTACCAACTTGCGCATAAGTTGGCCTACCAACCAACTTAGAATTTTCCATAAAAGGAAAGTACTCGCTGACGATCCAATACTCACAGTCCCTAGAGTTTTCTCGGAACTTGCTCTGATACCAACTGTGACGAACCGGAAAATTACGCCCTTGGCGCCTTGGCGCCCAGGCCGTAACTTCCCCGATGCGCCATGATGATGCTACGATCCGGGCCTTAAATCTAGGCAAATAGACGTTCATTCGCCTTTGCAAGCATGCTCGTGGAGCATGATACAATTAAATCAGCTTCCACACTGAAGGGTGGAAGGCCATAAGTCCAAGGCTAATGCATATTGCATGCATCACTGGCTTTGCCTCAATGTAGGAAATTCATCACAAAGTTTCCTATCTAGTTGAGCAACCGTCATAATGTCGAGTCATGTCCAGGCAAAAGTCATGCATTGGACTTACGCATAGGCCATTGCAGGCCTCATGCCGTACTTTCCTTAGGCTTTTGCAAGCTATGCTAACTTGCATATCGATATAGATTACTTCCGCGGCCATTCCCAATGCACCATTGGTATATGCCTAAGTCGAACGGCTTGATAGGAAGTATGAGCATCCACTGGATGGCATGCAACTTTCCTCATCAATTCTAGCCGCAATCATCTCTCAGTTAGATGATATGAGAGACAACGTGCTGGACCGGCAATCTTTTACCGCAACTCATTGCGGCAGCCTGCGTACCCTTTCCTACTCTAAAGGGATCAATCACAGACCGTAGTTTATCCCGAAGGGACAGCAACTTAAGCCAAACTTGTTTGCAAGGCTTTGGCCTAGCAATAATGGTAATGGCCTAGTCCGTATAGGCCATTCCGCCAAGATGCACAATGATTATGCATCATCGGGTCCGCAACATGGCATAGTGATGCCTAAGCATCAAATGCGCTCTTCGCAAGGCTACAGGGCTATAAATGAGCCTTAGGCATCATTTATACTCTTCCGGCTAAGCTTTGAAGCTTACTTGGTGCATGGTCCGCATATGCACCTTCAACCAAGTACCCCTCCCTTTATATGTCGTAATGGAATTTCTACAAGTTAGAATTAGGGACCAAATTGACATGCCTGTTTCACTATTCATGTGAAATGATTGCGCGAAATGTTTGAGTACAATGATTGCGCGTCACGTGTTCTGGATATTCGCACTGGATATTGCACAATGAATGTGCAACACTGGTTCCGGCTATCACATAATGATTGTGCGACATTCTCTTTGGTATATTGCACAATGATCACACAATGATTGTGCGACATTCTCTAGGACAGTCCACTCTGGCCTGATGCACAATGATTGTGCGATATTGGCTCTAGACCAATAGCCTTCATAATGCGCAATGATTACGCTGAAAGCCCAAGGCCATCTACCCAACTGGCCTAATGCATCATTTGATGCAAGGTTTGGACCTTGGCCAAATTCCAAACACAATGCACCATTTTGGCGCGATATTGGCATTAAGCCAATCTACTTCTCACCGCCAAGCCATGGCGCATCTTTTAGCATGCGCTATGCTAAAAACACCGGGTGTTACAAATGGTCAACGATTTGATCACACGAGTCAACTCAGGTCAAGATAAATGGATGTTTATTGATTCTTTTAGATAACTTTCAAAAAGGTAATAAAGGAGAATGATGTTGAGAATCTTATATATGATGGTTGGATTTACGCGTGGGTTGACTGAGCACTCCACCGTGTAATCACTTCTATCGGATATAATGTTGTTACCATTAGTTCTTTGGATACTTGCTATGTATAATGCGTGTAGAATGAGGTACTGGTTAGGTACACATCGTTTATCACTTAGAGGATGGAAAACCTCACGGTACTTTAATGATCATTAAAGATTCCGCAACAGTCATGCCTTGCTACTCCGAAGGAAGACGTCGCTCAACTATTATTTCTGTTGTGAATGTTTTCCGAATGATTGGTTGGTAGAACTTTATATTTCCATTCAACTTATTATTTTATTATGCTTATTCTTTTTTTCCGTGATTTATCGGTTTTTAACAAAACCTGCATTGTCTTCAAATCATCTAGTGATTACGTGAAAGTTAGTTAGTTCTACTAGGCACCCTTTAGGGATGATGTGCTCACTAAATTCCCACTTTCAGTTTCAGAGATAGATCAAGATGTGCATGTGACTTTAAAATCTTCGAGGAGTTGGTTCTGTTAGTTGGTTAGCTTCCGCTATGTCTTTTTTTTTTGGGAACATTATTTAAATACCCCTAGAATATAAGGCCTTCACAAATACCCTTGTCCATTTTATTAATACCCCTAATTGGTATTTTTTAAGTGGATAATGAAAATGAACTAGTACTTTTTTGGATAATGAAAATGAACTAGTATGTTCTTGACGCGTGAAAACGTCAACCCAACCTCCTACGGAGGTTGAATTGACTTAATATAATTTTAGATGTGCGAAAAAACTATACCCTAAAAACTTAAAATATACCCTTTAGGGGTATTTGTGAAATCCTTAAGGGTATTTGTGAAGACCCTTGAAAAGGAGGGGTATTTTTCAATTTCCACTTTTTTTTTTTGTAAATCAACTCACAAGTATATATGTATCATTTGAGAGGAGTTCTTGTATATATTTCAGAGAGGGTTTCGATTTTGGTTAATCTTTGTTTAGAACTTTTTTATTACTATTTAGATAGATGTTTTAGATCCTTAGTGCCTCATTTTATAGTTAATTCCTTGGATTAGTCAGCTGCTAGCTTGTGGGGCGCTACAAAAATCCTCCTACGATCCAACCTAGATGGAATCAGTCAACAATTAGTCAAAGATAATACTGCAAAAAAGGCAAGCAGCAAAGTATCCACCCGTAACCTATTATCCACCACCGATACCGAACCACCAAAAGCTACCCATATCCACCAGGAAAATACCCAATAACCCCTTCCAAGTCATCAACAACAACCAAATCCAATCCGAACTTCCACCAACCATACTACAGCAGATAATATGTGCAATTCCATTCCCGTGAAAAACCCATCACCACCCAATAACCACCACACCATATCTATATCCATTCGACCAGAAAGTCCACCACAAACAACAACCTCCACCTCAAATTGTTCTGCACCTGATAAAAACCATCAAAAAAATATGAGACAGTGGAAACGGTTTGCTAGAAATTCATAAGTGAGTAAAGCATCTGATAACGTCCTCCACATCGGTAGCAAAATACATTCTGAGCCAATGGACTATGACCCCCCACTCTAGCAACATTGTAGCACTTCTACAGAGGCTGTGGAAACTTGCCCCAAAAATACGCAAGGAAAATGTTAATGAAATCATGTTGTGGTCTTGGGAACCAGACGACATTTCTAACTTTAAACTCGCTCCTGCGGAGTTGTAACCCAACTATCTTGTTCTTATTTGAAATAAAACTAAATGAAGCAAAAAATATTGGAGTTTGTAATTCTCTCAATTTCAGGCACTTCGAATATGTAGCTGCAAAGGGAAGAAGGGGTGGTTTAGCCTTACTGTAGAAAGACTCAGTTATATTTAACAGTACATCTCATAACAGAATTCATTGTACAATTGCAGCAAATCTTTCAATACCTAAGTGGGATCTATTTTGTGTTTATGGCCCTCCGGCACACCTTCAAAGAGACAACTTCTGGAGACAAATGAATAATAGTGTTGCCGGAATTAATGTAGCATGGTGTAGGACAGGTGATTTAAATGTTCTCATACATCAATATGAGAAACATGAAGGCGCGCTTAACAACTACTGATATTAGTTGTAATAAATTTTACAATATAATCAAAGAAAGAGATATCCTTGACCTAGGATATGCATGACCTACATTTAAAATGTCAAATAATGCTTCTCAGAATACCCTAATTTTTGAAAGGCTAGATAGAGTGATCTTTAACTCTGACTAGAGAGTTATATTCTCTAGTGCTACTATCATTCACTTACTAAGTATAGAAAGCGATCATGCTCTTATCATAATCTACACAATGAAAAGACCCGCAAAGAGGAAACCTAATTCAAATTTTATTTGACTGATTATCCAAAGTTCAAGGAGGTGATGCAATCAAATTGAGAGAATTCTTCTGAAGATACAATGGCAAAGCTTCAATCTCTTGGACAAGGCTTGTGAAAATGGAGCATAAAGTATTTTTGAGACACAAGAATGGAGACAGAATGTTTGAACATAAGTTGATTGACTTATAAACTTCAACACACTTTTCAATGAAGCAGAAAAAGCTATTAGCAACAACATCATCAATCTTGAAAAGAGAGACATGATGTTTTGGCAACAGAGAATCTTAATATATTCCATCTATTGATAAAAACTATTAGAGCATAGCTCGTTTGAACCCACCAAGCGTTGGTATGTCAAGTTTGGTTGTCATATTTTAGTGAATCAAAACTCATTTTAAGAGTCGCTTGATTATGTACTAGAGTCAACTTCGTATATGTTAGATTGAAAGTATTAGGATATGAGACATTACAAGTATTGCGAAGACTTGAAGAAGTGAAGAAGTAAGAAGCTACAACGACAACATCATCATTCCACTTGAGGTTAGTGATATTTGACTTGAACTGTTTCATTCCCTAACGTATCTTTCAAGTCGTGTATATTGAAAACGAAACTGCGAAGCATGAACACTCTAGATACACATAGTATTAAGAAATACAATATGAAGTTTATTGGTTAACCATTAAACTTTGTAGATAAGAACATCGACATAATCGTTGAATGCTATTGTGATTATGTATGGGTATTAGGTAAGGATTTTATCCTAGGAAATAATGTTTTACATGTGTTTTAAGGAAGTATGTTCATAAACTTGTTTATGAATCAAAAAGGAAATCGCCAGGCGTTATTGGGATTGTTATTCATTGCATATCTTGTGAACATCCAATATGTGTGATTTAGTATAACCGCTCACGAATTGTTTGTGTTCTTGGTAAAACTATTCACAAAGGCCTGACTTATGTATTGGTATGACTTTTATTAGTGAAATCGATCTTAAGTAATCACCTGAGATGGTATGATCGAGTTTGTGTTTTGTTGAACCGAATCTGGGTAAAGGGGAACCGATCCTATGAAGAGGTGCAACACATCACAAAGGGGAATCGATCCTTGTATGAGGTGCAACAAGGTTTACAGAAGAAAGGGGAACCGATCCTATGAACATGTGCAACACGTTTTTAGGCAAAGGGGAACCGATCCTATGTACATGTGCAACACATATAAGTTAGATACCGTATATATGTGGGGAACTGATCCTAATACCTAGTCAGCCAAATTTTGGAAAGCTAGTGTGACTATGCACAATACTCACATGGAGGTAGAACCGAAACTTATTTTGGTAGAACCGTTAAACCCATGATTTGTGATTGAGTGTTTGTTAATCAATCGCATAGTTCTTGAAACGCATATGAACCAATTCTAACTTGTTTGGAAGTCTGGCAAATCGGTTTCAAGGTTGTAAGTATGAAAGAGGACTTACAAAGTAAGGATGTCAGCATACTTTGAACACGTGCAGTAATGTTTATATTTTATTGTTCAAGGTTATTTCTTAATATCTACAGGAAGAAAATCCCAGGATTGAAATAAATAAGTTAGGAATCTTTTATTTAAGGTTGTTAATTTTATTTTAGGAAAATGAGAATTAGTAATGTGCATTTACTAGTTGAGATTTTCCAGAGAGATTTTCGATCATTATTTTGGACAGAGCATTTCCAGGAACTATGAAACCGAATTTGGAATGTATTGAATATCTTTGAGAATATTTTCGTTTTTGGAAATTCCTTGGTGTCCAAACTTCCTTATCTATAAATACTTGAAGTTTGCATTTCTAGCAAACTAATCCTTCGTGACAGCAAACTTGCTCGGTTGTGTTGTTACTAGTGTAGCCGCCTATTCAGAGAGGAGTGTAACCTAATTAGGCGACATCTCTTACAGGCGCTCAGTTTAAAGTCTTTTTTGGGATTGAGAAGCTCTACGAGTACTGTTGGTGGGAAACTAGATAATTGAGGTTTATCTTTTGTTTTCGATTGATTTGATTGACTAACGATGGTTGAAATTTAATTGCACCTGGTTTGTTTATGCTTGAAAATCTTCTCTTCTGATATAAGATTCACTCAAACTAGATCAAAGTTTCGACAAGGATCTTTAGACTGTTGTTAGTGCTAAAGACGATCTTGTGATATTCCATTGTTAACAGACTCCATTATGTGCGTGATTGATCACAAGAGATTCAAGTTGTTGTGTGCATGTGTTTATTGAAGATCTAAGAACATTTGAAGACAAAGAAGATATTGAAGATTTCTGATTTGGGGTTCATAATCTTTGGTGTGCACAATACTTGTTTCGGTATAAGAGGATCCAACTATAATCAGTTTATCCTTGTGGTAGATTGCATTGATCAGTTGTGTATATCGGCATCAATACTATTCTTTGTGATTAAAAGTATTGATTGCAAAATCTTAACGATTACTTTGGTAATTGAGAATAAGATAGATCTAAGAACCTGACGAAGGAGTTTATGTTAAAGATAAACAGAAGATCCTTTGTCTAACTCACATCACTTGGTTGAAGAGATTTGATGCCAAACATATTTGTTGTTCCTTTACTGTTTGGAATACGAACCAAAGGAATTGTTCCAAGTACGTGACTTATTCATAAGTTGGAGGCGTGGGAATATAGACGAAACTAGGTGAACTATAGGTTTAGTTGCTTGGTCTCAACTATACAAAGTTAGGTTATATTTTGTGTAGCGGCTTAATCCTGAGAGTATTCAATTCTAGACAAGGTCCCGGGGTTTTTGTTCATTTGCGGTTTCCTCATTAACAAAATCTTGCTGTGTCATTTACTTTATATTTCCGCATTATAATTGTTTTATTATAATTAAAGTAAATTACAAAAACGTTAATTCCTATTTACTTGATAAACAATCCTATTATGTTTGGTTAATTACGAACCTTTATATCAAGTAAAAATACTTCGTTATTGTATTGTCTCGATCTCGTATCCATAGACGATCACACGAAGTGTGAACCGATTAGTTGTGTTATCTCTACTTTATCCATAGACAATCACTTTCGGAGAACGGACTTATAGGTAGGAAAAGTTTTAGCTTGAGGTATATTTGGGTACCCTCGCCTTTTCAATTGGTATCAGAGAAGGGGAAAACGAAAAGATCTAACAATATGTGTTTGGTGCGATCCAACCTATAAGAATGAACTAGAGTTCTCATGAATCGACTTCAATTAACGAAGCGCCAAGATTTGACGGAACAAACTATCTATGGTGGAAATCTGCTATGAAATCTTTTCTTCAATCACGAGACTTTAATACATGGATATTAGTCGTCAATGGTTATAATTACCCAATGGTAGAAAATTCGGAAACTGAGGTTAAACGCTTAGTAGAGTTTTCAGACGAAGAAAAGGCACTTACAAAGCAGAATTCAGATGGTTTTAATGCTATAATACATGCTGTAAGTCGTGATCTACAACATCATGTATCAACATGTCAAACTTCGAAAGAAGCTTGGGATAATCTTTAGATCGTATTCTAAGGAAACACTTCAGAAAAAGAAGCTAAACTTCAAACTCTTACGTCTGATTGGGAAAACCTTCGAATGGATGACAATGATACCTTTGAAGAATTTCATCTTAAACTCTCTGAGATAATTAATTCCTCTTTCTGTCTTGGAAATACTATCCCTGAAAAGGATATAGTATGCAAAATTCTCAGATCGTTGTCATCTAGATACGATTCTAAAAAACATTCAATCATTGAAGCTAATGTTCTTTCGTCCCTATCCAGAAGTTCCCTAGTTGGAAAACTGAAGATATTTGATCAAGAAAATTTTTCTAAACAAAAGGACAATCTGGCCTATAAAGCCATAAAAAGGGTTTCGGCTCAATACTCGGAAGATTCTGAAGATCAGGAAGATCTAACTGCTGAAGATGAAGCTGAACTAAATCATCATTTGTCTCGATTCAAGAAACTGTTGAGACATCGAAAAAGATAATTATCTTTGTCAAAAGGAAAAACTGTTCCTCCACATAAACGTGAAGACACCTGGGATGATGGTGATATTATTCCTCAATGCTACAAATGTAGAGGTGTTAGAGCATTGCTCGGTCGAACTCGCATGCGTTGCTATCTCAAGCATGTTTGTCAATATTAGTGATCTAAACTATATGTCTTGATTTATAGTTTACTTATGACTAAGTCTCGGTCTAGGATAGTCAAGTATAGTTGAGCTCCATACTCCATAGCGATTATCTTACAAAGACGAGGAACTACTCGAGGAACCAGTGGAACTTCATCCGACTAAAAGGTATGTGGAGACTTGAACTCACCTGTCATTCAAAATCAAAAGTCTATTCAATCTCATACTCTTGAGACAATAGTCGTATAAGTATGATAGTTTTCATACATAGGTACATTTGCTATTTCGAGTCGAGTTTACTCGCCTATCTTTTTCTCCAAATATGTGTTGGTAAGCTTTCGCTTTAACCACATTTCATCTTTACCAGTGACGAAAGTCATGATGACGTTTCAATCTTGAAAATAGCTTTGATGATGATAATCGTGAATAAGGATTGTTATAACATTATAGAAGAATGTTTCAATGATTGAGATGTAGAGTTGAGATTACCATCTATGGATATAAGCATATATAGTGTGTTCGCACATTAGTGTATAAATCCATGTACCGGAAACCAAGTGCATGCATATGTGTGCATGCGGTATTGGTGAAGGAGACAGGTTGGGTACGTGTACCCGTACGTGTACTGGCGGAAGTTTTCAACCAAAATTTTTTGTTGAGTTTGTAGTTTGCAAACTAGTAAACCAGACACTTCAGGTACGCGTACCCACGTAAGTTTTCGAACCGAAATTTTTGCTGAGTTTGTAAACTCAAATCCGGTAGCTTAGGTACGCATACCCATACACGTACCCAAGCTGGTTATTTCTCAAATCGGTAGTTCATGAACTTAAAACAATAAATCATAAGGAATGCAATCTTTGCAAACCATGGGTATATTGTTCATGAATTGATTCAAATGAATCAAACCTATTTTGTTTCAATTGTGTCTATTAATAAAGACCTCAGTAATTGAACAACTCTTCAACTAGTTCTTATGAGTCATTTGAACTAGTTATAAGAAACATGAATACGGTTAATATGAAAGTGCTCATATGGCTAACCATTGGTTAACTATTTGTGAACCAACTAAGTGTACACGTTTAGGTACTGTTACTAAAACTTAAATGAATACATTTCATCTGTGTGTGACAAGCTAAGTTTCGATCTAACTATTGAAAGATATTAGCTTGTATCTAATCAGGTTTTTCATCTAACGGTGAATAATGAATGCTTTGTTACCAAGGTAACTTAGATTGCAAACTATATAAAGGGAACTCTAGCAACTGGAAAAACTAATCCCCACACCTCCTGTGTGATACTAGTTGGTTTTTCTAGAGTCGATTATCCTTTGACCTTAGGTTTCTTCTCGAGACTATGTAGGTTAACGAATGAAAGACTTCATTGGGAATGTGAAGCCAAACGAAACTACTTCTCTTGTAGTTGAGCGATCTGATCTTGCCATTTTCTATCGTACGAGTTCAATTGAATAATTGACTTGACATTATATCTCCAATTGGGAAAGATAAAAAGAAATCACAAACATCTTCGTCTCATCGTTTGTGATTCTCTAATATCTTGCTTCGCTACCATACAATTAAGATTATTGTGACTTGATTGATAATATTAGGCTGTTCTTCGGGAATATAAGTCCGGGTTATCAATTAGTTCATGTTCACCTTGATTTATCAAAAGACGGAACAAAACTAATTGGTTTATCCGTGGGAGACAGATTTATCTATTATCATAGACTTTTCCGTGTGATACAAATTTGTTTATTAAAGTCACCGACTTTGGGTCGTAGCAACTCTTAGTTGTGGGTGAGATCAGCTAAGGGAATCAAGTGCGTAGTATCCTGCTGGGATTAGAGACATAAGGAGCACAAATGTACCTTGAATCAGTGTGAGATTGATTAGGGTTCAACTACAGTCTAGACCGAAGTTAGTTTGTAGTAGGCTAGTGTCTGTAGAAGCTTAATACAGTGTGGTGTTCAATATGGACGAGGTCCCTGGTTTTTCGCATTTGCGGTTTCCTCGTTAACAAAACTTAAATTATGCATGTGTTATTTCCGCATTATATTTTGTTATATAATTGAAATATCACAGGTTGTGCATTGTATTGATCAATTGTGAAATCCAACCTTTGGTTGTTGATTGGAAATTAATTGATCCTTGGATATTGGTATTTGTTACCATCCAAGTTTATATCTCTTGTATTTGATAAAGACTCACATATTTATATTTGTTTGAGTATAGATCAAATCGAGAGAAACTGATATTAACTCCTTGATATACTTTTTATTAAGATTGAGTCTGACTGTCTAGTTGATTCTATTAAAATTATATTAGAGTTAGTCCATACAGATTTCTAATCGAAATATTGGGTGAGGTTGTTGTACCCCCGCATTTTCAAGAGGGTTCGGCCATATCTCTTCAGACTGTCCAACCAAGGACACACAGTGGAAAAGAAATGCTTACACTGCCACACTTGATTATTGTCCTAATGATAATGATCAAGTTGAGGATATAGATCATGTTACAACTATTGCAGAAGTCTATGACTCTGAAGTCCTTCCGACTCTAGATACTAAAGAAGAGTTTACTCCATCGATTTTCAAAGAATTATTTCCATGTAAAGACAAAAGAACTCACCTTCTTGAATCTGTTATCATTGAAATAAAATCATCGCTTGATGAACTCAAACTGAGTCTTATGAATGATAAAGAAAGATATAACAAGCGACCAAAAAAAAATCAAGGTTACTCAATGCTTTGAAAAGGTGCAAGTATCTAAACTCATCCTCGATATTAAATCTTGTCAAGATGAGATAAGAAAGTTAAAAACAGAAAATCAGAAAATGAGAAATAGACTCAATTGCTTTGATAAATTTTCATCTGGTATGAATGTATCAAGAGACAAGGAGATAAGACTAAATAAGTCTCTGTGAATCTACATCCAGAAAACGCAACAATTCTGGTGTGTGCTTCTTGTGCATGCAAAAAGGGCATTTTCAAAGGGAATGTCCTGATACTAAACATAGAGAGAGAGAGACTATAAAACCGAAAAATCAAGATCTAAGTTCATATCGAAGATCTCTTCAAAACGGGAGAATAAGTTCTTCAAACATCTTGATCTTACTTCTAGATTAAATGTTGAACCTAAAAGTTCAAACATAATTTCTCCTTAGTCATGTAAGATTGTTGAAATCTTCAAGGGAAGAGATTCAACAACCAAAAGGTGACCATCTAACTGGTTACCATGGATCCTTATTTGTTACCCTTAAAGTACACAGTAAGGATATAGATGAGTTCCTTATTTATTTTGCACCTAGTTTATTTTGCGCGGCGTAGTTTTTTCTTCCATCCCTGTTGCTGAGTTCGAAGAGAGGGTAACTTGCGTTGTGCTAACTGGTTACCATGGATCCTTATTTGTTACCCTTATTTCTAAAAATTGATTTGCGGTTAAGAATTTAAGTGAAATAATTCTAAACTTGTTTGGAAGTGTGGCAAATCGGTTTCAAGGTTGTAAGTATGAAAGAGGACTTACAAAGTAAGGATGTCGGCATACTTTGAACACGTGCAGTAATGTTTATATTTTATTATTCAAAGTTATTCCTTAGTAGCTACAGGAAGAAAATCCCAGGATCGAAATAAATAAGTTAAGAATCTTTTATTTAAGGTTGTTAATTTTATTTTAGCAAAATGAGAATTATTAATGTGCATTTACTAGTTGATATTTTCCAGAGAGACTTTCGATCTTTATTTTGGACATAGCATTTCCAGGAATTATGAAAACCGAATTTGGAATGTATTGAATATCTTTGAGAATATTTTCGGTTTTGGAAATTCCTTGGTGTCCAAACTTCATTGTCTATAAATACTTGAAGTTTGCATTTCTAGGAAACTAGTCCTCCGTGACAGCAAACTTCCTCGGTTGTGTTGTTACTGGTGTAGCCGCCTATTCGGAGAGGAGAGTAACCTAATTAGGCGAAATATCTTACGGCCGCTCAGTTTAAATTATCCTTTGGGATTGAGAAGCTCTACGAGTACCGTTGGTGGGAAACTAGATTATTGAGGTTTATCTTTTGTTTTCGAATGATTTGATTGACTAACGGTGGCTGAAATTTGATTGCACCTAGTTTGTTTATGCTTTATAATCTTCTCTTCTGATATAAGATTCACTCAAACTAGATCGAAGTTTCGACAGGGTTTTTTAGACTGTTGTTAGTGCTAAAAATGATCTTGTGATAATTCATTGTTAACAGACTCCGTTCTGTGCGTGATTGATCACAAGAGATTCAAGTTGTCGTGTGAAGGTATTTATTGAAGATCTAAGAAGATTTGAAGATAAAGAAGATATTGAAGATTTCTGATTTGGGGTTCATAATCTTTGGTGTGCACAATACTTGTTTCGGTATAAGAGGATCCAACTATAACCAGTTTGTCCTTGTGGTAGATTGGATTGATTAGTTGTGTAGATCGGCTTAATACAATTATTTGTGATTAAAAGTATTGATTGCAAAATCTTAACGATTACTTTGGTAATTGAGAATAAGATAGATCTAAGAACCTGACGAAGGAGTTTATGTTAAGATAAACAGAAGAGACTTTGTCTAACTCACATGACTTGGTTGAAGAGAGTTGATACTAAATAGATTTGTTGTTCCTTTACTGTTTGGAATACGAACCAAAGGAATTGTTCCAAGTACGTAACTTATTCATAAGTTGGAGGCGTGGGAATACAGACGGAACTTGGTGAACTATATGTTTAGTTGCTTGGTCTCAACTATACAAAGTTAGGTTTAATTTTGTGTAGCGGCTTAATCCTGAGACTATTCAATTCTGTACAAGGTCCCGGGGTTTTTCTGTATTTGCGGTTTCCTCGTGTTTGTGGGTGAAAACTGTTTCTGCCGTTTTGGTAATTTTGGGTGTGTGGATGAGAAACGAATCTAAAACCTAAACAATGCACTGCTACAGAGTACTTTTGATTCGAGAGATCAATCTGCACAATCCTAGCCTAAACCAAGAAATGGTCGCCCAGTGCTTGCTTCACACAAAGTGAAGGAGAAGGGTTGGTCTTAGGGAGGGAAGCGAAGAAAGTGTTGAGACCAGAATAGTTGATTCTCGAAGGTGTGGCTGTTTTATGACTTGTATCAGAAAGTGGAACTGAAATGAAAGGTATCAGTTCTTTGGTGATTTCTGGATACTATGATGTTGCCGACCAAAAACCTCGTTTGGTGGAAATAGGTGAAGCCTATTTATACAAGTCATATTGAAACGTACCCTGGTCTCGTAGGAAGTGAAAATAATTGAGTAGTGGAAGAATGGAGTAACGTATAACCGCCAGAAACCCATGCTTCCATGATGAAGGAAGTGGATCCGTTTACACTCGTTACTTGTTGCCGCCATTAATTATCCTACTTCATGACACTTTCCAATAACGGGCGTATTGTACGCCGCGCGCTGTCAACCGCTAGACCAATACCCTGATGAGTATCCCCCAGTTTGTGACATATTTGATGTCTCGAGTGTTTTCGTGGAAAACATGTAGCATTTGGCTACGTGTGGCAAGTCAAAATCAAGAGGCTTGCCGTAGGAAAATAACATGTGATGTTATTAGGCTCGTCTTGGCCGGTCGCCTAAAACTTGCCACAAGTCTGTTAGTTCGGTGGCAAACTTCGATGGCTGAGATCGCATCTCATGAGGATCGTTAGCCGTTGATTATGGCTACCATGTGTTGGCGCCTGATAATGGCGCAGTAGCGTTTTGGTGTACTCTAGTGGCAATGTGGCATGGCTGGCATGGCTCGTGCATGCCAGTGGCACAGTGGTGTATGTGGCGCCTGGCGTAGCCATGGCCACTAGATTTAAGCAGTTGGTCGCCTAAAACTTGCCACAAGTCTGTCATCTCGGTGGCGAACTTGGATAGCTAAGATTGCATCTCATGAGGAAGGGTAGCCGTTGATTATGGCCATATTCTGTTGGCACCTGTTAATGGCATAACGGCATAGCCGCGGCGTAGTGGCATGCTCCTACGACATGGTGGCATAGCCGCGTCTGTGGCGTTGTGGCATGGCCAAGGCTAGGATTTGGCGCCGTGACCAAAGTTAGGGCTTGGCGGCGTGGCCAAGGCTAGGATTTGGCACCTTGGCCAAAGTTAGGGCTTGGCGGCGTGGCGAAGTCTAGGATTCGGCGCCGTGGCCAAAATTAGGGCTTGGCGGCGTGGCCAAGGCTAGGATTTGGCGCCGTGGCCAAAATTAGGGCTTGGCGGCGTGGCCAACGCTAGGATTTGGCGTCGTGGCCAAAGTTAGGGCTTGGCGGCGTGGCCAACGCTAGGATTTGGAGCCGTGGCCAAAATTAGGGCTTGGCGGCCTGGCCAAAGTAAGGGCTTGGCGGCGTGGCCAAGGCTAGGATTTGGTGCCGTGGCCAAATTTAGGGCTTGCGGCGTGGCCAAGGCTAGGATTTGGCCAAAGTTAGGGCTTAGCGGTGTGGCCAAGGCTAGGATTTGGGCGCCGTGGAAAAAGTTAGGTCTTGGCGGTATGGCCAAAGCTAGGATTTGGTGCCGTGGCCAAAATTAGGGCTTGACGGCGTGGCCAAGGCAAGGATTTGGCGTCGTGGCCAAAGTTAGGGCTTGGCGGCGTGACCAAGGCTAGGATTTGTTGAACACCCCGTGTTTTTAGCATTGCGCATGCTGAAAGATGCGCCATGGACTGAGATGAAGCTTCATCCAAAGCGCGAAAAAGGTGGATTGGCTTATGGCTAATACCGTGCCAAAATGGCGCATTATGTTTGGAACCTGGCCAAGGGCCAACGTTGCATCATCATGATGCATTAGGACTGTTGGGTAGGTGGCCTTGAGCTTACAGCGTAATCATTGTGCATTATGAGAGTTACTGGCCTAGAGCCAGTATCGCACAATCATTGTGCATCAAACCAGAGAGGGATGGTCGAGAGAATATTGCATAATCATTGTGCAATATGCCAAAGAGAATGTCGCACAATCATTGTGCAATAACCATAAACAGTATTGCACAATCACTGTGCAAGTCAGAAGACTGTATGATGCGCAATCAATCATTGTGCAACAGATAGAACAAGTGGCGCGCAATCATTGTGCAACAGACGGAACGAGTGGTGCACAATCATTATGCAACAGAACGGAAACTCGGCAATCATTGCCGGTCATTCAGAAATATATGGCAAAGGCAATGAATAGTAAAACTGGGAGTTGGTGAATGATTTTTGGTCCCCTTTCCATACTTGTATAAATTCCATTAAGACATATATAGGGAGGGGTAGTTGGTTGAAGGTGCATATGCGGACTATGTACCAATTAAGCTTCATAGCTTAGCCGGAAGAGTGTAAATGATGCATAAGGCTCATTTATAGTTGTGTAGCCTTTCGAAGAGGGCATTTGATGCGTTGGCATCACCATGCCATGGCGCGGGCCCGATGATGTATAATCATTGTGCATCTTGGCAGAATGGCCTATACGGACCAGGCCATTACCATTTTTGCTAGCCACAGCCTTGCAAACGATTTGGTTTAAGTTTCTGTCCCTTCGAGGATGAACTACGGTCTGTGCTTGATCCCTTTAGAGTAGGGAATGGTACGCAGGCAGCCACAATAAGTTGCAGCATTGCCGGTCCAGCACGTTGGCCCCTCATATCATCTAAAGCTCGGTAGCTCGACGCAAGAGATGATTGTGGCCAGACTTGATGAGGCTTAGTTGCATGACAGTAAGTGGATGCTCATACTTCCTATCAAGTTATAAATAGTTGGTAAGCGAGGTAACGTAGGAAATGGCAAGGGCTTGGTGCGGCCTATGCCAAAGTCCAAGGATTATGCCTGGACAAGACACGATAATATGACGGTTGCTCAGCTAGCTAGGAAATTCAGTGATTAATTCCCTACGTAAAGGCAAAGCCATAGATGCATGAAAAATGCATTGACATTGGCCTTATGGCCTTAAAACCTTTTGCGGGAAAAGGGTAAGTTGGAATGGTGTAGAAGCTAAGTTAGCTGCGTCATGCTCCACGAGGATGCTTGCAAGGGCAAATGTACGTGCATTTTCCTATCCCTAAGGCCCGGATCGTAGCTTCATCATGGCGCACCGGAGGAGTTACGTCCTGCGGGGCGACGCGCCAAAGTCGTAATTTTCCGGTCCGTCACATTTGGCGTCGTGGCCAAAATTAGGGCTTGACGGCATGGCCAAGGCTAGGATTTGGCGCCGTGGCCAAAATTAGGGCTTGGTGGCTGGGCCAAAGTTAGGGCTTGGCGGCGTGGCCAAGGCTAGGATTTGGTGTCGTGGCCAAAGTTAGGGCTTGCGGCGTGGCCAATGCTAGGATTTGGCGCCGTGGTCAAAATTAGGGCTTGGCGTCGTGGCCAAGGCTACGATTTGGCGCCGTGGACAAAATTAGGGCTTGGCAGCGTGGCCAAGGCTAAAGTGGCCCATGGCATGTTGTGGACTATGACCAAAAATTAGGGTTTCGGCTTTAAAAGTATTGTTTCGATCACGAAATCCTAATTGGAGTCTGTTATGGCATTGGCCACGAACAGAAAGTGGATTAGCACGTAGTGGCATCATTTGTGGCACATTGGCATGTTACTGCGGCAGAGTGGCATGTTGTTATATTACTGCGGCAGAGTGGCATGTTGGCATCATGATTAATATGTTGTTCTGGAAGGGCGCGTTTGGCTTTCCAGTTAGTATGGTGGCGCGATAAGGTGCGTTTTGCCTTTAATGTATGGTGGAGAGTTTAGAGCGACTTGATTGGTCAAGAAAAGGGTCCGGCCAAACATAAGGCGCGACCACACCTTCAGTGCTCGTGGCGCATTTTAAAGTGACCTGATTGGTCGGTAGGAAGGAGAGGGGGAAGACCAAGCATGGACGTGGCTACACTTCTGGTGTGAGTGTGGCGGCTTTAGAGATACCTGATTGGTCGATAGAAACTGGGGCCGGCAGGTATGGGCCTTACCACAACTCATGGGAGTGTGGCAGGTTTAAAGCGACCTGATTGTTCGACGAAGGAGTAAGGGCCGGTTAGTTAGCATGGGGCATGGCCAAGTGGCGCCGGTTAACCTATGGCATGGCCACACTCCCCTCATTGTTGCTCCTACTCCGCGGTTCTGTTTATTCTTTGCTTTCTGACTGAGTACTTTGTGCAAGGGCCTTAACCTTGGTAGTTAGAGGTCCGTGCTACTCTGCTGCGAGTGAACACAAATCCGTCATGCCATTACAATATTAAGGGTTCTGCCAGGGAACATAAGCACAAAAAGTACTCAAGCAGATCCTAGAGATTTGTGAGTAATACAAATTAGGAGCTTATACACTCATTAGGCTCTATACTAGTAAACAGTTCATCCAGGAGATTGAGTTTCGATATAATACGAAGAGAGACATAGGTGCTCGTCAGATTTTGATATATTCTCCAAATTACCTGCAGAATATAGACATATCAATTCCGGGTCAGGTAGATAGACTTTTACAAATTTAGCCCTAAGCTAAAAACCACCATCAATATTAAGACCCATGCTTAGCTTGTAACAGTGGCATTGTTACGGGGTAAGCATGATATGGTGATAGACAAGGATAAAAATCAAAAGTTAAAGTCATGAAGAGATTTCCAGAGAGAATTTGGCTAACCTTTGGCAGGAGGCATGAGGAATACGTGATCCTTGTATTAGCGAATTTGCGTAACTCCGTCTTGGACATAGGGTGCTGGGCAGAGATGGCGCTGCAACTTGGTCCGCGGATAGGTGGATGGCGCTAGCTGGCTAGGTCATAGAACGTATGGAGATGACGCTTGGCTTCAGTCCATGGAATGGTGGAAACTGGCCTCAGTCCATGGAATGGTGGAAACTGGATTCAATCCATGGGATGGTGAAAACTGTATTCAGTCCATGGAATGGTGGAAACCGGCTTCAGTTCATGGAATGGTGGAAACTGGCTTCAATCCGTGGAATGGTGGAACTGCACTTGGAAGGCTTGATGGTTGGATCACGGAATGTTGGAGCGTTAGCACTAACTTAACCATAGAGTGCTGGAGTCATGGAGAGTTAGCTTGACCACGAAGTGCTGGAGCCATGGAGAGTTTGCTTGACCACGGAGTGCTGGAGCCATGGAGAGTTGGCTGGACCACGGAGTGATGGAGCCATGGAGCGTTGTAGGTTGAGCGACTGGTGTTCCTCGTGCTGGCACGTTGCTGGTTCGGTCATGGAGCAGAGATATTGGCACACTACTGGTTCGACTATGGAGCATGAGTGTGGTGCGCCTAGTCATCTATTCCCATTCATGGAGCAATAAGGAATCCTTATTCTGTTCAAACTCTAGAAACTGCGTTCGTATGAAAAGGGGTATTGACCCTCTTCTGTTTTTTGTTGTTCATCCGGCTCCGTGCTTTCATCTGCAGCATCTGGCTCATCTTCGTAATTTTCTAGCGGTGGTAGAGCGTGTATTAATGGCAATCAAAGCAATCTCCAATAGTTATAATCAACAGCAAGGCAAGCCAGGAGAACTCAAGGTAGGTGCTCTCGTATGTATCCACCCAACAGTACCATCGATCTTCTCCGAGTGTGTGTAATAAGGTTATGACTCCAGAAGAATGAGTATCTAACCTCTCTAGTGAATTTCAAAATTTACCAAACTCTATTGCGCTCTTGGGATGGATGGATGAAATAGTGTCAGGGCTAATCTTGGAGATTGTGGTTGCATTGTTGGTTCATCCTTAACTTTAGGTTATTTGGCACCTAGACTTTCTGATTGCGATAATGATATGCTGTGGATGCTTGTATGGTAAAAATCTTCCGGAGCCATTGGGTGAAATATATGAGTTGAGAGACGTTCCGTTGCCGATGTGTTGCTATCAAGTCTTTAAGTACTTCGTTCCAAGTGACATCCTTTGAACCATCTTCTGAATTTTGGACTAGTGCATGGAACGGGATGCGCTGAGCAGTCCTCAGTTATACTTCTGGTAGATCTAATGGCATGGCCGGATATATGAATGTATCTCTGTGGCTTGCTTTTGGAGTCTTTGATGGTTGTAAAGATGGACTGCAATGATCAGTCCCAAGTCGCACTTCTCTTTAGTTTTTGAAGTTGTTTTCTCTGAGCGGGCTTGGGATCCGCCGCGGCCTCGTAAAGTGTTGTAGGTTCCTTCTAGACAGAGAGGTGATGATATTCTTACGCTATACCCTTGAAGAGTAGATGACCTTGTCTTGGTTATGACCTTAAGGTTGACCGTGTTTTTTGAGCTTTGAAAGTGAAGGGATTCCGTGTAGAGCCTCGGTCCCCAAGTGTGGTTTACATGTTTCTATCTGGTATGGTCGGTGGGTTGACCATGATAAAGATATCGCCGTCTTGCATCTGTACTGAGACTTTGTAGTAATTGTTGCTACGGTGAAGCTATGGATGGTATCAACAAACGAGCGAGTAAACTGTCCACGACCATGAGATTTTGGCGGTATGGATCAAAAAGCGGCCACAACTACAAACCCTGGATGGTTGCGATCATTATCCTCGACAGGGGGAGTGTGGCATCTATGACAAGATACTTGGGAGGAAGGCGTGGCGGATACGACACAATCCTTGAAAAGGAGGAGTGGCGGCTACATGGGAGAATGTTGCGGCTTCGGGAGAGAACGTTGAAGCGGAGCAGGTTCTGGAGAAAAATGTTGAAGAGGCTCCTTCTGAGTTGTGGCCATGTCCGTATGAGTTTTGGCAATAACTTCCCCGTCTCTCCATTAAATCGATAATGGTAATGGGAAGGTTGGTTTCTTCCGGCTCCTTCGCTCGTCCCCGACAAAGAAGTGGTGACAGCTCCGGTGATGATTGGAGGCGGTCATGATCGAAGAAATATTAGGGCTCTAGCTCTGGTAATAAGAGGCGTCATGTCAGAGGGGATGCTTCTTGTGCCTCTGGTGTTAGTGGTAGAGGATGTAATGCCATGGGACGTGCTGACTGCGCTTGCGGATGGTATATTGGTGTTGGCCATTCCCTTTTTTCTCTCGTCCGATACGGCCACATACTCTATTTGCTTAGTGTCTCTCCACGAAACTGAATTTTCAAATTGCAAATTCGAGTTTATTGTGTGACGCAATCTCGGACGCGAGAATTCCCCAGTCGTCCTTCATTGTCTGTATAACATCTTTATGCCGATCCGCGAAAAGACAGAGGATCTCCAGTCCCCGGGCGCAATTCCCATGAATCTATCTTTTCTTGGACGATGAGTTTCAAAGCATTGGATTCACTGGTAGGATGATTGACGAACCTGTGGTAATGGCAATACTTGGTATTTTCCATTTGTTCTTCAATTGGTAGGCGGCTAACAAGAGGTAGTTTGATGGCATCGTCTTGAATCCGTACTTACAGGAGTTCGATTACTTTCTCGATCGGGAACGGGAAGTTTGGATCAGAATATCCAGTTTCTTGTTGTTGCACATGAACCTTAGCCGCGAACTTCTGGGGTGAAGCCATCTGATGCGCTGGTGCCACACGTTTGGGTTGTTGTTCCGCTGCTGCAGTTTTTTCTCTTTCTTCCTTCATTAGCGATCGAATGGAGGTTGGATATTTTATTAGAAAGACGCGTGCTTTCCTGAACGTCTTTACGAGCTTCTTCATTCTGGAACGGTTCGGATCTACTGAGTAAAGCAGCAACGGATCTCTTAGCAGCTTCTGATGTAATATGTGAATTGATATTTTCCAGGAAGGATGCACATAATGAAATCACATTTTCATTGCGAGGACTCTGATGAGAACGTGATAAATACCGCGAGTCTTCTTTCTGATCTTGAGGAAACATCTTTTGATCTTCATGAGCAGACAAGTTAGTTTGGTGGATACCTTTCCATTCAGCGTGACCATAGGCTTGATCCTCCTCACTAGGAGTAGGAATATGAATCTTGGAAAAATGACTACCACCATCAGCATTGATCCAAAATGAATGGTTGATAGCGCCTTCCACAAAATGAATACGCGTTGGTTCCTTTGACAGTTGATCCGTCAACACTTTCAAAAGCGTAAATACTCCGTTCTGCGTCTTGACAATAGTAGCTTGATTCTCGACAATATCATTCAGAATTTTCGTCAAATCATGAATATCGAGACTCCATAGCCTCGACAATGGTTTTGAATGAAAGAATGGATTCAGGGATAACATGTGGAGTGTTTTCAGTGCTAGGAGAAGTAAAATTGGGATTGAGGGTTTCCGAAGCATTCCTAAGATCAACCATCTTGAGAAATTTAGGAAATTGAAAATGGGTTTGAATTAGGCCTAAGACCAATTGGGATGAAAATGAAATTGGGAATTGAATTTGTAACCGAGAGATTTAATCTCCCACTGTGGTCGCTAATTGTTTGTGGGTGAAAATTGTTTCTGTCGTTTTGGTAATTTTGGGTGTGTGGATGAGAAACGAATATAAACCCTAAACAATGCACTGCACGGGAGTACTTTTGATTCGAGAGATCAATCTGTATAATCCTGGCCTAAACCAAGAAATGGACGTTCCAGGCTTGTTTCGATCACAAAGTGAAGGAGGAGGGTTGGTCTTAGGGAGGGAAGCGAAGAAAGTGTTGAAACCAGAATAGTTGATTCTAAAGGTGTGGTTGTTTTATGACTTGTATCAGAAAGTGGAATTGGAATGAAAGGTATCAGTTCTTTGGTGATTTCTGGATACTGTGATGTTGCCTACCAAAAACCTCGTTTGGTGGAAATAGGTGAAGCCTATTTATACAAGTCATATTGAAACCTCGTTTGGTGAAAACGATTGAGTGGTGGAAGAATGGAGTAACGTATAACCACCAGAAACCCATGCTTCCATGATGAAGAAAATGGATCCGTTTACACCCGTTACTTCTTTCCTCCATTAATTGTCCTACTTCATGACACTTTCCTATAACGGGCGTATTGCACGTCGCGCGCAGTAAACCGCCAGACCAATACCCCGATGATATCCCCCAGTTTGTGACATATTTGATGTCTCGAGTGTTTTCGTGGAAAATATGTAGCATTTTGCTACGTGTGGCAAGTTAAAATCAAGAGGCTTGCCGTAGGAAAATAGCATGTGATCCTATTAGGGTCATCTTGGCCGGTCGCCTAAAACTTGCCACAAGTCTGTTAGTTCGGTGGTGAACTTCGATGGCTGATATCGCATCTCATGAGGAAGGGTAGCCGTTGATTATGGTTAACTTGTGTTGGTGCCTGATAATGGCGCAGTGGCGTTTTGTGTACGCTAAAGGGCAATGTGGCATGGCTCGTGCATGCCGGTGGCACAGATGGTGTAAGTGGCGCCCGGCGTAGACATGGCCACTAGATTTAAGCGCTTGGTCGCTTAAAACTTGCCACCAATCAAATCGGCTCGGTGGCGAAGTGGATGGATGAGATTGCATCTCATGAGGAAGGGTAGCCGTTGATTATGGCCATATTCTGTTGGCACCTGTTAATGGCATAACGACATAGCCGCGGCGTAGTGGCATGCGCCTACGACATGGTGGCATAGCCGCGTCTGTGGCGTTATGGCATGGCCAAAGCTAGGATTTGGCTCTGTGGCTAAAGTTAGGTCTTGGAGGCGTGGCCAAGGCTAGTATTTGGTGTCGTGGCCAAATTTAGGGCTTGGTGGCGTGGCCAAGGCTAGGGATTCGGCCAAAATTGGGGCTTGGCGGCGTGGCCAAGGCTAGGATTTGGTGCCGTGGACAAAATTATGGCTTAGCGGCGTGGCCAAGGCTAGGATTTGGCTCCGAAGTTAGGGCTTGGTGGCGTGGCCAAGGCTAGGATTTGGCCAAAATTAGGGCTTGGCGGCGCGGCCAAGGCTAGGATTTGGCGTCGTGGCCAAAGTTAGGGTTTGGCGGCGTGGTCAAGTCTAGGATTTGGCGTCGTGGCCAAAATTAGGGCTTGGCGGCGTGGCTAAGGCTAGGATTTGGCAACGTTTCCAAAGTTAGGGCTTGGCGGCGTGGCCAAGGCTTGGGCTTGACGATGTGGCCAAAGCTAGGATTTGGCGCCGTTGCCAAAATTTGGGCTTGGCGGCGTGGCCAAGGCTAGGATTTTGCGCCGTAGCCAAAATAGGGCTTGGTGGCGTGGCCAAGGCTACGATTTGGCGCTGTGGCCAAAGTTAGGGCTTGGCGGCGTGGCCAAGGCTAGGATTTGGCGTCGTGGCCAAAGTTAGGGCCGGGCTTGGCGGCGTGGCCAAGGCTTTGATTTGGCGCCGTGGCAAAAATTAGGGCTTGGCGGCGTGGCCAAGGCTAGGATTTGGCGCCGTGTCCAAAGTTAAGTCCTGGCAGCGTTGCCAAGGCTAGGATTTGGCGCCGTGGCAAAAATTTAGGCTTGGCACCGTGGCTAAGGCTAAAGTGGCTTGTGGCATATTGTGGACTATGACCAAAAATTAGGGTTTCGTCTAAAAAAAATCTTGTTTCAATCACGAAATCCTAATTGGAGTCCGTTGTGGCATTGGACACGAACAAAAAGTGGATTAGCACGTAGTGGCGTCATTTGTGGCATATTGGCATATTACTGCGGCAGAGTGGCCTGTTGGTACGTTACTGCGGCACAATGGCATGTTGGCATGCCGATTAATATGTTGTTGTGGCAGGGTGCATTTGTCTTGCCAGTTAATATGGTGGCGCAGCAGGGTTCGTTTGGCCTTTAATATATGGTGGCGAGTTTAGAGCGACTTGATTGGTCAAGAAAAGGGGCCGACCAAACATAAGGCGCGGCCACACCTCTAGTGCTCATGGCATATTTTAAAGTGACCTGATTGGTCGGTAGGAACGAGAGGGGGATGACTAAGCATGGGCGTGGCTACACTTCCGGTGTAGTGTGGCGGCTTTAGAGAGACCTGATTGGTCGATGGAAACTGGGGCTGGCAGGTATGGGCCCAGCCACTACTCATGGGAGTGTGGCAGGTTTAAAGCGACCTGATTGGTCGACGAAGGAGTAATGGCCGGTTAGGTAGCATGGGGAGTGTCCAAGTGGCGCCGGTTAGCCTATGGAATGGCCACGCTCCCTTCATTGTTGCTCCTACTCCGCGGCTCTGTTTATTCTTTGCTTTCTGACTGAGTATTTTGTGCAAGGGCCTTAACTTTGGTACTTGGAGGTCCGTGCTACTCTGCTGCGAGTAAACACAAATCCGTCATGCCATACCAATATTAAGGGTTCTGCCAGGGAACATAAGCACAAAATAGTACTCAGCAGGCTCCGGCATTTGTGAGTAATGCAGTTAGGAGCTTATACACTCATTGGGTTCTATACTAGTGAATAGTTCATCCAGGAGCTTGATTTTCGATTTAATACGAAGAGAGACATAAGTACTCGTCAGATTTTGATATATTCTCCAAATTCCCTGCGGAATATAGTCATATCAATGTCTACTACATCTGATGCCGGGTCAGGTAGATAGACTTTTACAAATTTAGCCCTGAGCTAAAAACTACCATCAAAATCTCGTTAACAAAATCTTGTTGTGTCATTTACTTTATAATTTCACATTATAATTAATTTATTATAATTAAAGTAAATTACACAAATATTAATTCCTATTTACTTGGTAACGAGACCTATTGTGTTTGGTTAAGTCTGAACCTTTGTATCAAGTAAACATACTTCGTTGTTGTATTGTCTCGATCTCTTATCCATAGATGATCACACGAAGTGTGAACCGATTAGTTGTATTGTCTCGACTTAGTCCATAGACAATCACTTTCGGAGAAAGGACTTATAGGTAGGAAATTTTTTAGCTTGAGGTATATTTGGGTACCCTCGCCTTTTCAAAAACATCCATGTATTTCATGCCTCTGTTATTCATAGGAGAAGATAGAAAATATTTTTTCTTTAAGAAAAAAATGGTGAGTGGATTTATGATCATGACCAAATCAGAGACACACTCATAAATCACTTTGAAGACATGGTCTCCAGGATGTTAATTTAAACCCTTCTATGGTTTTGGATAATACTAATATGCTCAGTCAAGATGACCACATGCAGGTACCTAAGTTCCATTCCTATTACTGAAGAGGTTTTCAATGTGATAAAGAAAATGGGTTCTTTAAAATCTCCAGGACCAGATGGCTACCCAGTACTCTTTTATAAAAAGTATTGGGAAGTTGTAGGTGAAGAAGTGGTCCATATGATCCAAGACTGCTTCAGATATTCCAATTACCTCCTGATCTAAACCACACTTATTTGGATCTAATTCAAAAGAAGAAGAATATTGAGGTTGTATTTGATTACATACCCATAGCGCACTCTGTAATGTGCTCTATAATGTTTTCACCAAGACTATTACAGATAGAGAGATTATAGACAACATAGTAGCTAGTAGCAAAAGAACTATTTCATTCCATACAACATTCTAACAGATCTTAAGGTTTATTTTCTCTGGCGTTGGATATGAGCAAAGCATATGGCAGGGTTGATTGGTGTTTCTTGAGCCAGGCACTCATAAACAGGCATCACAAATAGATCCCATGCTCTCATCATGAGCTGTTTCAAAACAACTTCCTTTTCAATCTTGTTGAATGTACAACCTGAAGCTTTTTCCCTGGGGGAAAGGAGTATAAGGAAAGGCTGCCCATTGTCACCATACCTTATTCATCATCTATGCATATTCCCGCGCCTATCTAGTATTATAATAAAATGAAAAGTGATGGTTTGTATAGGTGGGTACCAAGTGTTTCCCATATTATGTTTGCTGATGATGTCATGTTGTTTAACAACATTGACACGAGAACAATCTATGCAATCTCCTCAGTTCTGCAACAATACTACAATCTTGTAGGGAAACTGGTTAACTACTCAAAGTCAGCAATTCATTTCAGTAAGAATGTACCAGACATTTATGCAAAAGATATTATCAAGGACCTGGGAGTTAAAAAAGTATGAGAAAAGAATATAAGTATTTAGGAGTTAAAATACTTCAACAAGGAAACATAGTCTTTAACTATAATTTTCTTATTGAAAAGTTTGATGAAGATCTGGCAGGTTGGAGAAGAAACACTTTATCTCATGTAGGGAGGATTTTGTTGATACAATCATTGGTCTCTTTAATCCCTATCTTCTATATGGAAACTACAAACATCCCCAAAACTATCCTTAGCTAATTAACTCAGATCATAAGGTACTTCTAGTAGGGCCACAATATATAGACAAGAGGTACACTTCTTGAAATGAGAATGGTTTCATTTATCAAAAGAAAAATGAGGACTAGGTCTAAGGACTCTGTAAGACCTCAATCTTGCTCATCTAAGTTAGCTTGGAGATGTGTTCATGATCAAAAGTCTTTATGGGCCAAAATTTTGAATGTTAAATAATTGAGAGGAAGCTCTTCTTGGGATGCCAAAAAACCAAGTTGTTGTTCTACTAAATGGAATACAATGTTGGAAAGAAGATGTGAAATCAAGAAAGGTTGTCTCTGGATTATAGGCAATGGTCATTCCATCAGTATCTTTTCAGATCCATGGATACCAACTATAGCCGGTTCTATCCCAACAAGAAGTGAAGCGGGATCGTTGGAGATTACAAAAGTTTATCAGCTGATGGACAACACAACAAGTCAGTGGAATATGAGTCTTTTAACTCAATATATAGACTCATTCACATGCACTCAAATCCAGCAAATATATCTCAACATAGCTAAGAAGGACATACTCATATGGAGATTAACAAATCATGGTGACGTCATCCCTCAATCCTTCTAGAAATGCTGGAAGCACAACAAGGTGAATCCTCACAATTAAGAGAACATGAATTCCCATGGAAACAATTCTGGTTAGTCAAAGAGTTGCAGCAAAAATAAAATATTTTCTGCGGCGTGCCTTGCACAATGGGATTGAAGTCTCACAGAGAATTGGAATATTTTTTGAAGGAGTTTCCACAATTTGCAACATCTGCAACACTGAAGATGAATCTGTAAACCATTTACTACTTCACTGTAACTTTGCACGGGTGGTATGGTTCGTATCACCATTTGGTCTTCGTCTACAAGGTAATCATCATATGACTCTCTCAAATTTAGTCGAAGCTTGGATAAGAAGAAATGATAATGAATGGTCCATTGCAATGGGGATGACCATATATTGGGCCATATGGAAAGTCAGGAATGCTAATGTTTTTGAGAACAAAACTCCCACAATGCAAGGTACTTTAGCTATTGCTCAATATTGGTACAACTTATATTACAATTAATTTTACTAAAGAAGATGAAACAGAGGCAGTGGAAGCAGTATACAAAGCTGACGGAGAAACAAGTCCAATAACATGGGAGACACCAACATCTCCAGTTGTAAAAATTAATGTTGACGTAACAAGGAAGGACGAAGAATATGCTTGCGTGATTGTTTCAAGAGACAATAACGGAACTTGTTTGGGTGCAAGTACAAGAACTGGTAGATCTGATATAGTTCAATTCGAAGAAGCATATGGATTTTTATTAGCTGCAGAGTTGGGAATCATGTGGAGTTTAAACCCTATCATTATAGAGAGTGACAACCAGTTAGTGGTAAAAAATTTATCTAGAGAATCGACAAACACTTCCTGGAGAATCGGGATAATAAAAGACGACATTGTCAACAAAATGGCTATTCTCAATAGCAATAGTGCTTGCAAGTATGTGCTAAAATCAGCTAATTTTGTGGCTCATCAGTAGGACACTTATGATTTAACTCACAAAGTTAAAGCTAATTAGACTAGATTTGAACTCCCGACTAGTATTGTTAACGTTCTGTCCGTAAACAATAACTAGTCTTTTTGTTTCCTTTTGAATACCAAAATAAAATAAAATAAAGAAGTAAAAAAAGAAATTTACTTTTAAAAATTATTTTGAAATGGTGATTCCAAACTATTTTCTAGTTTTTCCAAAAGTAACTTTTGACGCGTAAAAGGTCTTATCATCCTGCCTTAACCGTTGAAAGTAACATAACAAAAGGACAACACCAATTACAAATAAGAAAGCTAAAAGGGAGAACATAATTAAGAGCATGTTTGGATGCCAAAAATAAATCAGTTTTTGATTCACCAGAATTAGAATTGGATCCCATAAGTTAGAAGCGAAAAAGTTGTGCTTCACTAAAATTTAATGTTTTTCCTTATAGAAGTCATTTTGAAATTATGTCCAAACTAACTTCTTTATTTTCAACTTCTAGTTATTGGAAAGGAACTTCCCAAGGTATATTAATTCAAATATAAACAATGGGAATAAAAGCAAAAACCGTTAATTAGCATTTTGTATTCCGCACAACAAATCTTTATTAATGTAAGATAATCATTAGATTAGTTGTAACCTGAATTAAGGTATCATTATGGTTTAAACATGCATTAAATATTAGCTTAAGGTTAATGCTAGATATGGTTTAAGTCAAGTTTGAGTTGTCCCATGTAGAGGAGATGTCTCTCCAACTCACGAGGGAAGGTTGAGAGACATGTGACATGCATGGCTGAGACTCTTTCCTAACGTTATGTATGAAACAATTTAGTTTTATCTATCAACTAAGTTTGAGGAAATAAAAGTAGATGACAAGCCATGAAAACTATCGCGATATGATTTTTTTGTTTCTTTATTCTGAACCTGTTTAGTATGACCTGTTTGTTCTAATAATGTTGTTTAAGATATAACATAAATTGTCTTTTTTCCCACACATATGGTATGTAATGTTTGATTCCGATTTATGTGTTGCAGTCCTGGAGTATGTTAATGCTAGGGCAACGCCTGATCTCAGCATATGGTGGTAAAATTTACGGAAAATGGGTCATTTGTCCAAAAAATATTTAAAACATTAAAAAATTTCAATTTTGTGTAAAATTTACATGAACTTTAACATTAAAGAATGATGATTATAAGCCAAAATAACAAGAAATTACCATAAGAAATAGGCTTCATTCAATACCAGAAAAGTAGTTTGCTTACCCACGCCACAATTTTGATAGGGATGCAATATTGGTTTGGGAGCCCATATTAAGACAAAAATATGTCAAAATGAGATACAATATAATTGCGCTTCGGAGCTTGCTGGGCTTAGTATGGAACTTCACATCATTCTCTAAACTGAATATTGTGTAACGTTATGGATAACACCAACATTATATTCTCTACCAATTCCCGATAATAACATTCATTAAATGGATAACACCAACATTATGCTTAGAGTCAGGTGTCCAACAAACGGGTAATGTTCTACCCGTTCAATTCGTGAAAACTGTGGCTTTCAAAAATCCTCCCGCGTCCAATCCGTCTCTTAGGTATCCACCCGCCAAAATACAGATTAGCTCGGGTAAAATCCTCGGATTTGGGTGTTTTGCTCACCCCAGTGACTAATAACAAATTGTGAACCTCATATTCAACATGTAGGAATTACCTATAGGTACTATTATAGTGTTCTTAGTTAGTGGCAGGTCTACCCACTAAAGCCCAGTAACAGGAGGTCCATAATTAAAAGAAAAGAGAAAAATGGACCCAATTTTTTAAGCCTAGGTCCTGCACACGTGTGGGATCATGTATGTGAAATTTAAAAATACCAAAAATAACCTTCCCTATTTAACATACCTATAAGCACGAGAAGAACATTTGACATTTCAGTTTTCGTTTTCATTTTCTCTTTCCTCTCACTGCCGTGGCGATTAAATTTTGACAAAATCCAATTTATTTTTCTTCTCTTTCTCTTGCAATGTTTATTTTATGGTTTTCACGATCGAATCGTTGTTGTGTTTGATTCCGTTTTCGATATCCATGTTTGATTTGTTGATTATTTACTAGATCTAGATGAATAATCACATTTTTTGTTCATTTGGTTATTAGATTTGATTATACCAGTTCCATTTTATTGGTTTAAGATTTGTTTCAGTTCTTTTTGTATATGAAGCAACAAAGACGTATATCCCGTCTTGTTTAAACTTTAGTTTATTTTTTTAGGAGAAGAAGATGCATCGTTATGATTTACGATGAGAAGATTGTTTGTGTTTCCAGGTATGTTTTCTAATCATCTTCTTTGATTATTTTGTTCGTTTTCATTCTTTTGATTTGTTTTTTGATTGTATTATGAAGATTAAATCGATTTTCATGACGTTTTTATGTTTTTAGGTGCGTTAAAGTTTGCTACTGTGTATGAATTGACAGTACGTATACGACGTACCGATATAAAATTCTTCCGATTCTGTTTTATTCAAACTTTTTCCACTTTTTTTGGGTTGATCCATTAGTACATATATGAAATACTCAAATAAAAGTGTTTCGATTCTATTTTTTCATAAATTCGTTACTTGTTTTTCACATGCAACTGAAATTTAGATTATGAATCAGCAATACATATATGGTGTACTGAAAAATTATGCTTTAATTTTGTTATTTTTGTAGTTTTGGATATTTTTCTTCTTCGATCTAGAAGTATATATATGGAATACTGAAAAAAAAAAGTGTTTTATTCTGTTTTTTTTATAGATTCATTACTTGGTTTTCACATGCAACTGATTTTAGTTTCATTTTGGTTGTTTTTGATATGCTTTTGAGTTACTTTTGTGTATTAATCATCGATACGTATATCATATACTGGTGGATTTTGATGAAACAAGTTCAGATCTAAATATAAAATCATGTTTTATGTTTATTTCACTAGTAGATCTGATTTTTTTTATGGTTTTTAGTTTGTTTTTCAATTTTCTTTTGTGTATTAACCATCAGTACATATATGACGTACTGTTTTCTTTTTGTGTTTACTATGAATCTATAGGTTTTCTCTTATTTTTTTGGTTTGAGCCAGGAGTACATATATGGAATACTGAAATATATGTGCTTTGATTCGATTAGATTGTATGGATTCATCACTTCTTCTTGACATGCAGTTGAGTTTTAGTTCATGAATTTCGCAGTACATATATGTCGTACTGGTTGAAACTTCTTTTGATTCTATTTTATTCAGATTTTTGCCACTTTTTTTGGTTTGTTCCATGAGTTCGTATGTGAAATACTGAAGTATGTGCTTTGATTTGGTTATATTCATGCATTCATCACTTCTTGACATGCAATTGAGTTTTTAGTTTATGAATCCACAGTACGTATATGTCGTACTCATAAAAACTTCTTTTGATTCTGTTTTATTCATAGTTAATTTTGCCATTTATTTTGGTTTGATCCATGAGTACGTATGCGAAATACTGAAATAGATGCTAGTTTTGTTGATGTGTTTTAATATTGTTATATTCTGCTCACATTTACAGGTTCAATATGTCCAACGGATACATACTCTATATGTAAGCAGTGCGACAGATATATACTCAGATTTGTAATTAGTGTAGCAGTTATGTACTCGGATTTGTAAAGCAGTGTAAAGCGCATATGTACTCAAATTTGTAAGCATTGTAAGCGTATATGTACTCAAATTTGTAAACAGTGTAGCAGATATGTACTCAAATTTGTGGTCCTTTATATGTTTTAATTTATTTGGACCTCCAGATAAATAAAATCCCGATTTGGTAGAAATATGTTATTTCACACGTATTTAAATAGTAGGGTATATTAGTCATTTCCATGTTTTCAAAGAACTTTGGACCCTAGGATAAGGGTAAAATCCGGTTGGACCCTACTATAAAAAGCCTTATGGGCTTAGGACCAAACAAGAAATTTTCCTATTCACATACCACGCACTTACATGTTCTTGAAAGCAGGCCCAAGCCGACACATAAAGAGTATGTTTTACACTGAAGATGAAGGCAATACGCCATCCAGTATAAGATCATAAATGCTCTTAATATGAAAATAAGGATAGAACCTGAAAATCTGAAGGAACATGCTATTCTTTAAAAACCAATTATTCTTAAAACAACAAGAAGCTAATAACCTGTTTGGATGCCGCTCCAGAGATAGCTTTTTGGCTTCTGTAAGCAGAAAGTCAGAAGTTAGTTTGGATACACAATTTTAAAATGACGTTTAGAAGTAAAAAGGTTATCCTTTTTTGAATCAAAAACATTTTATTTATACATCTACTTCTGGAAAAGCAGAAACGCTTCTACTTTTCGTATCCAAACCGGTCTCAAGGCATGGTTAAAACATTGATCATCCCACACTGATCATCATTTCCCTCCATGACTTATTTCAGATAGTAACATTTCCTGCAGACAAATAACCACCCAAAGAAATCTACCATCTTTACTACTAATACCAAGACTAAACAAACACATAAAACAATAACTAATGGAGTTTGTTGTTGTTGACTGTTTATTTTTCCTATGTTTCTTTCACGGGCCTTGGCAAAGACGCAAAAGGCCCAAAGTCTTACATCCTTACCTATCTGGTGGTGTGCTTTTATCTTATAAGCTGGGTGTCCTGTAAAAGAGTCTAGAAGTTTTCTACTTAACTTTCTTCTTCATCCTCTCTATTTCTTCATTTGACTTCCTATAATTTCTTACACAACAAGTCCAAACAGTCTCTCTTTCTCTCTGAAATTCTCAAGAAATGGATCCCAAGGCTGATAAATTGGTGAGGAAAACAGCAATGGTGGCTTCTGTAACTGCAGCATATTTTCTCTTGACTTCTGATTATGGAAATCAACCCAATATTCTTGACCCTGTAAGTATTTCTTAACAATCATACTTATCTGTTGTTTCTTGAGCTGTAAATGCATGTTTGTAGGCTTTATCTCCTTTGATATTTTGTGGGTTTGCTGTTTGTTTTGATTTCTTGATGTGGGTTTCTTCAATTTTGTTTGTTGGTGAAGCTGGTGTGCCCTTTTTGGGGGATTTTGTGTATGTGTAGATTGGGAACTTTGCCCCGTAGCTTTAAGCATCAATTGAGTTAATGGGTGCTAGTTTTTATTGAAATTTAGGCAGCATAGTTAAATTTTTTGGGGTTTTCCCTTGTTGCTGCAAGAAGGGATTTGTTTACATTGTTGGTTAGGTTACATAGGTCAGTGTAGAATTTTGGATATGATAGTGATACCCTCAAACAGTGAAAGTTGGATAAGAATTGAAGTAATTGGGGTTCCAATTTTCATAAGAATTCTTCAGTTCATGACTCGGGCTCAAGTCAGAAAATGGCGGTTTTCCAATTTTCGTCATCATTTTGTTTGCCAAATAGAAAACACGCGGAAATCCTCAGAACCCTTTTCTTTAGCTCCCAAAATCTGGAACTGAGAAAAGGAATTGGGATGTCATAATTGATATCTTGTCAATTGTCGATCCCCAATGTTACCTCTACTTTACCGATGTTTTCCCTTTTCATATTGATTTGCATATATTTGATTCTGGGTATGAAACATAGTTATACTACTGGGTATATCGAAAATTGACTTTTGATGGCAGAGCAAGAAGGGATTTGTTTACATTGTTGGTTAGGTTACATAGGTCAGTGTAGAGTTTTGGATATGATAGTGATACCCACGAACAGTGAAAGTTGGAAAAGAATTGAAGTAATTGGGGTTCCAATTTTCATAAGAATTCTTCAGTTCCGACTCAGGTTCAAGTCAGAAAATGCAAATTGATTCAGTAGTATGGCAGTTATTCAGTTTCGTTGTCATGATTTTCTTTGTCCAATAGAAAACACGCGGAAATCCTTGGAACCCATTTCTTTGGTTCCCAAACTCTGGAACTGAGAAAAGGAATTGGGATGTCAAATTTGGTGTTTTGGCAGAAGTATTGTGGATCCCCAACGTTACCTCTACTTTAGCGATGTTTTCCCTTTTCATATTGATTTGCATATATTTGCTTTTGGGTATGGAACATAGTTATACTATTTGGGTATATCGAAATTGACTTTTTATGGCAGAACAAAGAGAGCCATTTGTTGGTGATTTTTGCGAAATTATCTGTACTGGATTATGTTGTTCCCAGTGTTATCTGTACTCGGGATGTTTTTGCTTTTCATGTTGAATTCCACACATGGTTAATTGGGATATTGTCTTACTAAGATGCTTCCTGTGTGAAAGGTTTTTGGATAAGATAATAATGATACCCACACACAGTTAAAGTTATATAAAAATTGAAGTAATTGGGGTTCCGATTTTCAAAAGAATTATTCCAATTTCCTAGTCGTGATTTTCTTTGCCAAATAGAAACCACGGAGATCCTCGGAACCTGTTTCTTTAGTTCCCAAAATTTGGAAGAAGTATTGTCGATCCTCAATGTTACCTCTACTATAGCGATGTTTCCCCTTTTCATATTGATTTACATATACTTGCTTTTGGAGTTGACTTTTGATGGCAGGAAAATGAGAGTCATTTCTTGGTTATTTTTGCGAAATTCTGTTGTTCCCAATGTTACCTGTACTCGGTGATGTTTTTGCTTTTCATGTTGAATTCCACACATCACACATGCTTTCTTGGGATATTGTCTTACTAAGAATGATTCCTGTGTAACATCTGAACTGATCGAAATGGGTAAATTTGGAATGATATTCCATTTAATGCCAATTTATTGCGCCTTGCTTAATGCATTTCTGACTGCATGCGTACAAACTTTAGCTTGTATCCATTCTTAGCTGCTGTTTTTAAATTCGTAAGCGGCATGAAATTGCAGGTACAAATACATTTATAGCTGTAAAAGGAAATGAGCCTAATGCACTAAGTTTGTGATTTCAGATCAAGAACAAAATACTATCAGCTGAAAGTACCGTGAAGGAATTCATCTTTGGCCCGAAGAAAGAGTCTCAAGTAAGCAAAGTTGGTGCTGAAGTTGCGACTCCTGCTGTCGAAAAGCAGCCTTGACTGATATCAAATCTCACATACAACAGAAGGATAAAGAGTATAGCAGAGAAAGGTAACATGGAATGGATATCAAAGTGTTCTTTCAGCTGCTTTTATGATTTTCAGCTGTTGGTAGTTGATGGTGAAACTATAATCTAGTGGAGAATTTTGATACTGATAAAGTTGTGTAAATACTAAATGGTATCAGTTGATCATCTTGTTTCCATCTTAAATTTGAAATACTTGTGAACCCCGCTGCATGAAATGTTTTCAATAAGTTAACTTGGTTGTATTTGTATATGATATGATGGCTTCTAAGCTTCTTATACTACTTGCAGAACTTTCAGACGCGGAGGTCTGGAGGTGCTTTCATGAAAATGTTTATCAGTACAACCATTTTCAAATGAAAATGTTTATTATTCTGTCATAATAGGTTATCCTTTGTTAGTCAGGCAGGCGAGTCCTTCGACAAAACAAGCACCAAAAAAATTGGGAAAAAAAAATAGGGCCCAACCGGGTTCGAACCGGTGACCTATTGATCTGCAGTCAATTGCTCTACCACTGAGCTATGGACCCAACTGTTGTTTGTTCTCCACCCTCCATTCTAAAGTGAACCAAGCTGAATTATGGAAAACATTTAATGCATCTAGGTTCATCAAAATTATCCATTTTAAGCTGAATAGGGACTCCTTCCCATTTATACCATTGGCCAACACACAACCTTACTGAAAGCAACTAACAACCAAAGCAAATACACCAACAACAATGTCTATATTTTAAGACCACAAGATCAATGACACCCAACTTAAACTTCAAATAGAACAACAAAAGATATGTGCCAAAGCCTACATACTTCAACAACCTTGCGGGTTCGGGCACTTTCAAACGGCAATGCAAGTCCCTTGCTCCGTACATCTCAATCATGGCGAACAAGGAGTGCTAAGATCCGTAGGATAAGCGAATTCCTCATGAATCTTAGCTAAGCTTTCTTCAAACGACTTTACAGGCGTAAACTCACTTGCTCTGTCTTTGTCGCGCCTCATGTCATATGGACTGACATTCCTTACACATTTCATGAAACAAGGTGCACTTGGACTTTGTATGAAAATCCCGTCAAGGTGAGGCATCATTGATGCCTGTATTGTCTTGAAAAAGTTGTTACCAAGGATCATCTCAAAATCATTAAGATTCATCACCATTATACTGACTTGGCCACGCCACTCTACAACTTCAAAATTCGCCACAGCCTTCCCCTTGATTGGTTTGGCTACATCATTCACTGTCTTCATGCAGTGATCAGCTTGATATACTTCCAAACCCAAGTACTCTGTCATCGACAAGCTCATCACAGTGTGCGAAACATTTATATCGGCCATGCCCCAGAGTCTATGATTGTGAATGCCAACCTTCACACAAACCAGGCCAGCTCGATTCAGCCCATGCTGTGTTGCTTCCTTTTGTGCTACTATGTTGCATAGTTGAATTGGATCGACATGCTCTACTTCATCAGTTTCATCTTTCTCGCCACTGCACTTAGTGACTATTGCAGAAATTTTTTTCCTATTAGGATAATCACGCGCAAGGTGAGAACCATTGCATAGGAACAACCACCATCTTTGTTTATCACGGCCTGACTATCATCCCTTTGATAGTTCTTTTGCTTAGCCTCATAACTTTTCCTACTTCCATCATACTTCTTCTTCTGGCCTTTCTTATCCTTTCCCTTCCTATTAACATAAGTTGAGGTATTGACTGACCTAAAATTAGCAAGGTTGTCCATGATTGCAATGGCCGAAGGTAGGTCTTTGGCACCCTGCCATCTCACTTCGCCCTAAGCCCATGCTTGCAAACCAGATATAAAATTAAACAACTTATCTTCCTCGTACATGCTACGAATATCTAGCATCGATATGCAAACTCTTTCACATATTCCCATGGTATACCGGTATGACGCAGCTTACGCAAGTTATCTCTGTCTAACCATGCCGCATTGCTAGGTAAGAATTGACCCTTCAATTCTTCTTTCATGACATCCCATCTCACGATGCTCGGACGACCCGATAGTAGGTCATCATCGGTTCTAGCTAGTCCTCCACCACAATTTCACATCACCTTCCGTACATTCTAACGAGAGTAACCTTTTTCTCTTCTAGGGTTTTGCCTGGCCTTGAATTATTGGTCAATGTCCCACATGAAATTCTCCAATGCCTTCACATCTTTTGCGCCAGAAAACGCATTAGGTTCTGGGACTTTAATCTTCGTAAAGTCATTGCCACTACCACCCACGGTAGCTTGATCCGAACCAATCGTACTCACCATTCTCCTTAATACGCCTAACTCATCAGTTAGCTCTTTCAAGGAATATGTGAACATGGTCTTAAAAGCAGTGATTTGGCCTTCCAAATCAGTTTGATTCTTATTAGCTTTGTGGCTTGACTCCAGAATATCAACAGCGTACTCATCAAGAGCCTGAATGCGAGCTATAACCATAGCTTTATAATTGGCATCATTGGAATGGCGTACCTCTCCACCAATCCTATCTTCCAAGTTAGCAATCCTATCTGGCAAGGTATCTGCCGAAATCTTCTTACAGGCCATTATCTCTAGAAAATTCAACAACTAAACGCGAGTAAAACAGATAAAATCTTCCAAAACAAAGCCAAAACAGAACAATCTGTGCTCTGATACCCGAATTGTCACACCTGAAAATGCTCCAAACAATTTTACGCGCAAATATGACCTGGAAATACAGTGGTTCAATGATCTCTTATCACCCACTCGTATTTCAGCCTTATAAGTTTGCACCAATGCAAACATCCAACTACTCTGAGTTACGCAACAGAAGACTTAACTTAGATTTTCTCTACCAGCAATGTAGCCCATACTACAAAGGGCTTTCTGACATGTTGATACTTCACATAATTGGGTGGTAGTTTCGAATCAACAGAATACTAAGAAAATCATGTAAGCCAACAACCCTCTTTTATTAGCTTAAGGGGAAGATACAAAACTCGTCCAACAAATGGACTTAAAAGCTTATTCTCTAAGACTAACACAAAATTACTTTCTACAACAATGTGGTTCCTCAACATTTGAAGACTTGCATTTGGAAAGGTTCTCTGGCTATTTATATTTCCAAGAACCAGGGCCAATCCGTATGCAACTCTACGTTACACTCCTTATGAACAACCATCTGTCCATAGGCAGTTTCCCTAACCGCCAAAGTTCCTTTTTAACTGCTAACTTTAGTGCTGTCTTGCATAATGGCGCCAAACTTGTCCCGAATAGTTAGGCTATGCCAAACTTGTCCCGAACGGTTAGGCTATGCCAAACTCGGTTATAAATCCACTTTATAACCGTCTCTAACTTGCTCTTTCACTTTGGCATGCATGTGATGCACACACACTTGTAACTGACAGCTTGAACTCTAATCCGACAATCATTGTGCTGCACTAAGTTTTACCGTGCCAATGTTCGACAATGATTGTGCTTTACTCACTCTTGGTCTATGCCAAGTATCCAAAAATAGTTGCGCTTCGTTTCACTTGCAGTTCTGCCAATATTCAACAATGGTTGCGCTTCATTCATCTCTATCATGCACTTAGCTCAGTTGGATGCCAACACCCAAATATCTCTTGACTTGCTTACTTAAGCTTCATACTTCATACGCATCACTTGCATCCTTTTTGGTGAGCAATAATCACCAATAGCGCATTTGGCAACGCCACTGTTGCATATGCATTTTCCAAGCCTTGGCCAATGCTTGGAACGATGCTAAAGTCATTCCATGACTTGCATTTCATCCTTTATTCTTTCCTTGAGCGGGGCTAACTCTGAATAAGGATATGCAACACTATCGCATAGTATTGCATGTGCTAAGTAGCCTTTCTTGTCACAGCCATGTTGGCGCTACATCGTCGGACTATGCAGCTCTATCTGCCAGGCTACAACTTCAGTGTTGCATAATGATTGTGCTTCACTGTTGGGACCTGTTATACTTACCAACCAATTCTAGGACTGCTAGCATCATCAACTACATTGATTCTATCTGCAATCTATGCAAAAATGATGAAGAATATATAACCCATACTCCCATCTCTTGCCCATATGCTACTGAAGTATGGATAAACCTTTTTGGTTCTCAACAACAATGCTTTGGGGAAGCATCTAACTTCAATGATTATCTCAACTCTTAGTTTTCCCTACTTATCATCTCAAGGAATGTACATCAATCTTTGCTACTACATGCTGCTTCATTTGGAAAGCTAGATACGATCTAGTATTCCAGAAAACTAAACCTTCTGCTCTAATTATTGCAAATAAGAGTAAGCAACATCTATGCTCTTTGATAAAGTTATGCACAATAATCAGAACCATATTCTGAACAATCTCTATTACCAGGGAGATGAACAAGATACTTTATTCAGAATGACTAATGAGCATAAGTCGAAATTTGGCATCACCATCAGCTTAAGTTCCATGAATTATACTACAATGGAAGGACATGCTGATTCCTCTTCTTATACTAGCTACGCGTTCATTGCCATGTCTTATGCAGGACTCTGTGTGGGAGCAAGAAGAATCAAAGAATGCATTCCTGGAGATAACAAATTCAGAAAAGGAGCTAAACTAGCAGTGAGATGGGCCAAAGAGTTGCAAAGAGCTAGCGTTGATTTCCAAGCAGAAGATGATACAACTCTGAAGGATCTAGAGGATGAATAAAAGTCAGAAGTTCAAGGAAGATTCAACCTTGGATACCATCGATGAAGATGAAAATCAGTTCCTTTTGTTCGGGAAGGCCGATCATAATCACTAAGGTTCAAAGCTCTACGACAGCTAAATTAGCTTATTTAAATTCCAATTCCACTAACTTAGATAACTTTAATAGGAAAGGTCCAAACTTAAATCTTTTACTTAGTTATCTTCAATTTGTAAGTGGTAACGACAATGCTACCAACAGATGGCTCGCAAAGGTTTACACATGATACTGGAGCCAACTTTGCAGATCTTCATTCTTGGTTATTTTTGCGAAATTCTGTTGTTCCCAATGTTACCTGTACTCGGTGATGTTTTTGCTTTTCATGTTGAATTCCACTCATGGTTTCTTGGGATATTGTCTTACTAAGAATGATTCCTGTGTAACATCTGAACTGATCGATACAGATAAATTTGGAATGATAATCCCGTTTAATGCCAAGTAATTGCGTCTTGCTTAATGCATTTCTGACTGCATTGGTACAAACATTAGCTTGAACCCATTCTTAGCGGCTGTTGTCAAATTCGTAAGCGGCATGAAATTGCAGGTACAAATACATTTATAGCTTGTAATTGGGAATGAACCTAATGCACTAAGTTTGTGATTTCAGATCAAGAACACAATACTATCAGTTGAAAGTACCGTGAAGGAATTCATCTTTGGCCCGAAGAAAGAGTCTCAAGTAAGCAAAGTTGGTGGTGAAGTTACACTCACGCTCTTGAAAAGCAAATTTGACTAATATCAAATCTCACATACTGAGGAACAATAAAGAGTATAGTAGAGAAAGGTAACATGGAACGGATATCAAAGTGTTCTTTCAAATTTGCTTTTATGATTTTCAGCTATTGGTAGTTGATGTTTGAACTATAATCTAGTGGAGAATTTTCGAATCGTAAATTTTGATATCGATAATGTTGTGTAAATACTAAATGGTATCAGTTGATCATCTTGTTTCCATCGTAAATTTTGATACTGATAAACGTAGCTTATATATATATATATATATATATATGATGTCTTCTAAGCTTCTTATATTAATTTGCAGAACTGTCAGACGCGGAGGTCTGGAGGTGCTTTCATGAAAATGTTTATCAGTCGCCTATATTATTCTGCCATAGGTTATCCTTTGTTAGGCAGAATTTGTACTTTGCATGTTTCTAATATCAATATATATATATATATATATAAGCTACGTTTATAAACCCGGTTGCAAATTGGTACTTACCAAAATCAAAGCTATAGAAGCAGAATAGTAATTTAACACTAGTACTGAAACCAAAATTAGTAAATCATCTCAACTACTGACTAATTTAAATGTACAAAATCAATAAGCACAACCAATGCTAGCTCTAGCTGCTACCAACCATATATATCATCTGCACCACCAATGCCATTGCTTACTCAACATCATTGAGTTGATAACGCGGTGTTGTTTCCATGCCAATAAAGAACTTTTGGACCTTCCCTTGCATAAATCAAATCCCCTTGGTTTAACATAGTATCGTATGAGCAGACATACTTCTGATTGTTTTCACCATATAAGTAGGTGAACACAATTTTGCACTTTGGATCCATGACAAATGAAATAGGGAAATTAGTCCAATGATAATACTCCAATAAATTAAACTGGTGATGATTGTGATTTAGCACTAACACTAGTACTTCTTTGAAGCTATTGTAATCTGATCTCTGTCATTAAGTTAATATTGAACATCATAACCCATTCATCATCCTCAATACCACAATTATTGTTTTTCTTCTTCTTCAAATACCACAACTGCACATTATGATAATTCGAAGCAGAGTGGAAAAACCATAGCAATCCTCCCATCTCGAGTAGACCATAGTAGAGGTGTAAAACGTGCCGGCCCAGCACAGCCCGGGACACGAAGTCGCGTGCTTCACGTGCCATGTGTCGTGCTGTGATGTGCCAACGATTTAAACGTGCCGTGCAGTGCTGTTCTTTACTAGTCAAAAGCTGGCGCAAAGACAGCCCATTACACGTAGCACACGAATAAACGTGACGTGTTGTGCCGTGCTGGCACACGTGCTATAAACAATTTGAAATCACTTAATGTATACATTAAGTAGGACATTATCACAAGAATTTAATTAGACAACATATCATTTGAAATTATTTCAAGTAAAATTAACAAGTTTATTCAATAAAAAGAAATAGCCCATCAAATATAAAATTGGATTATTGTCATGTAAATTAATGTTCTAGTTAAATATAGGTGACAACATTATAACAATGATATTGAAATATATTTTCCAAATATTAAGGTAATATATGTGTTGTTATAAATAAACCAACATAAAATGTTAAAAACTAGCTAGAATAGTGACTCTTTTGTGAAATATACAAAAAATGTGATGTATTATGCCTTGTTATATGGTGTATTTGTACATGTTATGACGTGCTCTCTTAACGTGCTGTGCTGGGCTGGGCCACGTGCTTATCCGTGCGCGTCTTTGTGCTCTCTGTGCCAATTAGTCAAACCCGGACGTCCCATTTAACTAACGTCTTTGTGTCTTCTTTAGGCTAAGTCACGTGTTGGGTCAATGTGCTCAAATTTAGTGTGTTGTGCTGGGCTGTGCTCGTGTTGGCACAGCCCAATTTACACCTCTAGACCATAGTGCTTTGGCGAGTAATAAGAATCCTTTGTGGGGAGTGTAAGTGTAGACATTTTTTTCCGTAAGTGTAGACATTTTTTCCGTATTAACATTATAAGCTTAAGTAAACCATCTGGGGTTAGCCCAGTTGGCCAGGAGCCTGACTCTCAAGGAGGAGGTCAGGAGTTCGAGTCTCCGCTCAAACTTTGGAGTACTCGTGTAATTATATTAACTTTACTATGGGGTTCAGGGGGCCGAGTTTGCTCAGTGGGGAGTAAGCCGGTGGCTACGCTGCCAGGGGCATGACGGGCCTAGGCCTAGTTTCAAAAAAAATAAAAAAAAAAAAAAGAAAACATTATAAGCTTATAAGTAATTTTCCATAACGTTCTTCCAAACTATTTGAACAAACCCATGGCAATTTTCCGCATATCCAGTGTAAATCATAATTTACATAAACCGGGTTACAAAAATCATCTATCGTGAAATCTTTCAAATGTCCAGGCATGGGAACAGAACTCCATAACAAGTCACTAAAGATATGAAACTTTCGATCACGATTAAAATATACAACCACTCTATATTTTGATATAATCGGGTCATATGTCAAATAAGCATCAGAGGAGTCATGCAAGCTTTCTGGTTTTGTGCCCATATAAGCTAGCAGTAACCAAGTTCTAAACAAGCAATGTGGATTCATATTCATCCGGCACATGAAAAGATATAAGCAGCATTCCATTGAAAGAGTGCTGAATATACATCTAAACTGAACCAAGCTGAAAATCACCATAATTTTCTTTATCCGGTAGTCGAAAGGGAATTAACTTCTCTTCCTTTTTATCGATATCAAAGAAAACTAAATTATATGTGTCATTAGCCAGCGAGATATAATATCGACATTCGAAGGAGATAAAACCTTTTGGAGTACTAGTCCTAGTTGCATATTTTGAATACAATGATTTGAATAAAGGATCATAGAATAACGTAACTTAGACCATGGTTTGCATAACCGGAATCCGTGTGAGTATATTATAGATTATGATGTCAGGAGATAGATGAACATTATCGCTGTCCATATCATTGGTATCCATTACCTTATGATTTCTTAACCCTAGAATTGGATTAATAGGTACTAGCAATGTTTTGGGAATGTATAGAGCTGCATGCAAATCGGACCGAGACGGGCTGAATAGCCCATTTACCAAAGTATATATGGATTTAAATGTTTCCCATAATTCAACTCGGTTCAGTTTAAAATGGAGGGTGGAGAACAAACAACAGTTGGGTCCATAGCTCAGTGGTAGAGCAATTGACTGCAGATCAATAGGTCGCCGGTTCGAACCCGGTTGGGCCCTAAATTTTTTTTTCCAATATTTTTGGTGCTTGGTTTGTGGAAGGACTCGCCTGCTTAACCAAATGGTGCAATGCTTTGCTTTGTGCGTGGTAAAGAATGAAGTGCAAATGACATGCTTCTGAGATCAGACTTAAGGTTTAACAAGAATTAACAATAAGAAAATCAAATAGAAACAAAGATTTATTTTGATTTTTTAACAAAAAATAAAAATTATACTACTTGATGTTGGTAAAATCATAAAAGATAGACCTACTGAGTTTTGATCCATGGATTGCGTCTCTTATAACCCATTTGGATACTAGTTAAGAAGTTGTTTTGATACTAGTTAAGAAGTCGTTGTTTGGATACTAGTTAAGAAGTCGTTTTTTATTTCTAGACTAGAAGTAAAAAGTTAAAAATTAGTTTGAGTACAATAGCTTAGAATGACTTTTAAAAACAAAAAAAAACTATTAACTTTTTTACGAAGAAAATTGAATTACTTAAGAAAATTGAATCTGCTCCATGTTTAAGGAATTAACTTCTATAACTCAAACCAAACACCCCATTAGTGTTCATTATTTTTGAAGCATATTAGAAGTGATTTAAAACAAATAACTAGATAAACCACTACTTAGAAAATGAAAAGTATGTGAGAACGTCTTCACTTAATTATTTCCCCAAAAGAAAATAATCATATTCGTACACATGGAGAGGATTATTGAGATTTTTTCGGGATAACAAATTTGAAAATCGGGATCGACCGGGACATGATTTTTACACCTAAAACCACAAATGGGTCTATAGTCTAGTAGTACATAGTCTTTGAAAACATACCAAGAGGTAACGATTCAAAAGTCAATCTGAAAATGTGCTCATGTTATCTTAGTGTCACACCTGCAAATGCTCCAAGCTATTTTTCGCGCAACTATGACCCGACAATACAGTGGTTTAGTGATCTTTTGTCACCCCACTCGTATTTCATCCTTATAAATTTGCACCAATGCAAAGAACCAACTACTCTGAGTTATGCAACGGAAGACTTAACCTTAGATTTTCTCTACCAGCAATGTACCTCATACTACAAAGGGGTTTCTGCCATGTTTATACTTCACGGAATTGGGGGAGTAGTTTTGAATCAACAGAATACTAAGACAATCATGTAAGCCAACAACTCTCTTTTACTAGCTTAAGGGGAAGATACAAATTAAACTCGTCCAACCATTGGACTTACAAGATTATTCTCTAAGCCTAACACAGAATTACTCTCTAATGCAATATGGTTCTCTGGCTATTTATAATGCCAAGAACCAGGACCGATCCGTATGCAACTCTGTTGCACGCCCTATGAACAACCATCTGACCATAGGCAGTTCCCTAACCGCCACAGTTCCTTTTTAACTTATAACTTTAGTGCTGGCTTGCAGAATGACGCCACACTTGTACCGAAAGGCTAGGCTACACTAGTCCAAAAGGGGCCAAAAATGACGAATGAAGTCTGTTATAAAACATGATTTATCACGGGTTTCATCTGTTATTTGAACCGTTGTTTATTTGGTGTGACTCTGTATAAATGACGAATAAAATTTGTGACTTTAAATCACGTACAAAATCTGTTATTAAGTATCACAATAATTGTATGTAAAATAAAATAACGTTTGATGTATGCCATAAATAAATGACGATTATTATATGTAATATACAATAACGGTATATGTACGCCATTAAAAAGCAAGTTATTATATGTTATTGTATGATAGCACAATAACGGTTAAAATTTGTTATAATATGAAATAAAAATACTAATTAAAACGACAATGTTCCGTCGTTTTACGGCGATCGCATTTTGTATTTCGATTATGTTAATTTAACATCCGGTCAGATTTAGATTTGGTGTACCTGAAATTCGTTCAGATACATCTACTGGGTATCTAAAACTGATTTTGGAATATGGAAGTGAAACAAAATTATCCAAAATTAACTTTATTAATTATCTTTTTGAAGAAAATAAATTATTCGAATACAAATACGAAGATGAGTTACATAATGAAAATTAGAACTGTAATCAATCTAGTGTCACCTTGCCACTCTAACTTGCTGGCTCCCTACAATAGTTACATAGGATTTTGTCCATTTAATCATGCCACATCTTTAATCATCCCCCAGTATAACATCATCTTTATCGCACAACATTGCTCTTGGGTTAATGATTTCATAAATCATGTAGTCATTATTGTCATCAATTAGCAGCAGCTTTGAAGTATTAGCATATGCTTATGCAAAGGTTTTTTCTAAAGTTAAAGACCAAACTACGGAGGTGTTGTTGACAGGAAAATGAGTAAAGAGTTCCACTATATAGTAGAGAACAAATAAAACCATACCCCAAACATGTCTTTCAATTTGCTCCCAACCATTCTCAAATATGGGGACCTATCATGATGCATGGTAGACATTTCAGAGTCCCGCATAATTCACATTTCATTCGGTATTTGTTTACCAAGAATTCAAAAAAAAAAAAAAAGCTAAGAAGGGGTGCATAAACGTAAATACTTTGTTATTAAAGGCGAAATGGATGGTATACCTCGTAATGAATTGAGTCTTAAGTTTTGGTAGAACAATATCAACAAATTTCATCCTCTTCTACCATTTTACAAAGGATTATACGTGCAATATCTCCCAAATACATCCTAAATTACCTTCTAAATAATCTGTTGCATGAATGAAGGATATGACATTTAAAAAGCACTCTAATTAAATAATAAAAAAAAAGATGCCCACAGTTTTTAAATGCTCACCAACATTAAGACCCTCCTAGTCTGAAGCCTGATCATGCATACTCAGTCACCGGAAGGTACCCACTCCATGTTGATTACCTAGCAAATTAGAGAGAAAAATTTAGAATATTTCTTTTGACTGCCAGATGCCTTGCTTTATTTAGGTGTTTTAACTGATCAAATTGATCACTTAAAGCAAAAAATGCATATTCGAATTAGAGTGATAACGGTGAAGGCTACATACCATGCACGTTGATTTACGTAGGATACCGTGCCACTTAGGAATGGCCTGTGCACGCTCTGCATATGCTGCATCTGTTCCAGTTACCATAATAACTACAACTGCAATATCATTATCAAAGTTTTTGCCTCCAACTAATGTACCAATTGTATCATTCACCTGCACCAACAATGCCAGTTATAAATAGAATCTGAAGAACCAGTATGCAAGGATAGCAAAAGCATAAGAAAACTCTAAACTAAAATGAAAGTTTTGCCTTACCAAAGCTGCATATCTATGCTTATCTGTCTAAGGCTTTAGTTTGTTCCACCACCACATCTTTATCAACCTAGGACAAGAGACCAAAAGAATCATTATCAGAAACCTAAAAGTACGAAAAGAACAAAAAAGAACTCCATAGTATGAACCATGAATACTGGCGGTAACTACCCTTACAGTTTGTGATATCTACCCAGCCATACTCTTACTTCAACTATAGACATATATGCATGACTAAAGTATGTATGACTAGAGGAAGGTATAAACAACCAACTGCATAACTAATGGAGAAATCCTTTCCCTATCTAATAAGAGTTCCAGATGCCATTGATAACTGTTTTACAGATAATGAAAAAATAAAACCCAATTCCCTCTGACTACCAGGAGGAAGGAAAAAAGCATCTCCTTATGTAGCTATAAATCGTAAGAGTTTTTTAGCAATGAAATCTAAAGAAAAACTATAATTAAATCATACCAACAATCAAACCTCTTTAGTTGGCAATTGAGATTCTACAGTCTCAATCACCTCCTCGTTCATTTGACTATTCGTCACAATTTCCTTCTTAGCATCCTCCCGACGTTTCTTCTGTGACCTACAAAAATACCAAATCCAAAAGACCATGAAATCAAATTACAAATATCAAATTATTTTTTTTTAAAATAAGATGTTTAAAGGAAAATCAACAAAAAAACAAATGAATTCACTATAGACCCTTAGATTTACAGTAAAAACTGATGATCAGATCTAATATTGCCCAGGTCCAATCATGGGAGATAATACACTAAGATGAGAAACTTGAGGTCAACCCATCCGGTGGATATATTTTAGTTTAGATATTATTTGATTCAGTTACATAGATCTGTATTTTCAGAATCTGGAGAACTACATATCAATTCTTAGCCATACAAATCTCCATGTATTCATTATTCCAAAATATCCTTTTCCCACTTGATTGCTCTCATATTATCCATCGAGGACGGTGAGACCGTGATAGAGGTTTCTGTTTAAATGAAATATTAATGTAGATGTAGAAAATCCTACCTCTACATCCAAAGGTAACGTAACACATACACCAAGAAGCAAAACAATCAAGAGAAGTAATAAAACAAGAGATGTACGTGGTTCGGCATGATTACCTACGTCCACGGGTTTAAAAGAGGATGTTATTACTCGATTCAAGGTTACAAGAAGGGTGTCTCTCTTTCTCAATGCTATGAGTATGCTCTCCTTCCTCTCTTTTTTCTTGAGTTCTTCCTCTCTACATGGTCTCTATTTATAGTTACAAATGATGATACATCAAGACACTACGATGTTAGGCTCTGGCGTAGCTTCCTCGATGCTCCTCTCGGGTGATCAGTCGATGTCTCAACCGATGTTCTTATTTGTTCGGGTCGGGACGTCAAGCCGAGTGATGCCTTCTTTCGCCATTTTCACACCCGTGTCGCCCATTTGGTGGGGACGATCGATGTCGCCCTTGGGATCCTTGGCCGAGTCTTCTTTGACCGAGCTCTTCTTATCTTCTCACCAACTCGCCGGCGCATTTATTGCTCCGAGTGCTCGATGTCCATCGCATCACGGCTTTTCCCCTTTTTCGTCGACTTTACTGCTCCTCTTTTCGCGCCAGATTCGGAGATGCGATCCGGTACTCTAGATGCATGTTTGCTTGATGTACGCCATGGCTCGGGATCGTTCCACCTGTCCCCCGTGGATTATTTACACCTACATTTATGCCCCTTCTTTCACTCGTGTAGTCAACACGTGGGGAAGAATAACCGCCTCGTCTTCCCACGTCCTCGGTCATGCCTTTTCACGCATGATTGTTCCCCACTCGGCTTGATTACTTCAACCGGTTCACCTTCTCTGCCGGTTACCACGGGAGGGGTTTATAAATCCAGCGCTTAAACCTAGTTTCCCTCTTATTTCCTTCTCTGCAACTTCATTCCTTTTTTTCCATCTTTCCTGCATCTTCATCCTTCCCCCCTCCTCTCTGCAATTTCATTCTTCCTCCATCCTCTTTTCGCTGCTGCTGGCTAACTTCTCAACAAACTTCTTCCCTTCCTTCTCCGTTATCCGTCGTCTTCTCCGTCTCCGTTGCCGCTGCAATCTCCGGTTCCGGTCGTGTTTTCGCTTCTTCTGCCGTATTTCTTATTAGTTTGCATGGCGTCTTCAACTCCTCAAATGACGGAAAGAAGGTGTGTGAGTTATGTGTTTTCCGACGACGACGGCGTATCGCTTGATTCTCTGTTCGTCGTAGAGAGCCCTTCCAAGTATGATTATCGTGCTCTAGATTCTATCTTTCCCCGATAACCCGTCTTCGTTTTCTTGTAGACCGACAAGAGGACTACTAAGGACTTAACGGCCAGTGAGCAATATGTTCAAAACCCGAAAGATGAGTTCGGTCTTCACGGTATGATGTCGGGCTCTTGTCGGGCCGGAGGGCGTTCGAGGAAGGAGGATGTTTTGAGATTTCCCCATTCGGTGAGGCGACCGTAGTCACCGGGGGTCGGCTAGAGCTCGGGCTGCGTTTCCCTTTATACGATCCTAGTCGCCCGTTCTATACGAGGCCCTCTCTAAGATCCGTCCGTCTGGTGCCTTGGCCCAATGGAATGGTAACACTTTCGTATCCTGTCCGAGTGGGAGAAGCGTAGTCGAGGCGAGTGCGCTCCTACTACTTGGTCTACCTTCGATCCTTCTCAGCGGGTGACTATACTCCCCGGCTTCGCCGATAATTATCGGAGCGGGACCACTACTAATGGCGATCTCGCCGGGTTTGCTTTGCCAGCCCTCACCGTCATAAGACTCTTCCCGAGGGAGTCGGGGAGACTTCTTTTGGATGAGGACCCCGAGGGAAAGAGTTCCAACAAGCACGCCCGTCATACCAATGATTCGGCTTGGGATCGGGTTCCAGTTGGCCATTTCCTACCCTCTTTTGAGTGGCAAGCTCCCTCCTCCGGCCGAGTTTTATCCTTTCTGGGTAGTCAACGTTGATCGGGTCAGTGCATTTCTCTGTTTCTCTAGTTTGGTTGATCGGCTCAGGAGACTTACGGGGTAGTATTTTGTTTTGGTGGTGTTTTCAGACTAAGTCCCATGGTACTCCTTCCGAGATTTTCGTTCATCGGAAGAGGGGATAGGATTACCGGAGCGAGGAGGATACGGGAAGGTAACAAATATACTTATTGTTTTTTATTTAACGTACATGTACGTGCCCCTATTTGTTGCCTTGCATGGATCCGCGTCGGGCGATACGCGAAGTTGAAGGTTGACAAGGCCGCCGGGTACCTCGGCGAAGGATGGTGAGGATCCCGATGATCGACTACCTTTGTCACATTTCCTGGGGAGGTCGCCTCTTAAATCGTCTGACGATTCGTCTGCCTTTGTAGGTGGGAAGCCTAAGGGTAGGGGTAAAGAACCTAAGGAGAATGTGCCTGCCCCGGAGAAGGATGTGCCCCGGGAAGTGACTGGTGAAGGGATTGTGCTTGCCGATGGCACTGTGTATGTTGTGTCTGATGGTGATGATGAAGAAGATCTTTTTGACGATGAGGACGATGTTCTTGGTAAGGAGGGGGAGGTGGGCCAGGCGGGGAAATCGGGTGGTGGTGGGGGCGGTTTGATTGACCGTGATGTGGAGAATGTCGTTGTCGATGGTCAACCACTGAAGACTTTCCCTACCGTGGGTCCTAATCCCAGTAGCAGTACCTCCTTCACTATTTCGGGCCCTGTGTGCAACTCGTTTGGGGCGCTCATCTCTCCCGATTTCGCCTCTTTGTCCGATAAAGAGAAGGTCAATGCCGTCTCGTTGTATGAGGCCGGCCTGAAAAGTACCTTCGACCTCCTGGTGAGTTGAACTGTTCGGGTGTTGCGTTTTTGTACTTGTTTAGGGCTGACTATGTTGGTATTGTTTTTAGGATGTCAACCGTTCGCTATTGAGTGCTGCCATCCAACGCCGGGAGGCCATCGAGAGGGAGAATCTTCGTCTCTTGCTGCAACAGGAGCGTGAACGGTCTCGAGGGCTGGAGAAGGAGTTGGCCAAAACCCAAGGTATGCGTTTTTCTTTTCGCAGCTAGTTGTGATCGATCTTGTAGTGCCAATATCCTAAGTTTAGTACTCCCTGCTTAGCCGAATCTTCTATTGCGGAGGCCGACGCTGCCACAAGGTGTCGTCTGTTGAAGAGGGAAGCGAACATAGAACGAGATCATGTCTCGAACTTACAACGAGAGAATAGTCAATAAGGATGCTAAAATTGATCGTCTAGAAACCGATATTGAAGATCTTCAATCCAAACTTTATCGGTTCGAGACGTTTGAGTATGTTCCCGAGGAAATAGATAATTTGAGGGCGGACTTAGCTCACTTCCAAGGTATAGCGGCCGAGAAAACATCATTAGCCGATAACCTAGAAGATCAATGTGGTCGGCTAAGACTTCAGGTTCGGGATCTGCATGCAGATCGCCTCCGGATCTTGGGGGAGAGAGACGCTACCGAGAAGCGTAACCGAGAGGCTCTTGAGAAGCTTAAGGAGTTCGTAAAGGTTTCTGATGAGTTGGATTGGGTGCGTGCTCAATTGTCGGGTTTGCGGGCTGCCCACTCTCGGCTTGAGAGGGAGGAATGGAGTGATCACAGAAGTATTGCCCCACTAATGAGTTTAATGAACAGCCGATACATAGAACTTTGTTGAAGGTGTACGCCCTCGAGTGTAGCCTGACTGAGTCCGAGGAGTCGATTAGAATAATTGCCCCTTTGTTAGAAGGTGGTGTGCCTTGTGTCGTGCCTTCCATGTTGTTATCTTGTTGTTGTTGTTGTGTGACTGACCGTTCTTGTTGTCTTGGCAGCCGAGCAGAAGAAAGTGGCCTCGTTGGAGGAGGAGAACATTCGTTTGAAGGGGAAGGAGGCTCATCTGCTCGATCGAGTGGCCACCTTTGCTAGGGGCGTCGGAGCGGTCGCGCGGGATCTTCTTTGTAGAAAGCGAAGTTCGATGAGGAGCTGCGTCTCGCGTGTCAAAGCTGGTGTGAAGGCGATGCTTGATAAGAAGCGAGCCGATCTTTGCCGCCAAGAAGGCTGTCTGGGTTCTACTTCCTCCAAAGAGTGATCATGTCTTTTGTAGCGCTGCGTGCTGTCTTGCCCTTTTCCTCGGGTTGTAATTCGTTTGAACACTTTGTTAACTTCTTGCATAACTTGTTATGGGGTCTTTGCGTCGCGGTTTATTTGCTCTTCTTGCTACCGATCTTTACATTACACTACGACGTCATTATTCTTATTTATGTTGGGTTGCCCGTATGTGGCTTTTCCCCGTAGCCTCGTTATTGTCCTTTCTTATGCCCGCATGGATAGACAAAGTTAGTTACAAATGCCGTTTCTGTCGAACACACTCAACAAGGAGGGTCATCGGGCCGATGCCATGTCTTTTGACCGAGGCATCTCATCACCGTCTTTCGAGATCCGGTGGAAGGGGAGTTGGTCTTGCCTAGTTTCTATGGGATCGATACCCCAAGAAGTTATCGATTAATCTTCTTGGGCAAGTGATTCGGCCACTTGCGAGGAGAGCAATGTTGATCGCTCGATGTCGCCGAGTACTCATGCCTCGACAATCGGCCACCGGTTTCCAACCGCCAGGGCCCCCTGAACTACCTCGGCACTTGCACAATGCCATCGCCCGAGTTCGAATAGTCCGTGTTAGTGTAAGTCGCCCGGCACTTGCACAATGCCATCGTCCGGGTTCGAAACGACCATTCGGACGCACTTGTCATATTTCCAACCCCACGCGGCTTTTCACGGAAATAGATGACAAGATATCTTACCGATCTCACGGATGGTAGATCTTTAGTCGTGTCGCGTTCCACCTGGCGTGGCTCGGGTTTTCCGTCCGCTCGATTATCTTGTATGCCCCTTCTCGGCTTTCTCAACTATCGTGTAGGGTCCTCCCCACCGTGGTGCGAGTTTACATGCCCTTCTTGTCACGCTCATAGCTAGGTAGGAGCTTTAGTACCAGCTGCCCTGGTTGGAATTCTCTTAATCGGACCCGTTTGTTGTATTCCGTTGGATTCTTCGTTGGTAATTTTCCATCTTTTGTAGGGCCATCTCTCTCGTTTCTTCCAAATCGTCAAGTTTAGCCAAGATAAGGTCCGCCGAGATGTTTCGCCTCCACGCTTCGGTCCTTGTGGTAGGTATCATCGCCTCCGTAGGTAGGATGGCTTCGGTCCCGTATGTTAGCATGAAGGGTGACAGTCCGTTGCTTCCCGCGAGTTGTCCTATATGCCCACAAGACATTGTAGAGCTCTTCACACCATTCCCCATATTCCCCTGTCGAGTTTCTTCTTCATGTTGTCGGCGATGGTCTTGTTTGTGATCTCGCTTTGTCCGTTGCTTTGGGGGTATAGGGGCGTGGACTTGCTCTTTCGGATGTTGTACGTGTTGAATAGTAGGTCGATGTTTTTGCCTTGCAATTGTTTCCCGTTGTCAGAGACGATTGCTGCCGGGACCCCAAAGCGGCATATGATGTGTTCCCAGATGAACCGAAAGACATCCTTATCCCGTATGTGCCTTAGCGGAGCGGCCTCAACCCACTTGGTGAAATAATCGGTGGCCACAATTAAATACTTCCTTTGTCCCGATCCGACGTGTAGTGGTCCCACGATGTCGATTCCCCATTTAGCAAAGGGCCAGGGGCTGACGACGGAGTTTAATGTTACAAAATTGCATGTATCTTCTTCCCGAATTTCTGGCACTCGTCGCAAACGGTGGCCATATGCTTCGCGTCCTCGTTCATGTACGGCCAGAAGTATCCCATGGTTTTAGCTCGTGCCGCTAGGCTGCGGCCCGAGCTGTGGTTTCCCGCAGCCCCATAGTGTAATTCGTTAAGGATCATCTGCCCCTCCTCCTTACTTAGGCATTTTTGCAATGGTCCCAGGTATGACTTTCGGTATAGGGTGCCATCCCTAAGTTCGTACGCGGCGGCTTTGCTCTTGATCTTGTTGATCTCAGGCCTCCCCTTGGGCAACCTTCCCGTTTCGAGGTATTCATGAATCGGCTTTCTCCAGTCATCGGCCCGGTACTGATCGGTAGCGGTTGCCGCGACTTGTGCACCGATATCCACGTTCTCGGGTACCGAAGGCATTAGGATCCTCATGACTCTAATACCCTCAATACTCGCGTCAGTCAACATGGAAGCAATATATGCCAGGGCATCCGAATGCAGATTGTATTTTCTGGAGATGTGTCGGAATTTGATGCTTGGTATTTGCCGATGTAGGATTGGGCGAGCTCCCGATATTTACGCAGCAAGGGGTCATGTATGGCATATTGCCCGTTGATTTGCCGCACAACTAGGCCGAGAGTCGCTTGTCGGGTCGTACCTCTTGGATGCCCATATCTACGATCAAGCGTAGGGCATGTATTACCGCCGTGATACAGTGACATTGTTGGTTGCTTTAAACTCAAGTCTAAAGGAATGGACCATTTTCTTGCCCTTCGGCGTCGTGAAGACCAGTCCTAAACCCGACCCGTCTTTATTGGATGACCCGTCGACGAAAACCTCCCATCGTGTCGGGCTGCATGTCTCGAGCAAATCGGGTGAGTCTTCTCGATCTTCCTCCATTCCTGGGATGTCTTCTACTTCGTCCTCGTCACTGAGGGGGAAGTCCGCCAAAAAATCGGCCATCGCTCGCGCTTTCACCGTCCCTCATTTCATAAAAGATATCGAACTGCTTTATTTGTGCGCTCCATTTGGAGATCCGCCCCGATCTGGCTGCGTTGTCAAGTACTGACTCTATGGAGGACTTGGTAAGTACTCGAATCTTATGAGTTTGGAAATATGTCCGGAGCTTCTGTGTCGCAAACACTAGCGCTAGGATGAGTTGCTCGGTCTGGTGTAGTTCTTTTCCGCCGGGTTCATGGTCTTACTTATGAAGTATACCGGCTTTTCCTCTGCCCCCTCGTTCTTGACCAACACAGCGCTGATGGCGTGACTGGTTGCCCCGAGATATAGCGTTAGTATATCTTCGGGCTCGGGTCTTTGTAACACCGGCAAACTCGCCATATGTTGCTTGATTTTCTGGAATGCTTCCTCACACTCCTCGGTCCATTTAAACTTCTCTCCCTTCCTTAACGTCCCGAAGAAATCCTTGCACTTGTCTCGACGATCGAGATGAATCGTCCTAGAGCCGCCAAGTTTCCGTTCAGCCGTTGCACGTCCTTAATCATTACAGTGCGAAGGCATTTACATTCGCTTTAATTTTATCTCGGATCTGCTTGATCCCCTTATCGGTGATTATGTATCCTAGAAACTTGCTCGAGGTGACCCAAAAGGTGCACTTGGACGGGTTTGCCCTCATCTTGTACCTTCTCATGGTCTGGAAGATGTCTCTAAGGTCGTTGATGTGGGTATCGGCTACCTTACTCTTGACTAGCATATCGTCCACGTATACTTGATGGTGTCGTGTATTTTATCCTCGAACATGTCCTCCACCAGCCTCCGATATGTAGCGCCCGCATTTCTCGGCCCGAATGGCATTTTGGTGTAACAACACAAATCCTCTAGGTGTGAAAAAAGATGTATGCTCCGATCTTCGGGGGCCAGGGGATTTGGTTATATCCCGAGTACCGTCCATGAGTGTTATCGCCTTATACCCGACAATGGATTCCACCCGGTGGTCGATCTTTGGGGAGGGGGAAGCTGTCCTTTGGGCATGCCTTATTCAAAGTCGATGTAGTCAACGCAAATTCGGACGCCCCATTCCTTTTGGGGACTATCACCATATTAGATATCCATTGCGGATATTGGGCCTTTCGGATGATTCCTGCCGCATACGCTTGCTTCAACTCGCCTCCACCGCCGGTTGTAGCTCGGGTGCGATTCTTCTCATCTTTTGTCTAATCGGCTTGAACTTGGGGTCTATCCGCGAGATGGTGTGAGCAAACTTCAGGTCGATTCCTTCCATGTCGTGCATTTGCCAAGCGAATACATCCATGTACTCCTTCGGGAGGGTTATCACTCTTTGGGGACTGTTCGTTCGTTAAAGCGTGACCCTATTCTCACCAATCTCGGCTCCTCTGCTCGGTGCCCAGTTAACTTGCCGGGTTGGTTCTAGGGCCGAGAAGTTTTGCTTTGGCTCGCCGACGGTTCTGCCGCTCCCCGTGATTGCTATAAGACCTTTGTCTCGCTTGCTTCGTAGGTGGCGATGGCTTGACATCACCTTTTCCAATTCCTCTCCGCTTCCATTTCCTTAGACTTCTTCTTTTCTTGGCGTTTCCTCGACCGTCTTTCCTCGTTCGTTGGATGTCTATCCGCACACACCGGTCTTGCCGCTTGGGGTCGCCTAGCACCTCTACCACTCCGCGATAAGAAGGGAAGCGCAGTTTCTGATGGTAGGCCGAGGCGACTCCCTTGATCCCTGCGATCCATGGTCGTCCCAGGATCGCTTCATACGGTGAAGCGACATCGACTACGCAAAAGGTGGTCAATGTGTCAAGGAATCCTTCCCCGTCCGATACTCTGAGAGTGACTTCTCCCTTTGGCACTGTCACCGTACCGTTGAAGCCGTAAATCCGATAAGTCGACGGGATCAGGATGTCATCAGATAGTTCCATCCTCTTGAAAGTGTCATAGAACAGAACCTCGACTGAGCTACCACTGTCCATTAGTATCCTGCGGACGCCCCATTCCTCGATCATCAGGGTTATTACTAAGGGATCTCCGTGTGCTTGCCTCGTTTAATGGGACATCTTTCGCCGAGAAAGTAATCGGCGCATCATCCATGGCTCCATAGGGAGGGTCTTGGCCACGCTAAAGATTTCTCTCGCCCGTCTGTCCCTCTTGTGTATCCTCGAGGTGATACCGGTCCCTAAATCGTATCCTTGTGTTGCCGAAAGTGCGATATGGTATTACAAGGTGAACCGAGCGCCGCGATTGATTCTTATTTGGTGTACTGGGACCTCGGGCCGGTGTCGACGGTGTTTTGACGAAATGCCGTAGGTATCCATCGCGGATCAGGTGCTGGACGATGTCTTTCACTTCTCTACAATCATTGGTTGAATGGCCGCGGAACTGGTGATAATGGCAGAACTCCGGGTGGTTCCTTGTCCCGTCGAATTGGATTCCCCGGGTCTTGGGATAACGGATGTCATTCCTCTTTTCAACCTCCTTGAACACTTCCTCCAACGGTGCATTGAGCGGAGTATATGATCTTGGCTCGTGGCGAGGCTTCTTTCCCCTCTCGACCCAAACTTTCTTGTTTTCACTATGGGGCTGAGCACCGGGCCTTTTCTCTGGTCGTTTCGTGGTTTCTTTCGGGGTAGCTTCTTCGCGGTGCTCGCCTCTTGTATTCCCTATCTTGCGCTCCTTCCTGGATCTCCTCCAAGGCGATATAATGCTCCTGCATCTTCCGGATCTCCCGTAGCGTCTTGGGCTTCTCTGTGTACATTGCTACCCAGATGGGATCCGACTTTCTTAGCGAGTTTTCGAAGCCGAATATCTGTTGGTCGACCGGTGCTTTCCCTATATCCGTGCATAACTTCCTCCATCTGTCCGTTAAGGACCGCAGCGGCTCCCTGAGTCTTCGCGCCAGGGTAAACAACTTGTCGACTCTGGGCCGAGCTATGCTGTTATGCATGTATGTTTCGAGAAAGGTTTCCACTAAAGCCGCATAGCTCCCAAACGGATTTATCGGGCAGGGTGTAGAACCAACTCTTCGCTTCTCCTTCTAGACTAGCGGGGAAAAATTTTCACATGACCACATCGTGGTTCTTCCACTGTAGTAAGGACATGCCGTACATCTTGATGTGTTCCCCCGCGTCGCCTGTGCCATCGAACCTGGATGGGAAAATTGGTAACGTGCACTTTGGCGGAAATGGTGTTCGGTCCAATTCCCTGGTAAATGGTGTCTTCTGGGCTTCACTGATTACTTCTGCTAACTTATCATCCTCGTTGTCTCCAGTTAGTTTCTTAACCATCCGCTCGAGTCGTTCGATCTTTTGTTTGGTGGTCGCGTCCGTACTCTCGTTGGTTGCTTCCTCGTCGGCCGAAGAATCCTCGGAGGGTCCATACCCTTCTCTTGGCCGATTAGGGTCGGGTACTCGTCCTCGGCTCGGTGAAGGAAGTGGGTCGTCCCTTGATGGAGTGTGGTTGCTAGAGGCGCCTCGGCTTGATGATTCCCTCGACCCCGTTCTCCTATTGCGGAGCTGGTGATTCTCGTACTCTAGCGCCAAGTTTCTCCTCTCGCAATTCTCTCATTAGGTCCTCCCCGTTCTTTGGCTTGCCGGTATGGCGAGTAACATCGGTCGGTGCTCTCATGACTAGAGTGACCATTCACGTGGTGTCCCGCCGTGTTGGGGGTGCGGTTGGGGGTCTCGTAGTGAGAGCGATAGGAGGGACAACCGAGCCGTTGGGTGATCGATCACTCTTTTGGGGAACAATGTCAGGGGCGGTTAGCCGTTACTGGGGGGACGTCTTGATTAGGTTTCCCTCCTGCCAAGTGTACTTGCCTAAGCCTTTCGGCCTCTCGTTCCAAATCTCTTTGGTGCTCTGTAGGTTGTCTTTCTCTCCTTTGTTCCTCGTGTATCGTTTGCACTTCCTCTTCCTCCTCAGTATCCGATGCCGTTCTCCCGTCTTCCATGCTGCCCTCGTTCCTCGGCCCCATCTGACTTGGGTTAATCCTCAACCTCCCGGGCGGGAAGTCGTTATCTCGGCCCAGATCGACTTCCTCGTCGACCGTAGTCATGCCTTTGATCCGCGCCTGAGCCTCGCCCCGGTCGTTAGGTTGACGATCTCCGTGCTGGGAGTCCATAAGTCCCTCTTGCCCGCTGGATCCCGCCGCGACTCGGTTCCTCAGGATCCTGCTCGTCCTGGAGGTACTTGCCATTGCCTTTGCTATCGTCCTCGTCCCTCGGCTCGCCTATCCGTTCGTTCTACGTCGCAAAGTAGACAAAGACTTACTTCGAACCGCTTTCGAAAAGGTTAAGGGTGGAGTACAGCGAGTCCGGTCTGCGAGTGAAAAAGATTTTTTATAGTACGATTCCCTTTACGCTAGCGTGTTGGTCTCAGCAGTCAAATTGTTTTTGCCGCAAAAGGACAAATTTTGAAAAGCTGGCTTGACACATCGCTTTCAGTACTCTTCCTATGCATTAATTGCTATTTGTCCCGACATTCCTGACGCCAGAAATCATTAATCATCCGTGCGTTGAATCGGAAGATTTCTTTCGTGGCGGTGACTGGTGGCAACGACAGCCCTTAACGACCGTCGTTCTGAAGGCCGCAAGATTCCTATAGTTTTTTACTGATGTTGTGGGGCTCTTAGCGTAGGATTATAATGAGACTCGAACCGTTCTCTACAATCCTGCCGGCCATGGTTTCCAAGAACTAGACTCAACGGTTCTGAGCGAGTCCTGTTTCCACCATTATCGTGTGTCTCTTATCTTGCTAAAATAAAAACAGGTGTGAAATGAAGATAGATGTGGCAATATTTCTCCCTAGAAATAGTCCTAGCAACCTACACGTTGCGCTTATTAGAGTCTTTCGCTTAGCATCGACTATCCTCACTAGGTGTCGATAGGAGCTGTTGAATCTCTCTTATAACGGGGTTTGAAGGCACAGATCATAGTCATCGAGATGGGATCCCCTTCTAGCTTCTACCAACATCGAAAGATGCTATTTAGGGAGCTCATGGGTCATCCGATGACTCTTTGAGGTGTCTCAAACAAACAGCCCATCCTGACGGAGCGGTCTCGACGACCTTGCTTGAGCGGAAAACTTGTTTTGCTTGGAAAATGGAGACTCCCGGTTAAAACACAAAAACGAACTTATATCAGCTCGACACGAAGATAGCAAAATGAAAATAACTAGCAAGAACGCAAGGCTAACTCTATCAAACTCGACAAGATGTTGCTAAGAAAGCGAAGATAACAAAGAAAACGAAGATAACAAAACAAGAACACAAAGTTAACCTCTACTAACTCACTCAATCAAGACGTTACTAAAGAAAACAAAGATAGCAGACCGAAAGGGTTTCTCCCTTAACATCAACCAGCACACAAGGTGGCTTAGGAGCTCGGAGTTTCCCCTTCTGGTGTCCGATTTCAAGGTATCCGGAGATGTTATACGGTCCCCTTAGTCGGCGCCAGAATGTAGATGTAGAAAATCCTACCTCTACATCCAAAGGTAACGTAACACATACACCAAGAAGCAAAACAATCAAGAGAAGTAATAAAACAAGAGATGTACGTGGTTCGGCATGATTACCTACGTCCACGGGTTTAAAAGAGGATGTTATTACTCGATTCAAGGTTACAAGAAGGGTGTCTCTCTTTCTCAATGCTATGAGTATGCTCTCCTTCCTCTCTTTTTTACTTGAGTTCTTCCTCTCTACATGGTCTCTATTTATAGTTACAAATGATGATACATCAGCACTACGATGTTAGGCCTGGCGTAGCTTCCTCGATGCTCCTCTCGGGTGATCAGTCGATGTCTCAACCGATGTTCTTATTTGTTCGGGTCGGGACGTCAAGCCGAGTGATGCCTTCTTCTGCCATTTCGTCACCCGATGTCGCCCATTTGGTGGGGACGATCGATGTCGCCCTTGGGATCCTTGGCCGAGTCTTCTTTGACCGAGCTCTTCTTATCTTCTCACCAACTCTGTCAGCGCATTTATTGCTCCAGTGCTCGATGTCCATCGCATCACAGCTTTTCCCCTTTTTCGTCGACTTTCTGCTCCTCTTTTCTCGCGCCCAGATTCGGAGATGCGATCCGGTACTCTAGATGCATGTTTGCTTCGGTACGCCATGGCTCAGGATCGTTCCACCTGTCCCTGTGGATTATTTACACCTACAATTAAGATATTTGTAAGATATATGAGTTAAATATATTACCTTTCAAAATCCCATTGACTAGCTCTACTTCTTCTTGCTCGGGAAAAATTCAGAGAAAATGAAAAGAGAAGGTGTATGTATCTTAGGGTTTTGCGGTAGAGAAGAAGGAAAAAGAGAGATAGAAAAGTGACCGGAGAAAAAAACCTTTAGATTTTGGCATAAAATATTTGGATGGTGGTTAAGAAGAATCCTCATATGGGTAGTGAAGATTTTTGAACGGTAAAGATGTACCCTTAGATTCGCATACGAATTGAGACAAGTGTGTAGGCGATTCACATTCAGGTACATATAGGGCTCACTATTCGCCGTATATAGGGTTTAGATGGTGGTGGAAAAGAGGGAGTTTTCTTTTAAGAAAAAAAATCAAAGAATATGCGTAAATTTTAATATTGTTATCGATTTTCGTATAGACCTTCAATACAAAATAAAATAAAAATATATCCAAATAATATTAATGAATATCCATTTTCGACCCAGACAAAAATTATAATATATCGTGATGAATCTGAATAATCGAAACGGATTTGAGCTAAGTTTTCGAAATGAACTTGCCAAACCGAGGATTATCCAAGAAGATAACTAAGGCTGAGTTTTCGAAAATGGATTGATAATGAACAAGATTCCGCCATTTGAATTTAAATGCTTGTCAGAAGATTTATTTTTCGAAATAAATGTGTGTCATGCTTTCATTACCTATCTTCCAATAAATATGAGAGTGGAATCGTAGTGACATTTGAATTTGGAAAATTCATAATCGTCGGTGCTCAAAATAGCATAAATCGTATCACTAAACTGATTTTAGGTTTAAGTTTCGGCTTATGGGTCACGAGGCCGATTTTGAGTTACGTGACATTTTTCAGTAATTATTTGGGTAACTGATAGTTTTGCCCATACTCTCGCATATCAATCGACAAGAAATATGAGAAAAAATTGTTTGACATGTAAATTTAGCCAATCGATAATTATCATTGCTCAAAATAGAATAATTTGTATCGCTAAACTGATTTTAGGTTTTAAGTTTCAGATTTTGGATCACAATACAAATTTTGAGTTACATGACAGTTTTCTGTGATATCATAGTGAAATTGTAGTGACATAAATTTGGCCAATCGATAATCGTCGGTGCTCAAAATAGCATAATTCGTATCAGTAAACTGATTTTAGGTTTAATTTTCAGATTTTGAGTCACGATGCCGATTTTGAGTTGAGTTGATAACGCGGTGTTGTTGCCATGCCAATAAAGAACTTTTGGACCTTCCCTTGCATAAATCAAATCCCCTTGGTTTAACACAGTATCATATGAGCAGACATACTTCTGATTGTTTTCACCATATAAGTAGGTGAACACAATTTTGCACTTTGGATCCATGACAAATAAAATAGGGCAATTGGTCCAATGATAATACTCCAATAATACTGGTGATGATCGTGATTTAGCACTAACAACAGTACTTCTTTGAAGCTGTTGTAAGCTAATCTCTGTCATTAAGTTAATATTGAACATCATAACCCATTCATCATCCTCAATACCACAATTATTGTTTTTATTCTTCTTCAAATACCACAACTGCACATTATGATAACTCGAAGCAGAGTGGAAAAACCATAACAATCCTCCCATCTCGAGTAGACCATAGTGCTTACGCGAGCAATAAGAATCCTTTGTGGCGAGTGTAAGTGTAGACATTTTCCCCGTACTAACATTAAGCTTAAGTAATTTTCCATAACGTTCTTCCAAACTATTTGAACGAACCCATGGAAGTTTTTCGCATATCCAGTGTAAATCATAATTTACATAAACCGGGTTACAAAAATCATCTATCGTGAAATATTTTAAATGTCCAGGCATGGGAAAAGAACTCCATAACAAGTCACTAAGAGCAACCACAGTCATGAGCCACACTAAATACCAAATCCCATACTAAAAGCTAAATTAATTTAGCTTTTTTTGAGGTGCACCACAGCGGCAGGCGACTAAAATATAGTCTGACGGACCTTATACAAGCGCTTGAAGCTGGACGCACGTATTATGGTCGTTTGTTGATGAGGCGTGTTTATTATAACCGTCCGAGTGTGACGCAGGTATAGTGGGCGCTTGATGTGAGGCATATGTATAATTCACGCCAGACTCGGGACGGAGATAGGAACCACGCTTGTTGATGGAGCAGAATTATTAGCTACGTATGGATGGGCGTAAATTATACAACCGCCTCTTGTGGGGCGCAGATATTAAGTGCGTCTGGGTTTATATGATATTTCTTCCTTCTTCTGCGCGTCTTCTCATCCTCTTCGTTACTACTTAAAAATCAAAACAAGATGAAACCCTAACTTATGTTCGTCCACAATCTAAAAAATTCGTCCAAAATCTAATCAGCATGATCTTATGAAGATTAACCTATGTTCTTGTGAAGAATAAGTATTCTAATCGAGGTAAGTAATCTAAAAAAACGTTATAATCAAATTGATGTTTATAAAATTTAATACATCAATTTTAATCTTTGATTTTTGTGTTTGTTGTAGTGTTTCCTTAATTGGGTATGTAGAATTTTTCTTGAAGATTAAAGGTATGGTTTTGTTCCAAAGGATTAGGTTAATTAGGCGTATTTTCTTCTATACTATGAAATCTCATCTATACTTAATTGCATATTACTTTTTATTTTCTCATTATCCGATGAGACTGAAGGATGAACTTCGGAATCCATCCTTTGATTCGACTGGAATCGATGAACTTCATAATCCTTTTCATGTGGTTTCAGTCAGCGGTGCTGTTCATATTTTTAGGATGAAAAATTATAGTCATATTAGCTTGGGTTTCAAATGCTTTGTATGATAAATTTAGCTTGAAAAATGTTCTACAGAATATGAATTCTTTCAAATGCTCATATGCTCTGATATTCAATATATTGGAATTCTTTGACGGGTATATAAATTGAACTTGCTCATATGGTGTTTGGTGAAATGCATGACAAGAAATTTTTTTCTTCTACTGTTATGATTAATGGATACTCAAAATGTGGAAAGGTTGAGAAAAAAATCTGAGTAAAGCTTTAATGCCAATGAGTAAGGAAATGAATTTGTTCTTGTGGTTTTTATGTGCAGTTGGTTAGTCTGGTGCTTGGTTATGCGATCTTTATCAGATGATATGAAGTAAGAGCAAAGAAGACTGCAATAAGGTATTTTACTAATTTGAATTCTGATTTTGAGATTTGGTTTTAGTTTTGAGATTTGATTGTTACGTTGAGAGGAACCCTGTCAAAATGTAAACGAATCATATTTGGACATTTATTGGTAATAGCCCTGCGTTTAGGAGTTCAAATATGACTGAGTCACTACGAGGAAAATTAAGATGCCTTATAGAGAGTGAGATTACAAACATGGAGCTTCTGGATATAACATTCGTGATTATGACGGTTTCTTTTTGCAAATGATCTGAAAGAGGCTAAATACATCTTTGTTTGTAAGTATTGAGGTTTTAGATTCTTCCTAGTTTGTTTCAATAAAATTTGACATCGAGGACAGGTTAACTGAAGCTGATAGTATATACGTAGGAGATTACCTTTTAGGAAGAGATTAGCGCACTAATATGAATGAATTTATGGTAAATGAGATTACTGATATGAATAAGTGGTAAAATAAAACTTAAAACAATGTTGGTGCAATCTTTTAACCTCTCTCTAATACAATAATCAGTTTGCCTTGTAGTGACAAATTTCATTGAAAATTTTAATATAGTTTTGGGGATTGTTGGCATCCAACTTTGAGTTTCCTGCTGCTTGGATTTTCCTTTGCATTTTGTTGTTGTGCTATATGAGAAGTTGCTTGGATTACTCTTTTGTTGATACAACTTGTATTTATACCGTGCTCAAATGTTGAACAAAATTACGTCGAGATTTTCACAAGGCAAAAAGATGAATAATAAGAATCTCTTATGGATTCTGAAATTGACCCTACTGTTGGAGATTTGTAGGTTCCAGATACCGGGTTCGATGAAGATAGCGAAGGTGAAACAACACCCTTAGTGGTACCCCTAGACAACTACAATTACCTGGAACATAGTGACAAACACGCTTCTACAGATATTACATATTCAAGCGATCCAAAATTCAGGTACCAACATCGTGGTTCACTCTTCTCGGTCATTAGTTATTATAAGAAGATAAATAAACATAGTCCGAAAATTAAATACATTATCGACAAGGCAGGATGGGGACGTTTATTAGGCATGGAATTAGGATAAGCATCACATCCAGTGATTGATTATATTGTTGAGCGTTGGTGGGATACAACACATATTTTTCACTTCACTTTAGGTGAGATGGGATTCACGCCGCTTGATTGGGTAATGTTGACAGGATTGAGTATTGGAGTTGGGGTTGATGTTCCGTATAACCCGGTCTTGTTCAAATTTGATTATGTTCGTGAGTATATTTTTCCAGAGATAGAAGAACCCTTAGATTCTAAAGATCCCCAGTTTACGGAAAAAATGCCCCTAAGACAATGGATTTCAGATGCAATCACAATTAAATTTTTGAAAACTTATTTCAAAGAAGATATCTTGGTTGCAGCAAATTTGGATGACAAACTTGTAGAAAAAGTGGCAAGGGCCTTTTTTATGTATGTATTGGGACAATTTTTCTTTTCTAATGCAAAGAACTACATTGATGCGGCTTGGTTAGCTGCTTTTGAGGATCTCAATGCAATTGGCATGTATGACTGGGGTGGTCCCGCTTTTGCAAAATTGTATGTGGCACTCAACGCCTCTGGTAGGGGACATAAGTCATTAACTGGGCCGTTCCAAATATTGGAGGTAAATTATTATCTATTCCTATTTCATTTAAAAGTTTATTTGTCGGTAGTTCATTTATTTGGTTGGTTGTTATGATGGAGTAGTTTTGGGATATGAATATCTGGGCATATGTAGACCGTGCAACCCAACTAGTGAAGAAAAATGGCCAAGAACTTCCCGATGGAAAGCAAAGAAAAAGACTATTGATATTGTTCACTCTGGGCATCAACAATGTCGTCTGTTAATCCGTCTCCGAGAATGCCGTTTATCCCACCACGGTCAACGCCATCGCATACTCCTACAGATGGTATGGATAACTAACTTTGTATAATGAATTAAGTATTTAGATGTAATTAAAAAAAATATTATAACTTGGGTACTTGTAATTTAATTAGTATCATGGTTTAGTCATTCCAATATGACAATTATTTTTAGAATGCCAGTGAATCTGCAATATCTATTCTTATCTCTCTGCCAGATTCGGCTTTTTGCATGATGTAGTCTTAGTCTTTCCAGTGTCGGTTCTTTTCATCTTGCATTTTCAATATGTCACGTTGCCCGAATCGTGGTTTTGGCAAGGTGTAGTCTTAGTCTTACAGTGTTAATTCTTTTCACTTTCCTTTTCAATCTGCACTGCCTATTCTTTTCACTTTGGAAATGTAGTCTCTTTGTGTAGTCATTCCAATAGTAAGTCACAACGTCCCATATGTCTCTTTCCCTTGTCTATAAAAGCATTACTAACTTTTTATAAGTATACAAACCAACATTGCAAATATTCTTCTTCTTCAAACTCCCCAAACCATTTCTCAAACTATACAAGCCAATGGAATACTATGAGAATAAAGCTGAATCTTCTTCTTCTTCTTGTTCTTCTATTTCTACTTCTTATTATGTGATCTCTGATAATAGTTTTTACTCATCATATGAAGATGCGGTTGCATTGAGCCAAAATAACCTAGCAATTAGTTTGGGAACTTTTATTACAAGTATGACATGGCCTCATAGTCGTATAAAAATACCAAGAGATCGTGATGCCGGAGGTATACTTCTATGGAATGACTACTTTTCTGACAACCCTACCTTTCCACCAAATGTTTTTCGTAGGAGATTCAGAATGTGGCGAGAATTGTTCAACCGAATATTGGCAGATGTAGTGTCTAGAAATACTTACTTTAATCAAAAAAGAGATGCTTGTGGCGTTCTTGGGTTAACCCCTCATCAGAAAGTAACTGCAGCAATCCGAATGTTAGCTTATGGTTGTGCGGCAGATGCAATAGATGAGTACTTACGCATTGGAGAAACCACTATTTTAGAAGCAACTCGTAGGTTTTGTAAGACGATTGTGGTATTGTATGGGAAAGAATATTTACGCTCACCAACTGCGGGTGATGTTGAACTGTTGCTGAAAGAAAACAAAGACAGGGGATTTCCTGGTATGTTGGGTAGCGTGGATTGTATGCATTGGAAATGGGATAGATGCCCGTCAGCAGAATCGGGGGCATACACCGCGTATAAAGGGAGTGAAAGTATTGTGCTGGAGGCAGTGGTGTCATATGATCTCTGGTTTTGGCATGCGTTTTTTGGTATGCCTGGCTCCAGCAATGATATTAATGTAATGAATCGTTCTTATATTTTTCGAAAAATTATCAACGGGAAAACACCACCAGTGAACTTTGTCGTAAACGGGCATGCATATGATATGGGATATTATCTCGGTGATGGCATTTATCCAGAGATTGCTACTATTGTGATGGCCATTAAACAACTAGATACCGATAAAAAAATATAAATTTTCATCGATGCAAGAGGGTTCACGGAAAGATGTAGAGCGTGGATTTGGTGTACTGCAACAACAATTTGCCATTGTCAAACAACCTGCACGAATGTGGAATCCGGATGTTCTTGCCTATATCATGAAAACGGTTATTATTTTACATAATATGATAGTGGAGGATAAGCGTCTTCCATGCGATTGGCCACATGAATATGACTCACGTAGCAGGTCGGCACCCGTGAATATATCGAGGGAAGGTAGTGATGAACTTTCTAGAATGAGAGCTGAACATCGGCGGCATGCAATACACAACAAACAAACACATTTTCGCTTGCGTAATGACTTAATCAAACACATATGGTTACGTTTTGGAGATGGTTATTAAGTTGGGATGAATACATTTTGTATCGTATTTCTTAATTCGAAAATATGTTGTAACGTTGCTTACTAATGTACTATTTATCATCTAAATATTCAAAAGTTTTATTAAAAAGTGTTGTGTCCATTAACTGCTCAAAGCTGAAAGTACATTTAAAATCCAAATACAAAACAGAAATTGTTAGTGATAATAATTAAAAATAAAAATCACTAAAATTACTTATGACTTATTAATGATAAATATTAAGGTGTCGACTAATCCGGTCATGCTTTAAGATTGGTTTCTTCTGCGTTGTACTATTTCCACCTTTCGAAGTTCGAAGTACTCTCTTGTTACAGGGTCCAATGCAGAGAGATCCTTCAACATTATGGCTAAGTCATCATCTGCTTCTTTCTTTAAATCGAGTTTTTCTTGTCTAGCTTGTTTAGCCGCAAACTTTGCCGCAGACTTAGCTTGTATTGCTTCAAACTCAGCTTGTCTTTGCGCCATCTTCATTAGTGATTGTGCTTTGTAATGAGCATTGAAACTTTGTTGCTCGTTAATTATATCCTCTAGCATTTCCTCCTGGGAATTAAATTTTGTTCTCCCTGTTTTCTTTAGTCGTTTCGATGCTTTCTTCCCCAACTGACACTTATATGTGTTCTCTATGTCTCCAATATCTGTATCATCACTGGACTCGCCTTGATTTGTTTCCTGAATATCAGCGTTTTCCTCACCACTCTGAGAATCTTCCATTTCTTGGGCCGAATCGAACACAAACGTCGATCGTCCCAATATTTGATATTATCTTTTAGAATTTCATAGCACTCTTCACGCTTAAATTTTTTGTTACGATTACTTTCTTTGAATCGCTTTCTTATCTCTTCAAGCTTTATTGTTTTGAATACTCATCGATTGCATTTACATGTATATAATTATTAAGGATGCAAAAATTGACGATTAGTTACCTTGAGGGCTTCATTCCAGCCACTATGATATTCACCATCGACTTCCAACACTTTTGCAGAATAAAGTGCCACCTCTCTACTTATTCCCTGAAATCGACTCTGAATAGAAGTCCAAGTACGTTTCGGTTTACAAGGCAGGGCTTCTTCGAGCTTAGCTTTGATCCGAGTCCACAATACTCTTTCTGGTTGATCGGTTCCGGTAGTAGAATCTTGAGATATTGCTAAATGGATTCTACATATCGTTGTATCTTCTTCTATTGTAAAATTCGGACCGCGTGGTGCCATACTTCTATATAATTTGAAATACAAATGATAAGATAATATTACAGAAATTGTTCTGATGCAGAAATAAGTTAGTAGTACTGATCAAATGCTCAAAGATTTCATATATATAGATATATGAAAGAGCCGTTGCAATGAATCAAACGGTCGAAAAAATCAAATGTTCAAAAATATAACCGTTGGGGCACGTATAACTAGTCAGACAAGCGAGTGTATATTCAACGCTTGTTAAGAAACGCTCATAATACTTGCGCCCAAACCAGGCGCACTTTAAAGTTACACTTGTTGCCAGGCGAATGTTATAACATCGCCCCAATGGAACGCATAATATAACTACACCTGGTTTGGGGCGTATGTATTATATGCGTTTGGTCCGGCGGTGTTTATAAATGCGCCTGATTCATACGCCAATTTTATCTCCGCCCCTAGCTCATACGGTAATTATACAAACGCCCAGTATGAAGTGCTCACTATACTCTCGTCTGGCTTCATACGCTCTCAATACCTACGTCCCACTATATGGTGATTTGGTCTGGGTTGATGACCACATTTGGTCTCAAACCCTAGTTTTCTAGACTATATATAGCTTTAGTCGATTCCACTACGGCTCACTTTGGGACTAAATTTGGGTATAGTCCCCAAATTTAAGCGTGACTGTGGTTGCTCTAAGGATATGAAACTTTCGATCACGATTAAAATATACAACCACTTTATATTTTGATATAATCGGGTCATATGTCAAAAAGGCATCAGAGTCATGTAAGCTTTTTGGTTTTGTGCCCATATAAAACCAGCTAGCAGTAACCAAGTTATAAACAAGCAATGTGGATTCATATTCATCCGGCACATGAAAATATATAAGCAACATTCCATTGAAAGAGGGGTAAATATACATCGACGAACCGCCGCGTATAGAAACACCAAAATTGGTAAGCTACGTTTGCGCAACTCAAAGTGCAAATTGGTAAATAGGAAAATAAAAAAAAAGCTATAGAAGCCGAACTGGTATTTTTTAACACTAGTACTAAAACCAAATTTAGGAAATTATCGAAATTACTGCCTGATCTAAATATACAAATTCAATAACCACAACTAGTACTAACTGGAAGCTGCCAACCAAATGTCATCTGCCCCACCAATGCCATAGTTTACTCAACATCATGGAGTTGATAACGCAGTGTTGTTGCCATCCCAATAAAGAACTTTTTGATTTGTTTCCCTTGCATAAATCAAACTCCCTTGGTTAAACTCAGTATCATATGAGCAGACATACGTATGTTTGTCTTCACCGCATAAGTAGGTAAACACGACTTTGCATTTTGGATCCATGACAAATAAAATAGGGCAACTAGTCCAATGTGGATACTTCAATAAAACCGGTGACGATTGTGATTTAGCATTAGCACTAGTACTTCCTTGAAGCTGTTGTACGCTAATCTCTGTCATTAATTTGATATTATACATCATAACCCATTCATCATCTTCATAACCACAATTACTGTTTTTCTTCTTCGAATACCACAACTTCACATCATGATAATCCGAAGCAGAGTGGAAAAACCATAACAATCCTCCCATCTCGAGTAGACCACGGTGCTTAGGAGAGCAATAAGAATCCATTGTGGGGAGTTTTAGTGTATACACTTTTCCTGTACTTAAATTAAGCCTAAGTAATTTTCCATAATCTTCTTTTGACTTATTATTTGAAGGAACCCATGGCAATTTTTCGCATATCCAGTGTAAATCATAATTTACATATACTGGTTCACAGAAAGTATCTATCGTGAAATCTTTTAAATGTTCAGGCATTGATACATAACTCCATAACAAGTCACTAAGGATATAAAACTTCCGATCACGATACAAAAATACAACCACTTTGTATTTTGATATAATAGGGTCATACGCCAAAAAAGCATCAGAAGAGTCTTGCAACCTTTCTGGTCTTGTGCCTATATATAACCAGCTAGCCGTAACCAAGTTATAAACAAACAATGTAGATTCATAATCACCAACCACAGGCACATGGAAAGATATAAGCAACATACCATTGAAAGAGTGGTAAATATACATCGACAAACCGCCGGGCACACCAAAATTTCCTTTTTTCGGTAGTCGAAAGGGAATTAGCTTCTCTTCCTTGTTATCGATATCAAAGAAAACGAAATTATATGTTTCATCTTCAACCAGATCGACAAAACAGTCATGCTCAATGGAGATGAAACCTCTTGGAGAACTAGTTCTAGTTGCATGTTTTGAATACAAAGATGCGAATAAAGGATCATTGATTAACTTAGACCAGGGTTTGCATACGCACCTAAACCGATGTAAATCCTTAGGTGGGATCTTTGTGAGTATACTGTAGATTATGATGTCAGGAGAAAGATGAACATCATGGCTGTAAGTACCATCGTGGGATCTCTCCGAAGAAGAATCGTACTCGGCATTCATTATCATGCGTTTACTTAGACCTAACAGGCTGAATGCGATGATTAATAGGTATCGCTAATAAACCAATGTTTCGGCAATGTGTGAGATATCGGTCAATTTATATAGAGCTGTATTTTGGACCGGGCCGAGCTGGGCCAACCCGCTTTATTTTATTAAAATTAGGGAGACCCAAAAAAAATATTATTCTCGTTGTCAGGCCCACAATTAATTTTGAGTACTGTGACACCCATAATTATATGTAATTATTTAAAAATGTCTGCATGATGGATTATGCATCCGCATGACAGGTTATGCATCAGGGGTATAATTGGCAACGCAACTTGGATATAACATATCTAAAAATCCGCGCCTTGGAATTTCACAAATTTTATATCGTTGGAAATCTTTTTAAGAGAGCTACGCAACGAGTACAAACAAGAATATCAAATTTTTGTTTTTCACGAAAAAATCGGAGGTGATCATCATTTTAGGCAAAATTTTCGAAAACTTGATACATAACCATTATGCAACCACCAAAAAAGATGCATAACATATTCTGCAGACGCATAACGAATTATGCAACCATTTTCTCCACTGCATAATAAATTATGCATTTGGATAACAAAGTTATGCATCTATAACAAGTTATGTAACCATTGTTTTGGTTGATTTTAGTGCGTACATAAAAAATAATTAATGCATAATGCAGTATACATCCATATTTACGGATGTATATCAGGTTATGCATCTATTTTCTCAATGCATAAAAGATTGTGCAACAATTTTCTCGATGCATAACGCATTATGCAGTGATATTTTCGGACGCATAACAGGTTATGCATCCATTTTCTCGACTGCATAACATGTTATGCAAATATTATTATAGGTGCATAATGTGTTATGCAGCATTTTTTTTTTGTTGGTTTCAATACTAACAAAAAGTATTCATTATGCAACCATTCTCCGTCTTCGCATAACAAGTTATGCAAAAAAAAAAAGGCTGCATAACTTGTCATGCACCTACAATAATAGCTGCATAACGTGTTATGCAACCATTTTCCAGACAGCATAACAAGTTATGCAACAAATTTTGTAGATGCGTAACAGGTTATGCAACTGTTTTCATAGCTCCATTACAAATTATTCAACCATTATGAACAACACCAATGAAGATACTTCGTCTGAGACTCAAGTCAGTGACTAGAAGCAATAATCACCGACGACATCATCAAGACCGTCATACTTCATCTGTTTCTTCTCGGTTCTTCTTCACTAAATTTACGTGCCGATGAACACCACTCACTGAAATTAAAAATATCGACAAAGACCGCAAGGAAGAAAATTCGACTCAAGCCGATTCATTTCAGTTTCTAAATTAATAATTCTCCACGCAAGGGTTGGTTCCGCATCTATGTAGACTTTTTAATACATGCCTCTTTTTTCTTCTTCTATAATAAACACCCAAGCCTTGCATCAAAGTAAAAAAAAAAAAAAAAGAAGAACACCCTAAGCCTATCCATTCCGTAGTGTTAGTGTTCGTCATTCACTTTAGTTTACTACCGCCAAACATTATATACTTCCATCGGAGCTAGCCAACAAGCACACTCCGGAGCACCCAAGTATAACCATCATCATCAAAATGTAGGTAGATTTGCCAAACATCTTACGGAAGTACTACCCAATCTCTAGAAATGAACACAGAGACTTGTTCCAATGCAGTGATTCTATCTTCAGCTAAATCAAATTCAAATAAGAAAATAAAAGCTCCATTGATAGTCAATCGAAAACCCCCTTTGAGTTTCCAAATCTCATTCATAGCCTTCTCTACAATGTGAAACGAAAGACGACTACCCACAAAATACCCAACCAACATTTTTTGACATATCCTAATTTCTTCTTCAAAATCAGATGCAGGAATGAAAGATTTACCATTAACAATCTGGGATTTGTGATGGAACAACTTACTCGCAGCAGGATCTACAAAGCTCTCTTTCTCTTTTGGGAAGAGAGATTTCCAATTTGCGATCTCCATGTTTCCATTTGAAGCTCCATTAACTCCGCCTGCAGGGGGTGCTGAGAAATGTGGAAAATCATTAATACCGAGGTTAATCAAAGTCTCAGACGAAGGAAGAGAAGTTAAAATCCTCTGATTTGAATCTAGAGGAGAAAAGGAAGATGTTGGATCGGTTCCATTCACGCTGAGATCTCAGAAAAATTGGCTAGTGCTGCTGCTACGGCGGTGCTAGTGGTGCTGGCTACGATGATGATGGTGATGATGGCGCTGGTGGTATGGTTTAAGGAAGAGATTTTTGTTTTTCTTGTGTAGAAAAGGAATCCAAGAAGAAGAACAAAAAAGAAAAAAGACGGAACCTAATTTTATAAATTATGGGTTTGGGAGAAATTTTTTTGCCAAAATTGGGTGCGCGCCTGAACTTATTTGTCGGTGGGTTTCATAGTGGGGGAAATCTGAAAAATGGGTGTTGCTGTAGTTTTCACTTATTAATTTTGATGGAAAGAAAATTTTCAATCGCTAAGAAATGTAGTTACCCATAAAAGATTGGCAATTTCTTGCGTGGTTTATAAGGCATGTAAATTTGTTTTTGCAAATGTGTTGGACATAAACTGCAGGTACAAAATTCTAGCTTTGTTTGCTAAGGAGTCTACTTTTGAGTTGTGTTTCTTGTACCAGCCCATATACAAAATAGATATTTTAGAACCGTTTTTTGGGGACCAGCCTTTTTTTGAGGGGACCATGGTTTTATTTTGGGTAAAGACATTAGAAGTAATTCTAGGTCACCCCATATCTAGTTATTTATTTAATACCTAATCTACCCTCTTAATTAATTTTAAGTTATGATTAGTGAAATGATTTAGTTAAAAACAATTAGTGAGATTAAATTAAAAGATGGGTTTATTATTAGTTGAGTAGAATTATTGTGAGAGTAGAGTTAGAGAAGATAAAGGAGAAAAACATGAAAAATAATTTTTTTTTTCCAATTCACCCCCCTTTAAGTATTCAAATAATGGATTTTATCAACCACAACCGGAGGAAGAGTATTTGGGTGAACAAATATGTTCCAAACTTAGATAATGTATGTTGAATTGGTAAAAACTTCCCAAAAATGTAAAATTTTGAACCGGATTTTGAACAGCTTCGGTTATTTTATATGAAGAACAAGTAACCGAACTCATCCGAAGGTGTAGTTCGGTTGCTTTGTGAGGATGAACAAGTAACCGAACTCATCTGAATGTGTAGTTCGGTTGCCTTGGAAGATAAATAAGTAACCGAACTAGTTTGAAGGTGTAGTTCGGTTGCTTGATCTAAACACGCAGGTTACCGAACTCCATATTAATGGAAGCTCGACATGCGGCGTTATGTTCGGTTGGTTCGCAACTAACCGAACTTTTACGTACAATTAAATTTTAACCAAGTGTATAAGGTTCGGTTGGTTCGCAAACCGCATGCTTTTTGCGATCCAACCGAACTAAGTTTAATAAGTTCGGTTGTTTCGCAAACTTGAGATCAATTGCACAACCAACCGAACTTAACAAACAAAAATTTCTTATGTTTTTAACCGTAGAGTTCGGTTACATGGGAGTTTTAAGATTTTTACGAAATAACCGAACAAAATTGATAGAGTTCGGTTATAAAAGAAATAAAAATAATGTGAAAATGAGTAAGGTTGATTTACATGGCAACCTTTTTCTTATGTTTTTAACCCTAGAGTTCGGTTACATGGCAGTTTATACATTTATGCGAAACAACCGAACTCGTCAGTTCGGTAACATAGTTATAAAGCATATAGAACCGAACTCATCTGATGGTGTAGTTCGGTTGCTTTGTGAGGATGAACAAGTAACCGAACTCATCTGAATGTGTAGTTCGGTTGCCTTGTGAGATGAACAAGTAACCGAACTCAACACTGTAACCTCCATTAAACCTCTCCACAACTTCCATTTTCAACTCATTTTGATGATTACTTCTCATTTTTTCAACCAAAAACAAACGACAAGTAATGGGTTTGTGAGAATATCTTTGCTAAAGATTTAAATTAAGCTATATATATATATATAGAGGTGGTGGTGGTTGTTGGTGGTGGTGGTAATCGGTGGTTGGTGGTGGTGATAATCAGAGGTGGTGGTGGTGGTGGTAATCGGCGGTGGTGGTGGGAGGAGGTGGTGGTGGTAGTCGGTGACGGTGGGCGGTGGCGATGGTCGGAGGTGGTGGTGGTAGTAATCGGCGGTGATGGGCGGTGGTGGTGGGAGGAGGTGGTGGTTATATATAGAGTGAGAGAGAGGTGGTTATTAGGTTGGTTTTAAATTAAATTAGGTTAAGGTTAGGTTAGTAATTTCAACGCATTAGGACACCCCTTATAACTAGAGGGAAGGTGGCCTAATAAGACCATGGTCCCCTCAAAAAAACCATGGTCCCCAAAAAATGGTTCTTATTTTAAGCCGTTCATAATTAGGGATGGCAATTTGCCCCACCCAAACCCATCCCCGTGGGGACCCGCCCCTATGGGTTAGGGTTTTACCCGTATAAACGGGGAACGGGGCGGGGTACGGGGAATCCCCGAAAGTAGTGATGCGGGGATGGGGTGGGGATGGGATTCAAGGTCCCCGCCCCATACCCGCCCCATTGCCATCCCTAATGTCTAGGGGTAGATTTGTAAGTATCCAACGTAATCGACTTCATCCAAAAACACTGGAAGCTCTGATGTGCACTTAAGATTGGTTGTGGGATAAGATGAAAGGTAAAAGAATATTTGTTGAAATAAGGCAATTTTTACGTTTAAATAACTTTTTATTGTTATATGATATATTTTCTTTATATTTAAGTGCATGGATTAAAATCTGAACGGGGAACTTTTTGGGAAGATAATGAAGAAGACCATGATGAGATGATTAAGATGGAGGAAGATGGTTAATAATAAGGATTAAAGAACCATAATACTTAATTGTGGATCAATTGTTTACTTTATTTTTCAGTTTTAGTTGATTATTATAAACTTAAAATTTTAGAATGCACTGCTTAGGTTATTATTATTGTTGTTTGAACCATATATTTATTTTTAAATATTTAGTGTAATGTTATGGTAACCCATGGAAAACCCATCCCCTATGGGGATTCCCCATACCCGTCCCCGCCCCATTCTTACGGGGAACGGGTAGGGGATGGGTTTTGGTTTTTTGAACGGGGTAGGGGATGGGATTCAAGGTCCCCGCCCCATACCCGCCCCATTGCCATCCCTACGTTCATTCTCATTGACAGAGAAACTAATAAAATAAAATGGAAAATTTTACACGTACGACTGATACTATCACTCTGCAGGGGGACTCGTTAGTTTACTAAATGCATGGCCTGAGTTGACCATTTTGCTGCCATATTAGTTTTGAATGTTAAAAGCCCTCGCGAACCCAGATGCATGAAATGTTTTCCATCTTTCAGCTTGATTTAGTTGTGCATGAGATGTTTTCCATATTCTGTTAAAGTCCCTTTTGGGATAGTTATAAATGTCGTTTCTTGAATAAAACCACAAACGGGTCCATAGCTCAGTGGTAGAGCAATTGACTGCAGATCAATAGGTCACCGGTTCGAACCCGGTTGGGCCCTTTTTTTTAATTTTATTTTGTTTTTTTTCTACATTTGGGCATGCGCACCAAATTTTGACCTCCCCAATTTCCCCATTACTGAAGTTCATTAGTTCATCCTGGTTCCCAACTTCACCCAATATTTTCTTGACTTACATAGTTGAAACTCCCAATGTCGTTATCAAAACAATGGGAGTTGTGTAGGGAAAGAAATGCGAGGGTGCGGAGGAAAGGCGAGAAATCAGGAGGATTTGCTATTAAACAAACATTATACTTGTGGTGTTCACAGCATGATGTTTTTTCACGATACAATATATACTTCTCGAATCCTTTTCCGTTGGAGGGATGTTGTTAATTTGTAATCTAAATTTTCTTTTCTTTTTTGGGGTCTTCGGACCATTTCCTATGTAATCTTTCAATATAATATATATCCTTTCATTTCATTTCTTTTTTCTTTTTTTTTTTTTTTATACAATATAGATGGGTTGTTTCAATGTTTCTAAAATAAACAAGCAAAAAAAAAAAAACAATATCACCCGTCTAGTTTTCTTTGTATAGAAAATAACATGGCCTCGCCATGAAGTTTTAACGGATTCAATTTTGATGGTTATAAAGCATATTTTCCCTGGCTAAATTGGGGCCTATGGTGATTAATTGGGTGCTATGACTAAACAAAAAGGGTCATTAAGAAGTAATCTCTAGAAACCCTTATCCAATTATTTTAGTTAATGGCTAATTTGCCCTTGATTACTTAGGTTAATTTAGTTGATTAGTAGTAAAACAAAATCGTGTTAGATGTGAAATTAATTTGTGTTAATGAATCATCGAAACATGAAAAAATTTAAAATTTTGAATTTTTTTAAGAACACCAACCGAGAATCGGTTTATGTTGACATTAGTATCAACCGATTATAACTTCAAAAACATAAAAAAAATTTTTTGAAATTTGCTTTTACCCAGAATCGGTTTATATAGACATGAAAATCAACCGATTATCCATAATCGGTTTATATGGACATGAACATAAACCGATTCTGGTAATTTTTTTCTTTATGATCCGGAGATTATGTGTTGTTAAACATCAAATATAACTAACATTTATTCTACTCCATACATATACTCGAGTTAAGAATGAGTATGATTTCATTCTCATTTTCAAATCGTTTGAGAATTCATACTCGTTTTCAATTCGAGTATAAAATTATAGTCATTATCAAATTGTTTGCAAAATCATATGCATTTTCACTTGTACTCGAACTGAAATTGAGTATGATTTCATACTCATTTTTTGATCGAATATTAACTAGAAGAAAAAAATGGGTTAACCAGAATCGGTTTATGTGGTCTTTCACATAATCCGATTCTAGCAAAAAAAACATACAGAAGACTTGATATTTCACATAATCGGTTTATATGTGAGGCACATAAAGACCGATTCTTGATTTCTCTACAAATCCAAACTTGGACTCAGAATCGGTTTATGTGTTCATTAGCATAAACCGATTGTGGTTGATGTTCATTACATCAACCCAGAATCGGTTTATGTATGTGTACACCAAAAACCGATTCCTGGTAACATCAACTACAATCGGTTTATTCTAGGGCACACATAAACCGATTCTGGGTTGATTTTTCAAAAATTTAGATGAATAATAAATTTTAGAGATTCATGGTTATATCATTGTTGAGTTTCTCTAAAGGAACGGATTAAAGGGAGTTAACTCAATCACTCGAATATGTTTGTCGCCGATTTTTTTTTCAAAAACAAAAAAAATAGAGAAAATAGAGAATTGAATTGTTTTTTGTGATTAGGTTTTATTTTTATTTTTTTTGTTGATGAATTGGGTTTTAATTTTTGATCGAGGATTGTTAATAGAAATGATTTAAATTTTAGAATTTGTTTTATGAAATATTAAGAATGTATAAGGGTAATCTAGTATTTTAATACACTTTAGACACCCATTATCATTCTTTATTGGGTGGATGAAGAAATCCATAGGTCCCAATCAATTACCATAGGCCCCGATTTAACCAGGATATTTTCACTTGCTAAATGTGCAAACAACATTTACATAAGCTACACTCGCTGTAAGAATTTGGGTCATGTCTGTTTATATATACTTTGATAGTGAAAAGATATTACCGTTGTAAATGCGGCTTCTTGATTTGGTCGATTTCTTTAATAGATAGTTTATCTTCATTTATGTTTCCCAAAACCAATCAAACAAACTGTGTTTCCCGATGACAGAGTAAAAATGCTTTGGGTGATTCTAAACAAACCGTGTAAACAGACCACACGAAAATCGTATCTTACTTTTTGTCTCACAAATTTTTGGTGTGGTCCCGCTGGGCCCCGCGGAGGACTGTAGGAGGTCCCATTTTTTGGGTTTTGTTGTGTCTAGCTGTTTCCGTGTGATTTTTCGTTTAGAATTTTTGAAATGCTTTCAAAGAACTGCTGAAAAGTGTCGGCTGGATTCTTTAATCCATCTTGGCTCTTACATTCTTTTATAGTCGTTAACTTAATTGTTAGGCTTCCGATTATGACTAAATTGACTGTTAGGCTTCCGATTATGACTAAATCCACAGCTCAAGCCAAGTGGTTATGGTTGGCTCTGCACCCCTCAAAACCTATGGAATTTTGGTCAGGGTTGAATATGGGGCTCCTTATAATCGGTAGTCTTACAAGTTGGATAACCTACCGATTATAAAAGAGATTATTCGCGAGAAGTATCTACACAATAATCGGTAGGTAAAATATCAATTTAACCTACCGATTGAATGTTTACCTACCGATTATGGTGTTGGCTACCGATTATATAAGGGCATATTGTCCATTTCGAAAAATCGAAGATAAAGGGTAGCTTAGATTTACGTTTGGGTGACCTTTTTTTCTTTTAGTGTCGCCCCTAATTCTTTCTGGTCGCCCCTAAAAGTGCCGAGCTTTTTTTGGGGTCTTCGGACCATTTCCTATGTAATCTTTCAATATAATATATATCCTTTCATTTCAAAAAAAAGAAAAAAAAAATGATTAACATAATAATTCATAGAATGTTTTTTTTTTTTCTTTTTTTTATACAATATAGATGGGTTGTTTCAATGTTTCTAAAATAAACAAACAAAAAAAAAAAAAAAACAATATCACCCGTCTAGTTTGCTTTGTATAGAAAATAACATGGCCTCGCCATGAAGTTTTAACGGATTCAATTTTGATGGTTATAAAGCATATTTTCCCTGGCTAAATTGGGGCCTATGGTGATTAATTGGGTGTTATGACTAAACAAAAAGGGTCATTAAGAAGTAATCTCTAGAAACCCTTATCCAATTATTTTAGTTAATGGCTAATTTGCACTTGATTACTTAGGTTAATTTAGTTGATTAGTAGTAAAACAAAGTCGTGTTAGATGTGAAATTAATTTGTGTTAATGAATCATCAAAACATGAAAAAATTTAAAATTTTGAATTTTTTTTAAGAACACCAACCGAGAATCGGTTTATGTTGACATTAGTATCAACCGATTATAACTTCAAAAACATAAATTTTTTTTTTTGAAATTTGTTTTTACCCAGAATCGGTTTATATAGACATGAAAATCAACCGATTATCCATAATCGGTTTATATGGACATGAACATAAACCGATTCTCGGTAATTTTTTTCTTTATGATCAGGAAATTATGTGTTGTTAAACATCAAATATAACTAACATTTATTCTACTCCATACATATACTCGAGTTAAGAATGAGTATGATTTCATTCTCATTTTCAAATCGTTTGAGAAGTCATACTCGTTTTCAATTCGAGTATAAAATTATACTCATTATCAAATTGTTTGCAAAATCATACGCATTTTCACTTGTACTCGAACTGAAATTGAGTATGATTTCATACTCATTTTTTGATCGAATATTAACTAGAAGAAAAAAAATGGGTTAACCAGAATCGGTTTATGTGGTCTTTCACATAATCCGATTCTAGCAAAAAAAAACATACAGAAGACTTGATATTTCACATAATCGGTTTATATGTGAGGCACATAAAGACCGATTCTTGATTTCTCTACAAATCCAAACTTGGACTCAGAATCGGTTTATGTGTGCATTAGCATAAACCGATTGTGGTTGATGTTCATCACATCGACCCATAATCGGTTTATGTATGTGTACACCAAAAACCGATTCCTGGTAACATCAACTACAATCGGTTTATTCTAAAGCACACATAAACCGATTCTGGGTTGATTTTTCAAAAATTTAGATGAATAAATTTCAGATATTCATGGTTATATCATTGTTGAGTTTCTCTAAAGGAACGGATTAAAGGGAGTTAACTCAATCACTCGAATTTGTTTGTCGCCGATTTTTTTTTTTCAAAAACAAAAAAGATAGAGAAAATAGAGAATTGAATTGTTTTTGTGATTAAGTTTTAGTTTTTTTTTTTTTTTTTTGATTAATTGGGTTTTAATTTTTGATCGAGGATTGTAATAGACATGATTTAAATTTTAGAATTTGTTTTAGGAAATATTAGGAATGTATAAGGGTAATCTAGTATTTTAATACACTTTAGACACCCATTATCATTCTCTATTGGGTGGATGAAGAAATTCATAGGCCCCAATTAATTACCATAGGCCCCGATTTAACTTTGATATTTTCACTTGCTAAATGTGCAAACAACATTTACATAAGCTACGCTCGCTGTAAGAATTTGGGTCATGTCTGTTTATATATACTTTGATAGTGAAAAGATATTACCGTTGTAAACGGGGCTTCTTGATTTCGTCGATTTCTTTAATAGATAGTTTATCTTCATTTATGTTTCCCAAAACCAATCAAACAAACTGTGGTTCCAGATGACAGAGTAAAAATGCTTTGGGTGATTCTAAACAAACCGTGTAAACAGACCACACGAAAACCGTATCTTACTTTTTGTCTCACAAATTTTTGGTGTGGTCCTGAAATCTCCATGGAGGAGGCAATGGGGAGGTCCCATTTTTGGGTTTTGTTGTGTCTAGCGGTTTCCGTGTGGTTTTTCGTTTAGAATTTTTGAAATGCTTTCAAAGAACTACTGAAAAGTAAACAGACCACACGAAAACCGTATCTTACTTTTTGTCTCACAAATTTTTGGTGTGGTCTCATTTGGCTCATGAGGATAGCAGGAGGTCCCATTTTTTGGGTTTTGTTGTGTCTAGCGGTTTCCGTGTGGTTTTTCGTTTAGAATTTTTGAAATGCTTTCAAAGAACTGCTGAAAAGTGTTGGCTGGATTCTTTAATCCATCATGGCTCATACATTCTTTTATAGTCGTTAACTTAATTGTTCTTGCGGAGGTTGAACCTGTTGTGCAGTAAGTAAATATAAATAAATAAAGTAGGGTTTACGCATGGGAGTTTATATAGTAGAAACAAAATTCATTTTTTCAAGAAATAAAATAAATAAATAGGTAGCCTCGAAAATATACATGGAATAAAAAGTTCCATGGATTTTAGATACCACCTCGTTTTGTCATAAAAATTATGGAGGTTTGGGTTTCAGAGATTTAAAGAGTTTTAACATAGCTCTTTTGGCAAGATCAGCTTGGAGATTTTGTAAACAAGAGAGTCAACTACACTTTTTCATGCACATGAAAAGAAGAATGCCACTTGGGCTTGGAAGAGCTTATACAGCATAATTGCTTTCATTAGAGATTGTAGTTTCTGGAAGGTTGGGAAAGGTAAAAAAATCCATATTTGGTTGGATAAATGGGTTACAGGGATTGAAGAACAAGTTACACTAGATGCTGACACCAACCTCAATATACAAGACTTTAATCTGGTTTCTGATCTCATTGATTCAGATACAAAGTCTTGGAAAGTTGGGATAGTTCATGCTTTGTTCCAGCTAGAAATAACAAACAAGATAATGCAAATCAGAATCCCTCAACAGTCAGAAGAAAATTTGGTCTGGACCTTAACAAACAATGAATTGTTCAGTGTAAAATCTGCATACAACAAACTAATGGAGCTCAAACTCAATTCACTGCATGATTATGGGGTTGGGAAGAAAATATGGCAAAGATTGTGGAAACTAAAAACTTCAGCAAAAATCAAGTTATTTCTATGAAAATGTCTCACTGATTTTGTATCCACCAGTGAAAGACTAAAGAGGAATACTAGTGGGGAAGTGTCATACTGTCATTTCTGCCAGCAAGATTGGGAGACAACTGAGCACCTGCTGATGAGATGTTCCTTCACAAAAACAGTCCTTACTTCTGTTCCAAATGGTCTGAATTCTATGAATGTAATAGATGGGATCCAAGATTGGGTCATTAGTTGGTTTAATTCTTATGAACCTACTAATGAAGATTGTATTATACAGATATCATGTTATTTATGGGAAGTTTGGAAGAAGAGGTTCAGTGCAGTTTTTGAGAAGAAGAAACCAAACCCAATTTCATGCATCAGAAGAGCCCAAAGTCTAGAACAATCTATCAAGAATGACAACACTTATCCTAGAGTAGTTAACTCAACAACTCCATTGCCAAGAAACAGTCACTGGGAACCCCTAACTGCACCTTTTGTTACTATTAATTTTGATGCTTCTTTTAAATTATTGTCTAAAACTGTGGCATAAGACTAATTATGAGGGATTTTGCAGGGGAGCATCAAGGATCAAAGTGCATCTACAACAATGGAAACTTGAATGCAGAGGAAGCAGAATGCGTAGCTGCTTTGGACGCGGTACGATGGGAAATGAGTCAACAGCTGGAGTATGTGATTCTAGAAACTGATTCATCAAATGTTGCTGCTGCAATCAATGGAGACAATGCAAGAGTATGCTGGGAAAATCTACCAATGATTTCTGATGTAAATTTTTATCTTAATAGTATTAAGTCTTGGAAAGTAAGCCATGTAATAAGAGAGTGTAATCATGTAGCTGACATTATAGCTAAACACTCTAGGAAACATAAGTTGTCATGTTTATGGGAGGATACACCTCCAGTTTTTTTTTTTGTAGTCAGTTTGAGGAAGATATGAAGGATTCTAATCCAATCTTACCTCCCTAATCAATAAATTTTCTCTTTGAATCAAAAAAATAAATCTAAATGACCGAATGAAAGTAAGGTTATATAGCATTGTTGTATGTCGTTCATGGCTTTTTGGGTTACTTTCAGGCTGACTGGCAATGTTTCTAAAATGTAATTTTTTTTCGTTCATTTTAGATGATGGTTTGAGAGTTTTCACACATATTAAGATATTAATATCTTCACAAAATTGGTCAATTAACCCAATAATGACAATTCCTGGATGAAAAAGACATGTAAAATTTGGTACTGTTTAAATGGACGAGAATGTAAAAAGAGCCAGGATGTAAACAGTTTCATCTTACCCATTTTAAAATATTTTTTCTTATTTTTATTTTACATCAGGATGCATCCAGTTTCACCCTCGTTATTTTTTAAGTTTAAGTCAGGATGAATCCAGATTCATTCTTGCTATTTTTTTTTTAGTGTCCATTTCACCCATACTAATTTGTACTCGTCCATTAGAACCATGTTTTAAAAATATTTGGGCAATTGACCCAATTTCTCTAATATCTTCTATATATGCCCTTGGAAACAGTCTTTAAACCTTAAAAATAAACTTATAATTCTAAGACAAAATATAAAGGTATTTGTATTTGTAGTTTTTTTGGAAAAATACGAAAACTATCAAGAAATGTGTAATAAAAATAATCTTAGACTAGTCTCGTCCAAAGTGGAACCGAGGGAGTATAATTTACATAGACAATAGAATTCCCGCAGCCCATAAAAACTAGGGCTGCACAAGAGTCGGTACGGCCCGGTTCTCTGTTGGAACCGGTCCCTATACCTGGTGTTTACCGGTACCTCATTTTGAGGACCGGTGCACTGGACTCCGGACTGTAAGCCTGGTCCCGTACAAGTCCGTCTGGGTTTCTACCCACAAAACTTTCGGTATCACCACTACTCGCCTTGAGCTAGACTGCAGCACTGGACCCCATTCTGCATCTATCACCGCAACAACATTTGTTTTAATCTTGAGATCGACAGCAGATACATCCACCAAATCCATCCTACTAACAATCTCAGACTCTCATCAAACCCTTTCCTTCTATCGATTGCCACAGACAGCAGCAGATTCATAGACCACCAGATTCAACATCATCCACCATTCACAAATTCAAACAAAACCCATTTAATCCATGGCGGCAACTAGCTGTTCTTCCCTGAAATCTGCGGCATCAACAACACAAATTCTTCCTTGTAAATCTCTAATTCCTCGGTTCAGAAATTAAACCCATCTCTGATTTCTTGCTCTTCTTCATCTCGAATCCATCAATTCTTTTATGTGTCTTCATCACCAACACAAACCCAAATTCATCAGCTTAGCCATCAATCTCTATATCTATTCGATTCAGAAGCAGCTTCAATTCCTTTCTTCTTACACATCATACTGCGTCTCTCTTTCTTCTCGATTCAACCTCTCTGAACCAACAACATCCAGTCCTCTCAACCTCTTATTCTTCTCGATCTGTGGCTTAACAGAAACAACTTCAATTCACTCTCGGATTCAATCTCATGACAATAGCAGAAACTCTTCAGAAACAAAAAGAAAAAGTTGAGAGAATGAATGAATGAAACTCTCGATTAGATATCTAAATACCTAGGATGGAGGGATGCGATTAATCCTAATTTAAAAATCTAACGGCTCATATTGACCGGGGTATTTGGTCCGGTACAGGCCGGGAATGCATTGGAACCGATTACCCGTACCGGTACAGAGCCGGTTCCGGTTCCCTGTACCGGCAACACAAGTTCCGGTTCTTTTTGTCCGGTTCAAGTCCGCTACATCGGGTACACCGGGTTATTTGTGCAGCCTTAATAAAAACGGTTCAATTTTTGTGTTGGTGCATAAACTTGCTTTTGGAAAGTACAACTTTTGTACAATATTTTTTTCTATATTTTTTTGTTTGTACATCCCATCTAGGGTGATACTCTCCTTGTACCCTTATTTTTCAAGCTTGGTAAAGGGGCGGCATGAATTGGTAGAGGGGCGGCAAGTGTGATAGCAATGTCCCTTTTATTGGTTAGGGGGTGTCCTATAGGGATGTAGATTGACTAGATTACCCTTTCACCTTAAATCAACCAAAATCAAATCAATTTTTTTTTAACCTAATGAATCAAAAAAAAATCAAATCAGTTTTTTTTTTTCATCTTCATCTTCTTCTTCATCTTCTCTTCTCCTCCATCAATCCTAACCTCCATTAAAACCGAAAATTTCATCGTCTTCGATTAATCGGGGATTTGAAAAATATTTGGAAAAACCCAGTTAGGGTTTAGTTTATCGTGTTGGATTTAAGTTAATTTTGTATTAAAAATTAGGGTTTTGAATGAAAATTGAAATTGAAATTTCTGGGTTTATGCTAGTTACGGTTGGTAATAACTCAAATACCAACCGTAAGTTCTTAGTTTTGAGAATATGTTCAGTTACGGTTTTTATTTGCATCATATTTATCAACCGTAATTGAGTTACGGTTTGAAACTCAATTAAACTAACCAACCGTAAATCATCCTGAATGTTAACAACTTATCAAATAGTTATGTACGGTTCAAAAGTTAAGATGACTTACCAACCGTAGGTTAGTTACGGTTGGTTTCGATTCATTAGTTACCAACCGTAGGTTAGTTACGGTTGGTTTATAATCATTAGTTACCAACCGTAGTGAACTTAGCTCCATACACAGACTCATTTGAAAATGGTATTCCTAGTCTCATGACACGATATCAAGATACATGCAACGGTGTCAAGAAGAGAAATGGTATGCCTAAAGTTTGGTTGAAACTAAATGTCCACCTACTTGTTAGTTTGAAGGGCCACTTTTTGATTCTTCTACGGTTGGTATTGTTTACCCAAGTTACGAATCATAAGTTCCCTACGGTTCGTAAGGGAACAAATTATACCAACCGTAACTGGTTTTTTTTCTGGGTTTTCCCCAACATGTAGTTACGGTTGGTAACGAGCTCCATTCCAACCGTATGTTCTTCTGAAATTTTGGGTTTTCCCAAAATTGAACCAGTTACGGTTAGTAATTGATACATTACGAACCGTAATATATAGTTACTGATTGTAACGAGCTCAATTCCAACCGTATGTTCTTAAAAATTTTAAAAAATTTGATTTGTTACGTACTTTAGAAGTATACCTAGTCATTTTCAATGCTGGGTTCTTCACTTTGTTGGTTAATTTTTTCAATTGGTTGAGATTGACCTTCACAAATATCACAAAAGTTTCTTTTTTCTTCTCTAATTTTTTTTTAATAACCTATTTTAGAGTTATGAATCATATGATAAGTGAAAATTAATTATCAACATTAATCTTGATTATCAACACTAATCTTGATTATCATTACTAATCTTGATTATCAACAATAAGGGCTAATTAGTCATTTCCAGATTCTATTTGATAAGGGACACTTGAAAATTACTTGTAATGACCTTTTTGTCTTATTAGGGTGCCGCCCCTCTACCATTTCATGCCGCCCCTTTACCAAGCTTGTTATTTTTTGATCTAATATATTCTTGTTTATGGACAAAACAATTTGCCACTTCCATCAATACATATCGCAACGTTTGAGTACATTTAAAAATAAAACGAAATTTGTTTTGGATTGAGAAAAGATGAAAGGTTCCTAACGAGAAAGTTGGGGCTCTTGGTTCAACAGACTTTCAACCGTAACAGAACCAAGTTCCACAAAACAAAGCCCTTTTATTACAAGTGAGGACAGTTCTTACCATACCTAGTTATAGCGTAGGTGGGATCCATATATATCCGTGTGTCTGAACATATCCGGCTTTCTCGAGCAACTCGTCAGCTTCAGCCGGACCTCGGCTATCTCTTTTGTATGGAAGTGGCTTCATTTTCCCCTCGTCAATCCCGTGTAACAGAGGAGTAAAGATCTCCCAAGCGGCCTGATGGAACAAGAAAATCAATTCGTCAATAGAAATCGCGAAAACCATTTGGAATGTGTATATAGTGAGATTTCAGAAAAAAAATAGTATTGGACTTCACTTACCTTAAGCTCATCCCTGCGGACAAAATGTTGTTGATCTCCTCGAATTCTGCAGGGTAAAAGGTAGAACGCAGGATCTCACGATTTAAGTACAAACACGAAAAGGGCCAATCAGCAAAAAGTGCATTAGGATGTAATGTTCATAACTAAGAGTTAAGTGAGAGATCAAAATACGCTAGCTGTGAAGGAGCTTGGGCTTTCCTTTTTCGGCAATTACAAGCTTATGATTTAAATGAAGAAAAAGAAATAATAAAATGTTTCCAGTTCAGTATCAGTCGGGGTCTGGTGGCCATGCATTTAGCTTTAGTGCTTGTGACTCTTTATTTGGGGAAGTATCAAGTAAGATAGATAAAAGCACCGACATGGTAAGGGGGGCAGATTTAATTGTCATCACAACCGTAAAATCTTAGAAGTTTAATTGGGGACTTAGCATAATATGGAATAATAATCCGGTTGCAACATGGTGGTGTATATGAGAGCAAAATACAGGAGTCTTCGAAAAGGAAAAGAATTTTTTTATAAGCCTCATCAGAAATGTTAAACTTCGAGCTTTCTTTTGGGACGAGTTCGAACCAAGGATGTTAGTTCTAACTGCGAATATGGTGACATCCCTTTGACTCTTTATTCCGTCTTTTGTGATCTTGTTTGTTTTTGTTTTGGGTTGCCTAATCCCCTTTCTGTTCTGTTGAGATTATTAGTCCCACATTGTTTGGGCATCTAAGATCCTGCGGTTTATAATCCTTCGGGCCTCTCCTCTCATTGCCAATTGGTTTTGAGTTGGATGCCCGTATTCTAACATGGTATCAGAGCAGGCTATTTGCGACGAGTCATTTGACTGCGCATTTACTCCGCGTCACCCGATTTAATTGTCCACGTGTTAGACCCAACGAGGCTACACGTGAGGGGGCGTGTTGAGATTATTAGTCCCACATTGTTTGGGCATCTAAGATCCTGCGGTTTATAATCCTTCGGGCCTCTCCTCTCATTGCCAATTGGTTTTGAGTTGGATGCCCGTATTCTAACAGGATCTTAAATAACCATGACACAAGTAATTGTATTCACCAACCTCGCTAGTCGTCCTCCAAAGAAGATCACCCCCACTAAAGATGCCTGGTCTACTAAACGATCTCGAAAGTCTAGTTACCATCCGACTAGGAAAAGGTGAAGAACCAGCCCCAGGTGGCGGCAACATCTCATCCACTCTAGTACTCACATTCCTCCATGAACACGTTCCGAGTGTAAAGACCAAGAATCTCGTCATCGTCTTTCGGAGTAAAAATCATAACAAATGTTTGGGCATCTAAGATCAAGAATCATAACGCGGAGTAAAGACCACTCTAGTACTGACCGCGCCTTTACTCTGTTGAGATTATTAGTCCCACATTGTTTGGGCATCTAAGATCCTGCGGTTTATAATCCTATGGGCCACTCCACTCATCGCCAATTGGTTTTGAGTTGGATGCCCGTATTCTAACATGGTATCAGAGCAGGCTATTTGCGACGAGTCATTTGACTGCGCATTTACTCCGCGTCACCCGATTTAATTGTCCACGTGTTAGACCCAACGAGGCTACACGTGAGGGGGCGTGTTGAGATTATTAGTCCCACATTGTTTGGGCATCTAAGATCCTGCGGTTTATAATCCTTCGGGCCTCTCCTCTCATTGCCAATTGGTTTTGAGTTGGATGCCCGTATTCTAACATGTTCACATTTCTTCTTTTTGTTCTTGATTGTATTCATTGGGTTTGAGGAACCCCTCTTAAGTACCTCATTTTTCGATGAATTTCCTCTTTGATTGATCAAATGAAAAATGTTCATAAGAGTTAATAGAGTTCAGAAGCGTACGTGTCTAAAATTAATCGTTCATAAGCCTCTGGGATGACAGCATCTTGATAGCGCTGTCCATAAGACAAATCTAATTCGCTTTGGATGGTTGACATATCCAGTCCGGGTTTCTTGACCTGAAACACAGAGAGATGTTCAGCTTTGCAATTCAAATCACGCGTATCATAATGGTTTCAGTAAGAGCAGTGTGTAGACTTTGGCGGAACTTATGAAAAAAAACCATTTAGGATTCTTATCTAGAGATAACATAAGTAAACATGCAATTAGTAGAAGAATCATGTAAATGACCACTGGTACATACTTACAGTTAATTTCATGTATATGGCCTCTTTAGGTTGCAGGCGTATGACGAATTCATTTCTACCCTGTTTTTTGCCTACATGATACAAGTCTGAACCATAAAACATTCTTCACACTATAGTGGCCAAAAAAAGTAAGTTTCTAGATAAGTATTACGTGCATGTTTCGTTTTTCTTTCCATTCCATAATCGAAAATAAGGAAATTAATATACATTTGAAGATATCACCAGGGACATCTTTAAATTGGACTCTGATTTCTGCCTTGCTTGAGTTTAAGGCTTTTCCAGCCTTCATGATGAAGGGAACACCTACAGGAAAGCATATACAGATATTATCAACGTGATGAGGCAAGATGTTACTAGAGATGGTTCCCAAAACATATCAAATTAAATGATCTGTTATCTCACCTTCCCATCTTTCATTATGTATCCGCAAAATCATGGTTGCAAAAGTTGGGGTGTTTGAGTGATCCGAAACTGTCGGGTCAGCAGTGTATCCTTCATACTGTCCAAGCACAATCTCTTCATTTGATATCGGCATGACTGACTGAAGAACCTGAAATAGAGTGTTTTGCAGCTTGATGTTCAGTTTTCTTTTTCTTAATGGTTCCATAGAACAAGATATGTGCATTGACCAGCCACAAGTTTTATTGTTGGAAGGAAGGAAGACAAAGCCTACTACTTGAAGAAAGCTCTCTATGGCCCTGAACATTCCCCCCTAGAGCATGGTATTGTAGACTTGACTCTTCTTTTTATAAGAATGATTTTTGTCGACAAAGTAGGTTTGCCAATGATATACTATATCTATCGGATAGTTTATACCATATTCATGCCGTAAGGGCAGAGATTTATTGTGATAAGAAAGCTACTATCTCGATGATGATAAAACCAGTGTTTCACGGGACGAAGCTAGGAAGAAAACTACATATACACTGAAAATTTTAGAAGAGAGTAAATTCGAGTAAAACCTTCACTTTCTCATCCCGGATGTGGTCAGGTTTAAGAGAAATAGGTTTTTCCATGGCAACCAAGCAGAGAACCTATAGAATGATGTAGGAAAAAATTGTGAGTCCATAACAAACAAATGTCAGAATATAACGTCATCGGCTATCAGGTAGACTTTCCTGCAATAGATGATTCTGAATGATATCCCGGATGATTCTGCATGAAACCATGTTTATGTATCATTGACTACAAGAAAGCATATAAGTAATTCATAATGACCCTGGAGTCCGACTATAGTTGTCTTGAGAAAGAAAATATGATACAATCTCAAGACTTACCCATATTCATCGAAATAACCACCACGCCCCTCGGTTCCAATTTTCTCCCTAAATACGATCTGCGAGAAAATAAGGTAAATGTCAGACACGCTCAAGTATTCAACTAAAATGACAACTTATAGCTGTCGCCTGAGTATCACCACTCGCCGTGCCCCTAGTCTGAATGATAGCAACCATGCATACAGGGGTAATAAATTACAACTACAATTACATAATGATCTATTAACAAGCTATGCTCCCTAGCCTTAACATAATACTAACCCTTCTGATAATCTTGCAACATATTTTCTTTGAGCTTGTAAGAATTAAAGATCAGTTTTAACGAAAGTGTGTATTTGAGATCTTAATCATGTGGAACAGTAAACGCTTGCCAATGGTAGAAATTAACCATTCATCAATAAGCAATAACGTGGAACTTAAGAAGAGTCCATACCTGAACATTAGCGATATTATCACGATTCCAAAGGGGCAAAAAGAGGCGATTAGCGAAACGAAGCACCAACTGGTAATTCAACAAATGAAAGAGAAATATAAGTACAGAATTTGAAGACCTTAGATAAACAAAATTGAACTTCAGTGGCAAATATTACCAAGTTCTGCACTAATTCTTTTCCTAGATAGTGATCAATGCGGTAAAGCTGTTTTTCCTCGAACAACTCCCCAAGTTGGGCACTCAGATCCTCTGCAGTGTCTAAATCCTTTCCAAAAGGTTTCTCGATGACAACTCGTTTCCATCCACCAAGATCAGCTGAAAACAAACACGGTGTATATCAGACTTACACTCAGGATTTGGAACTCTAGCCGGACGGCCATTGTGCATTATATTCATGAAATGCGAAGAACAATTACAATAACTATATGACCGCTGCCACGGTGGGAAGGCCGGCCGAAGAAAAAAGGAAACACTCCTACAATTGGACTGTAAAAGAAAATTTATGGCTAAAGTGAAAATATCATTTTTCTTGAAACGGAAAGAGTACATCGTTTTATTAGTTGCAAAAGAAAATTAGTTGATGCATAAAACCAAAATATGGTTACATAAAGTATTATGTATCCTTTTGTGGTAGTTTGCACAATGGATCTCCATTTTATTTTCAAATTGTGCCTAAAATGATAAATATTTTTCCAAATTTTTCGTAAAAACTCTAAATTTAATATTGTTGTTTATACTCATTGCGTAGATTTTTTTAAAACCTTTCCAACGAGATAAAATTTGTAAAATTCCAAGGCACGGATTTTTAGATATGTTATATTAAAGTTTTGTTGTCAATTATACCCCTAAAGAAATAGGATATATAAGGAATTATAATAAAATTTGGGAACAATATTTAAGTTGCCACTTCTTTTTGGTTTATTTACGAAAATGTCTAATATCTTACTGCTCTTCCTCTTTTGGTTTATTTACTTAAATGTCTAATACCTTAGTCTTGCTTCCTCTTGAGTTTATTTACGAAAATATCTAAATGAAAAAAAGAAAATTTTGATTTAGAGGGGCAGTGTCGTCCTTTCATCGTTGAACCAAATCCAATCTTTTGTGTCTAATTGGAAAAAAAATGTCACGCTTCACATTGACACAAAGTCACCATACGGTCAGCCTAATTATATCCCACAGCTTAAAATAATCAAAATTAGGCATTTCCATTATTCTCTTTCGTTCCCAAGTGCTATTTCTAGCAGCATTATTAAGCAATGCACCAGAAGAAAGGTAACGAGTTTCATACGCAAAGCTGTGCTTTGATGTAGATACAACCTCAACCTATATATGTCGAGCAGCTCGGCGATATATGTGAAATAAATAAAGCAAATATTCAATTCCTCAAGGACACTCACATTTATTCATGCAGTGAAACCTGATCATTCTGCAGACAGGAGGATACACAGATGGCGGGAGCGCAAGATAAAAGAGTCTACGAGACGATCCTTCTTGAGTATTTCTGGAAAGTTCATGCGCTGAAATTTCCTTATCCAATAACTTAAAACCCTCGTCGCTATCATAGTTGCCACTAACGTATTTGATCTTCAAAATTACAAATAAAATCAAATTACTAGCATATAAAATGGTCAACAGATGGCAAAAGGATAACGTGTCCAGAAATATACCAATTGCAAGAACTTTGATACATCTTCGGACTGTTCTGGTGATGTATCCTTTTCGATGATATATCTGCAGTAAAGATTACATATTTAGTTAATCTGTATTACACAACGAAGAAACTGAAGGAGCTTCAAAATGATAAGAGGAATTAACAAGATCCGTAAACTAACACATATGCAATACTAGGAGCTCATAAATGAAATAAGATCCCTGTGAAACAACATTGTACAAACAAAATTCCATAAAGGGATGAACCTAAGTGTGAGAAATCTTACTCGCGAATACGAACTCTCAATTCATCATCTGACATCTTACTTCGAGCATAACCAAATATATGTATTTCATTTGATTGTAAAAATCCCTGTGTAAACAAACCCTTGATGAAAATTAATATATCAACACTACCTTCTCCAACTAAAACAAAATATAATTGTCAACTTAACGCATATCAGAAAAAAAATAACTGCTAAAAAAAAAAAAAAATACTGCTAAAAAAAGAAAAACCTCGTCTGCTAAAAAAAAAATAACTGCTAAAAAAAATAACTGCTAAAAAAATAACTGCTAAAAAATAACTGTAAAAATAACTGCCAAATAACTGCTAAAAAGAAAACAAATAACTACCCAAAAACCTCCCGTATATCTTCTCCTGCTCATCATACTAAACAGACAAATTTCTTAGCTAACGTATAACTTGTTAACTAAGAACAATTTAGGATTTGCTTTCTATGAGCGTTTCATCCATATTCCCCTAAACTACAAAATTGTGCTAGTTCAATATTTGTAGGCAAAACAACAAAGAAATTAATCAGGAATTAAGTTAATTAATATATAGTTTTATTAACATGATTTTGCTTGATATTATCATTTTCTACACAGCCAAATGCACAAAATTTCAGTAGTTTAAAATCCAAAGGTGACAATCAACTAATAAAACGATCCTGATTAAAAATATAGAACAGCATGATTTTGCTTGATACAGTCGTTGTCTTCACATACATGGAATTAAGAGTTGCTCAAGTTACCTTTCTGTAAAGATTGTAAAGAGCTGGGAAAGTTTTCTTCTTAGCAAGATCTCCAGAAGCACCTAGCACTATAATTGATAAACAACCAGTTTCAGGTACACTCATCTCTGAGAATGAATCACTAGTCTTTAAACTTGGTTTCATCTCAATTTCAACAACTTGTTTCTTTTTCTTAGTTACAAGTTCTTCTCAGTATCTGCACCGAAAAAAATCCGAGAGCCAAAAAAAAAAAAAAAAAAAAAACAGAAATCAGAAATTTTAATATGGATCCAAGAAATCTACGACCAGCATCATAAAGGAGATCAAATTCAGTGAGATCTCGTGAAGAATTACCACTAAAATGATCGATTTCTAACTTAAGTAAGCAATTTTGTAGCAGGAGAACAGGGTTGTGGAATCATAGAGAGACAAGACAGATTTTTGGGAGAAGAAAGAGGGGATTTGGATTAATGATTTTAGTTGGAAGGAAGGAATTCCCACCAACTGAGTTAAAATACTAGTCATTCTCTTGCTGCCTTTCTATATTGGTATCTAAAATACCAACCTCTCCCATTGTAACTAACTTTCTTTGTTAGAGGCTTAGAGCTATAAATGGAATCTACATTGGTATCTAAAAGGATTTTAGTGGGATAGGTCCGTTCCGCTTTTATTTATTTGTAGCTGTTGCATTCAACCTCGTGTTAATTTTGCACTGCATATCGGTCGTGATAGACGGGAGGGTCTCCTTTTACGCCAAACTGCGTGCAAGATGCAACTGGCATGATACTAATAGCCTTATTTATTCTTTCGCTCGGCAAGTGTCTTTTTTTTTCTTTTGGCTCGGCTTATTAAATTGGATTACATTACATTATCAAAATCAGTTAGACAATTAGATACACCGAGAAGAATATTATACGTTGTTACAATATGCCTCCCTACCTACCCAGCATCTACATTGAAAATTGATATAAATGTGCATTTGATCATTTTCATCTGTCTCCTTGGACCACCTGAATCACTATCTCCGTCATCATAGTACAGTCCAATAATTCAAAAGATAAGACAAAAATCAATTCTGGAGAATGATTTTGGTTATGTGTCGTCTCCACATTCATCTCCAGCAAATGATACAAAAATAGAGTGACACATGGCATATAAAAAGCGGAAGTGATAGACATCCCGCGGGCTTCTGCAAGACACAATCACACAAAACATTAAAGACCTAGTGACACGGCCAATTTGTAGGGGTATTTTTGGTGTGGGTCCCACCCCCTTATGAGATGTTGGTACAACCCGTGGGATGTAAATCATTTTCGTATAGAAAGTTTGAAAAACCAATAGAAAGATGCTTAGCTGTCGTGCCATATTACAGAAGAGGCGCGTCTGTTGGTTTTGCCAAAAATTGTTACGTAACATAATAGACACTTCTTTTGGCTTGAGATTGTTACCAAGGCTTGAGACACGTCCCAAGGCTTTACCGACACAACTGTTCAGTTGTATATGTTGATCAGGCCGATTACATCATAGTGCGCAAACCCCTTTTGCCTCTTCCTTTTTTTTTTTTTTTTTTGCAATGTTCAAATTGGTTGGTAGTTATAGTTGTCTGTGTAGAATTTCATTTGGACAGTATATGTTTGATGAAAACCAGAACAACGACAATAATTCTATTCCTGAATGATAGGCACGTGTTCATCATTTCCACTACCTGTTAACCCCGTGGCTGCATAGGAGCTTATTGCTTATGTTTCTTAGGTTTTAAGGATGTGAGAATCTTCAAGTTCAAGTCTTCCTTCGATGGGATTTTTTCCTTTTTTATCGCGCGACTTTGGAAAATACATTTCCGTTTTTGGATTTTGGTTTTCTCTCAATTAAACATTTCTTCCGTCTTTTCAGTAGCACAACCATTGAAATATACTATTAAAAAAAAGCGTGATTAAGGAAGTAGACATAAAGTGTAAATCACGATTAAAGTTGGGAGTTTTCGGTTATGGTTGCAAGAGATAGAAACATATTCATGGTAAGATGCATTCTATCACATGACACAACTATTTATATCAAGTGATTCGAGGAATGAATATATTTCTTATGCTAAATATTATTTGTGTTCTTTGCACGGGACTGTTTTCTTGCAATTGGACAATTGGAAGGAGAAGACTCGATCCGAAAGTTCTCTGGCAAGCAACCAATTGTAACATGATTTCACCGTGAAGCACTTGATTGACCCAACTACCGAAAAACCTACCGTGTTAACAGGTTCCTTTTTAGACACAATCCGAACGGCTATAACCAATTAGACCTTCTACAGGTTTACACAGTACAAATTCAGAATTTAGACGTAATATCATACATATTACCTCCCCCCACAGAACATGCCTCTCTTTTGTAAACCTCCACCGCCGCTTAGCCAGGAGAGGTAAGTTCATCATCTTTAAATATTTTTAACGTCTAGACAACCAGAGTACAAGGATTAATGAGTTGATCCCACCCAACCAATAAATGTACGTTTATCTTTAAAGCCACTTTGTTCATTTTCAAAACCTGAGTACAGTAGAAACTCTTTTAATTAATACTCGATTATTTAATAAACTCTCTTAAATAATATTTTTGGCCGGTCCCGAGTCGGGGACAACGTGCCAAATTAATAATTCGCTAAAATTATAAGATAATACTTTTTTGATTACCTATATAGGCCCCATATGAAATATAAATTAATAATGCATTATATATATTCAATACATTAATGATTTACGAAGACTTTTTGAAAAATAATTTAATTTTCTTCTGTTTTTTTTTGTTGCTAAAATCAATATCGTATTAAATTTCATCTCTAATTTTTCTTATCGTTGTAGGAATTTTTAGTGTTTTTTTCTCATAGCTCAGCAAGAAATTATTCAATTTGATTGCACCGCTTTAATATCCTCGTTTCTTGAAGGGGGCACTATCGTAGAACTTTCATCATCTTCTTCCACATATTTATCAGTTCCCATGACGTTCTCGATTATTTCTTCATCGGTTAACAACTGTGTAATTCATTTTCTTTCTTATAATTTTGGACATCTTCGACATTCATTGAATTGCGATAGCCCAACTTCTCGATCAAATTTTGCACGTCTTGAGTGATTTCACTGTCTGTATGTTCATCCAAATTGTCTAAACTTGTGTTTAGATAGGAAATAAAAAATATGATTGGACATTGTGTTTATAAAAATATGATTTGATATTGATATTGTATTTATATAGGAAATATAAAAGATATGATATGGTATTTTGTTTGTATAAAAATTAATTATATTTGCTATGAAATTTATCTATAAGTTAATAAAGTATTAATTAATATATAAATTAATAATTATTAATTTATCGGTTAATTAATATCTCGCTTAATTAATAAATTTTGATGATCCCGACAACATTAATTTATAGAGTTTCTACTGTATAAGGATTAATGAGTTGATCCCACCCACCCAACCAATAAATGTACGTTTATCTTTAAAGCCACTTTGTTCATTTCCATGTTAAAGGTAATGTATTTCTTGAATGCATGTATTTGGATGGCGATATATTTGGTACACGTCACGTATGGAAATTGTCAAGTTCTCGACAAGTCTTAGTATTCTCATTAATTGTTTGGATATTTATACATTCATTGTCTTGGTCATCAAGACACAATACGTGAACTGCATGTACTCAAACTTCCCTAGAATACACATCACTTAAATATAGACTATTTCCTAATAGAAATGCTGTTCAGACTTATGTTTAACGTGTCGTTTGCTCGATCAAATTTTGTACTGCTTAACCGACAGAATATCAATTTTTTGTGGGATGGTAAAATAAATTTGATGAATTGATGGTCTGAAATTATGATTTAAAATGTGTATTCGTTAAGTTTTCGCTGATACGGTAGTTTATGTTGATGGTCTGAAACTTTTATGTAAATGCACTTTTGTGTGTGAATGGTAAAGTCTTATGAATTGTATAAGCTTTAAGTAAATGCAGTTTTGTGGGTAAATGGTTAACTCTTATGAATTGTATACGCTATTTGTTTTGGGTCCGTTAAGGAACTAGCCCGGACATTTGCACGGGCTTACAGAATTTGTAAGTTATATAATATAAAATGCTTTTATCTCAAAGTAGTTAACGGTAATTTAAGTACTTTTTTATGGCATGTACAATATTCACCAATCGAAGGTGCTTGCGCGATTTTCTGATTTAATCTAGACTGATCTCATTTCCTAAGTGTCCTGAAGGCGTGGAATACGGCAAACACAGATGCATAAAAGAAAATTTAACTATATGTCGGGAACTTTTACAGAATTATTCAAATGAGGTCAATTACAATTTCTCCAATAGTGGGCGTAAAAAATTGTACACGAAATTCTTATTTAGACCTCTATTTAGGAAGGTTTACATGTGGCAAACGCTAGACCTTTAGGTTACTAAATTATTTTCAATAATATTATAGGTTTTACTAGTAAAAAATTAAAAGCTAATGCCAACCCTTATTATGGTAATACATTTGGAAACCCCACAAAATGATCGTCAATGATCTACTCCATACTTTAGAAAAAATGTTATTACCAGGCCCAATATATCTGTTTCTCTAATATTTAACTTCTAATTTTATATTACATATTTTAATAATGAAAACACTGCCCTTATGTATCATAGGAAACTTATTAGATGTTTTCATTAAATAACAATCTTTATAATATGGGTTAGTTGTTATTCGGTACTTAGGTTTTGAATGGTTTTGTGTTTGATCTAATATTTGTCCAGCTTTGCATTTGGTACCTGGAAATGGCGTTGACCCGAGATGACTTTGTTAATTATTTACTTATGTTTAGTAATTATAAAAAACAGTAAATAAAATTTCATAATTAAACAAATTTACCATTATACCCTTAACTTTACTAATATTTACATAACAATAATTTCATGTCACTGTTTTATCTATCTCCGATTCAGAACCTAACTTCCCTGCACCATGTTCTCAAACGTCCAAATTTCCTCATTTCTATTCAACTAACATTTCACAGAACGAAATCTCCATAATCTGTTCAGTTAATATTTCCCGAAGCGAAATCCTTATAATTCAGTCAATACCCATTTTTTGCCAAACCACACACATCAATTAGGCATAAACCTCATGAAATACTACATATGAGATCAATCTTTAGCTATAACAGCCCAGAAAATTTTCGCTTCCAATGGGTCGGGTTACGCCCCGCCTGGCAAGCTCTTTGAGGACCAAACTCTAATGCAGTGCAGTGCAGTGCAGTTGGATGCAAGCCATTGTCCCTGACAGATTTCCTGGCAAACTCGCAATACTATGTCTGTGAGGACCAAACTCTAATGCCAGCGCAGTTGGATGCAAGCCACCGTCCCTGACGGATTTCCTAGCAAACTCACAGTACAATGTCCGTGAGGACAAAACTCTAATGCCAGTGCAGTTGGATGCAAGCCACCGTCTCTGACGGATTTCTTGACAAACTCCCAGTACTATGTCAAGCTCAACACACAATCCTCCTCAGATGATATGAACTACTCAAAAGAGTTAGTAACCATCTCTAGGATAATGGTATATGAACTTCCACCATATAAAAACAGAGAGACCTCCCTCCCATATCCCTCTCGGTATGTGACTGAAAAGCAAAATTCTATCCGTTATGCTTAACTATATGACTGTTAATCTACTTTTTCGGCAACTTCATATCGGAATTTGACCGGAAGTTTATATAGCATCTGGTTTTCAGTTACTTTGTGTTGGATTCTAGTTACTCTTTGGATTCTCTTTAGAATGATTCTTGTTTTGTGATTCTCGTTCGGTGATTCTTATTTGGAGGTTTTGTTCCGGTGATTCGTTTTTTTTTTTTTTTTCCGATCCTCTTAGACCTTAGCACTTTTTTCATCGTTTGATTTCTTATCCAGGCTACCTTCTTTGTTGCGGTATCTCTTTACTGTTTTCTTTCTATTCCTTTGGATTTCCTTCTTCTCTAGCTTTCCTTCTTTGTTTCTACCGGTGGATTTTGAAGGCTACATGTTTGTCTAAATGACGAAACGTTCAAAATCAATGTTGATGGCTAAAAATTTTAGAAACTGGTACTGCAAAGGTAAAAGAGACTCGCTTGCTTCTAAGGACGGAATACGAGTGGGGATTTGCACAAGATATGATAGCAACAGATGGAGAAGTAGAAGAAAATGGAGACCGAGTGGTGCTATTTTCTGGAAGAATATCTTAATCTTCATCATTAAAACCAAGCTCAACAACAACATGTACATTACTAGAGACAAATCTGGATCTCTATCAAACTGCAGGCCAACAATTACACAAATGGTTAGGAGTATTGGTCAGATGCAAGAAAATAAAGCAGCTGGAAACGACACAATTAAGTATAATAAAGGAGAACTAAATAGAAAGACATATAAAGCTTGTGTGGTAACAATATTCTTTCCCTTCTTGTTTAATCCTATCAAAGAGACCATCAGTGAAAATATTCACATTCAAGTGACAAGAGTCTAAAGCTAAGACTCTGGTGAATAAACCATAATAACAATATGAAGGTATATCATATATTTTCCTATGACCATGGTCTGGGTCAGAAACATACTCAACACTACTTGAAATACCCCTTGACATTTTGTGTTTGATTGAAACAAAGCATCAAAATGACAATATGCATAGAATTCTTAGAAATGTGAATGCGCAACATTTTTGGCTTGTTCATCTTAAAAGGATGGCCGGGGGTATGGCCTTGTTTTGGAAACATGATATAGATAGTAATATTAGAAGCCGGAGATATACTCATATAAATGATAGTAAAAGATGTGCATCTGAATTTAAATTACATGATTCCTGCTTCTCTTGCTAGCCCTTTTGAGGAATTCCAATTCTAGTGGTCTCATACTCTAAATCATGCGTTCTACACTTTTGTTTTAAAAAATGATAATAATGGTCCCAACAATACTAGGCTAGTATGCTTTAAATTTCACCTTTACAACAATCACTACAGACACCACTTAGAAAATCTAAAAATCGTTTCGTGGAACTGCCAAGGGATCAAAAATGACACTACTTGATCTTACCTGAAAGACATTGTTAATCAACATGATCCTGATGTCTTATTCTTGTCTGAAACAAAAAATAAGGGTGAATATGTTTGCAAACTGTACTTTGAGTTTGGGTTACAAATACTGGTTCATTGTAGACCTGTTTGTGGGTGAAAACTGTTTCTGCTGATTTTGGTAATTTCGAGTGTGTGGGTGAGAAACGAATCTAAACCCTAAACAATATACTGCGCGAGAGTACTTTAAATTTGAGAGATCAATCTGTACAATCCTGTCCTAAACTAAGAAATGGTCGTTCCAAGCTTTCTTCGGTCATAAAGTCAAGGAGGTTGGTCTTAGGGAGGGAAGCGAAGAGAGTGTTGAGACCAGAATCTTTGATTCTGAAGGTGTGGTTGTTTATGACTTGTATCTGAAAGCCGAATGGAAAGCTACCATGTGATTTCTAGATACTGTATTGTTTTCGACAAAAAAATTGTTTTCTTTTGGTGAAAATAGGTGAAGCCTATTTATACAAGTCATATTGAAACGTACCCTAGTCTCGTAGGAAGTGGAAACGATTGAGTGGTGGAAGAATAGAGTACGTGTAACCGTCAGACGTTATGCTTCCATGATGAGGGAAGTCAATCCGTCTAACCGTTAGTCATTACGCTTCCATGATGAAGGAAATGAATTGTTTAAACCGCCACTTTTCACCACCACTAATTGTCCTACTTTATGACACTTTCTTGTAACGGGAGCATTGCACGCCGCACGCTGTAAACCGCAATACCAATACCCTGATGAGTATCCCCCAGTTTGTGACATGTTTGATGTCTCGAGTTTTTTCGTGGAAAACGTGTAGCAGGTTGATATGTGTGGCAAGTCAAAGTCAAGAGATTTTTCCATAGGAAAATAGCATGATATGCTATTAGGGTTACCTTGGTCGGCCGCCTAAAACTTGCCACAAGTCCATCAGTTTGGTGGCGAACTTGAATGGCTGAGATTACATCTCATGAGGAAGGGTATCGATTGATTATGGCCACATCTTTATTGTGTAACAATGTGGCGCCATTAGCATAGTGGCGCCTGGCGTAGCCGTGGCGTAGTGGGTTGCCTGGGACTTGCCGCAAGTCCGTCAGTTCAGTGGTGAACTTGGGTGGCTGAGATTGCATCTCATGAAGAAGAGTGGTCGTTGATTATGGCCAATTCTTTGTTGTGTAACAAAGTGGTGCCATTGGCATGGTAGCGGCATACTAGTAGCCTTGACATAGCGACATGCTAGTAGCCGTGGCATAGCGGTGGCATGGTGGCATGCCAATGGCATTGTGGCATGGCCACGCCCGTGGCGTTGTAGCATGGCCAAAGCTAAGGTTTGACTCCGAGGCCAAAATTAGGGCTTGGCGGCATGGCCAAGGCTAGGATTTGGCGTCGCGGTAAGAATTAGGGCTTGTCGGCGTGGCCAGGTCTACGATTTGGCGTCGTGGTAAGAATTAGAGCTTGGCGGCGTGGCCAAGGCTAGGATCTGGGGTCGTGGTAAGAATTAGGGCTTGGCGGCATGGCCAAGGCTAGGATTTGGTGTCGTGGTAAAAATTAGGGCTTGGCGGCTTGGCCATGGCTAGGATTTGGCGTCGTGGTAAGAATTATGGCTTGGTGGCGTGGCCAAGGCTAGGATTTGGCGCCGTGGTAAGAATTAGGGCTTGGCGGCGTGGCCAAGGCTAGGATTTGGCGCTGTGGTAAGAATTAGGGCTTAGAGGCGTGGCCAAGGATAAAGTGGCATGCTACCGCGGAAGAGTGGCATGCTGGCATGCGGATCAATATGTTGTTGTGGTAATACGCGTTTGGCTTGCCAGTTAGTATGGTAGCGCGGCAGGGTGCGATTGCCTTTTAATTTATGGTGGCAAATTTAGAGCGACTTGATTGGCCAAGAAAAGGGGGCGGCCAAACATAAGACGCGGCTACACTTCTGGTGAGAATGTGGCGACTTTAGAGTGACCTGATTGGTCGACTAAAAGAGGTCCGGCCAAGCATGGGCGTGGCTACACTTCTAGTGAGAGTTTGGCGGCTTTAGAGAGACCTGATTGGTCGATGGAAAGTGGGGCCGGCAAGTATGGGCCCAGCCATAACTCATGTGCGCGTGGCTAACTTAAGGCGACACGATTGGTCGAGAGAAATAGGGACTGTTTAGGAAGGTTTGTGGCCAATGGCAAGTGGCGCCAGTTGGCCTCATGCATGGCCACGCCTCCCTTTGCTGCCACGGCTCCCTGTTTTCTAATCTGAGCAAGGTTTTGCACCTGGTGATCCATGGCGGATTAATTACCTGGTTTGGCTAGGTTTAATTTCGACAAGCAGGGTCTGATATATTGTGTGAGGTGCAAAACCCTAACTTCTGCAAGTTAGTCAGGTTAATTGATTGAATTCTATGTGTTGACATAGAGTTCTTTTGAGCTCATTGCCAGAGAGCAGCATGCTTTTTATGATTGAATACCTTATGCAAAGACCTTATCCTTGATACTTGGAAATTCGTGCTACTCTGCTGCGAGTGAACACAAATCTTCATGACATATTAATATTAAGGGTTCAGCCGGAGAACATAGCATAAAAGGCATTCAAAGGAACTTATATTAAGTGAATATAGGCGAGGCGCCAAAATTTACAGAACATCTGGGATGGTTGCTACATTTTCCAGTCTGGATAAATTTCATGTAAGTATATTGAACGACTCAATAAATATGACGTTGGAGAGGTTAGCACTCACGGCACCGTTTTCTTTACAGAGTGACGTAACATCATATGTAAGGTTTTACGATTTCAAACCTAAGCTAAAAACCACCATCAACTTTAAGTCCCCTACTTAGCACATAACAGCGGCGTTGTTGCGGGGTAAGCATGAGATGGTGACAAAAAAGAGTAAAATCGAAAGGACAAGACGTGAAGAGATTGCCGAGGAAATTCAACTAACCTTTAGCAGAAGGCATGAGAAATCCGTGATCCCTGTATTGTTGGTTTTGCATAAATTCGGTTTGTGATAAGCATGTGAGTGCGACATAATTTTACCCATTATTACATTAGCTAGGCCTCGTTATTTCGCTAATAAGCCTGTTTTGAGTCATTTGCAGGAAATATAAGCTAATCTGCACATTCAAAAAATAAATGGCTAATGAGAAGCTAAAACAACGTTTGCGACTGAAAACCCAATGTCCAGTCCACAAAGAGCTGAATTAATAGTCAAGATACTTGAGCATAAAATAATATGTGAATATATGTGTATTTCATTTAAAGGAGGCAAGATTTGGTAAGTGGAGTTATTGGCAGATATTTTATTCAAAGGAAGAAGGGAAATGATGTTGACATGCAATTTTTTATGGAAAGAAATTGATAGAGTGGGTCTCGTATAAATTGATTGGTATTAAGATATTACATGCATGTGAGATCATATTTTTCAATGAAGGAAAGTTAATGAATATGCATGCAACGAGGGTATTTGGAAAATATTTGGATATGAATTGAAGATTATTACTTTCTCTTCTGGTTGTGGGAATATATGGTGTGATCCATTTATGGAAATAAGTTTTCAACAAAGATAATATTCCCGTGTATGTAATATAATTGATTTTAATAATAATTTTCTCTAACTATGGAAAGCACGAAGTGGTTGCAACATTTAAAAATGGATCGAGGTAATAAAGAAAGGGAGAGCACGACTGGAGAGCCAAAAGGAGAAAAAAGGGTTTATTGTATTATTTTAATTTCTCCATGTCTTGCTAGATTTTATGTAACTAGGGTTCTTCGGTGGAAACCATTTTGATTGCGTAGACTCAAATGTTAATTCTCCATATAATATTTTGAATAATGATTTAAATATTTAGTAATTTTCTTAAATATTTTCTTGGTAAGTTATTGCTAAATAGTTGAATTGCTTAAATATGCTTTCTGATTGATACGCCGTGCTTGGATTAGGTCTTTGACGGGGTATGCTTATAGATTGATATTTAATTCTTTGAAACTTTATATTGGTTGGATATCTCCATTGTTTATTTATACTTTTAAATTGATGTGCCATGCTTAGTAACATTTGATGGCATATGCTTTACGATTGATAAACAAATCTCTAGAACTATCAACTTAGAAGCGGAGGAAATTAAAATGGTAAAACAATTTTATGGAGTATACGGTTTAGAAATTGAATATGAGTTTTGCATGATAAAATTGGTTGAAACCAGATTCCCTAGTTACCATCTTGCTCATTACATTTAATTAATTCTTTTTATTTTCATTCTTTTAATTCCTTAATTCTTTCAAAAATCCCAAAATATTGTTCCTCGTTAGTTTTATTAGAGATATTGATTACGGTATTTCCTCCGCTCCCTGTGGGTTCGACCCGTACTTGCATCTGTCTACGAGTTAGACACCGAGCGATTGCGGTTATTATATATAAGCATCTCTGGATCCTATCAATTTTTGGCGCCATTTCTTGGAAGTGGCTAAGGAATATTGTAATTAGTATTTTTGATTTTGTAAATAGTTAGGTTTTTATTTTTGTACAATATTTTTATTTTAGAATTTATTTTTCCTTTTGACTTGTTTTGTTTTTTAGAATTTCGTTTCAGGTACCTTTTTGAGGATGATGACTCTTTTTCAGGAGACGTCACCTAAGATGACACTGGCAGAATATAAGCGTAGAAAGTCAAATTATTAGGAAACCTCATCTGAGATGACGCTTGTTGAATATAAGCGTAGGCAACGGTATGGAGTTTCTGCTCCACATGAGGTAAGTAAAGAATCCCCTCTAACTATATATGAGAAGTATTACAAACACACACCACCTAGTTTGGAACAAAGATTGAGAGTTATGGAATGCCAAAGATTATTTGCTGAAGATAATCAGTCTTGTAGTGACTCTCTGTTTCAGACAGAGCATATAGATGACCCTATGGATGATTGCTTAGATGATTTTCCTAATTCTATAGATGAATCTATCTCGCAAGATCATTCACCCGACTTAGAGGTTGTTTCTAAACCCTTAGACTTCCAAAAGTTACCTAATTTAGGGTTAGAATTGTGTGCTTCTCAAATTTTGTTGGATCACTTTGCATCCAAATACCCAGAGGACTTACTTGTTCCTGATACCGTGCATGAACCAATTGATATTTCTCCAGTCTCAATAGAATCCCCATATTTTGTTCTTTATGCACTTCCTTGTGTAGTAAAAACCAGGTTTGGGAGTAACTTTTGCTTTCTGATAGTTTCAGTGTCTCCGCGTTGTCATGACATAAGTGTGAAGCTGTTGTTTGTAAATATTGTATTTTGGGTTGATCCCCAAGTTTTCAGGTTGTTAATTTATGGGGATCCTTTATGTACATTCCAGTAGGTATTTCTATTTTCTTGTTTTATTTTTATTTGTTTATTTTCCCTTTTTTATGAATTTCCCATCTTAAATTTACGTTGGATGACTCAATTACATTGAGGACAATGTAATGTTTAAGTGTGGGGGAGTGGTTAACTTTTTACTTTTCTTTTTCAGGAATTTTCTTGCAATTTTTGACCAGCTGTTGAGCGGGTCTATTGTAGCTTTTTAGGTATAATATGACCAGCTGGTGAGCGGGTCTAAAAAAAAAAAAAAAAAAATTGACCAGCTATTGAGGGGGTCTATTGTAGGGTTCTTATGACCAGCTGTTGAGCGGGTCTGTTATTTTGTTTTTTTATCATTTTCTTATGACCAGCTGTTGAGCGGGTCTATTTTTATGTATTTCCTTATCATGACCAGCTGTAGAGCGGGTCTTAAAAATAAATAAATGATGATCAGCTGTTGAGCGGGTCTATTCTTTTTCTTATCATGATATGACCAGTTGTGGAGCGGGTCTTGTTCTGTTTTGATCGAGGACTAGCAAAATGCAAGTGTGGAGGAGTTTGATAAGCATGTGAGTGCGACATAATTATACCCATTATTACATTAGCTAGGCCTTGTTATTTCGCTAATAAGCCTGTTTTGAGTCATTTGCAGGAAATATAAGCTAATCTGCGCATTCAAAAAATAAATGGCTAATGAGAAGCTAAAACAACGTTTGCGACTGAAAACCCAATATGCAGTCCACAAAGAGCTGAATTAATAGTCAAGATACTTGAGTATAAAATAATATTTGAATATATGTATTTCATTTAAGGGAGGCAAGATTTGGTAAGTGGAGTTATTGGCAGATATTTTATTCAAAGAAAGAAGGGAAATGATGTTGACATGCAATTTTTTATGGAAAGAAATTGATAGAGTGGGTCTCGTATAAATTGATTGATATTAAGATATTACATGCATGTGAGATCATATTTTTCAATGAAGGAAAGTTAATGAATATGCATGCAACGAGGGTATTTGGCAAATATTTGGATATGAATCGAAGATTATTACTTTCTCTTATGGTTGTGGGAATATATGGTGTGATCCATTTATGGAAATAAGTTTTCAACAAAGATAATATTCCCGTGTATGTGATATAATTGAGTTTAATAATCATTTTCTCTAACTATGGAAAGCACGAAGTGGTTGCAACATTTAAAAATGGATCGAGGTAATAAAGAAAGGGAGAGCACGGCTGGAGAGCCAAAAGGAGAAAAAGGGTTTATTGTATTATTTTAATTTCTCCATGTCTTGCTAGATTTTATGTAACTAGGGTTCTTCGGTGGAAACCATTTTGATTGCGTAGACTCAAATGTTAATTCTCCATATAATATTTTGAATAATGATTTAAATATTTAGTAATTTTCTTCAATATTTGCTTGGTAAATTATTACTAAATAGTTGAATTGCTTAAATATGCTTTTTGATTGATACGCCGTGCTTGGATTAGGTCTTTGACGGGGTATGCTTATAGATTGTTATTTAATTCTTTGAAACTTTATATTGGTTGGATATCTCCATTGTTTATTTATACTTTTAAATTGATGTGCCATGCTTAGTAACCTTTGATGGCATATGCTTTACGATTGATAAATAAATCTCTAGAACTATCAACTTAGAAGCGGAGGAAATTAAAATGGTAATACAATTTTATGGAGTATACGGTTTAGAAATTGAATATGAGTTTTGCATGATAAAATTGGTTGAAACCAGATTCCCTAGTTACCATATTTCTCATTACATTTAATTAATTCTTTTTATTTTCATTCTTTTAATTCCTTAATTCTTTCAAAAATCCCAAAATATTGTTCCTCGTTAGTTTTATTAGAGATATTGATTACGGTATTTCCTCCGCTCCCTGTGGGTTCGACCCGTACTTGCATCTGTCTACGAGTTAGACACCGTGCGATTGCGGTTATTATATATAAGCATCTCCGGATCCTATCAATTTTTGGCGCCGCTGCCGGGAAGTGGCTAAGGAATATTGTAATTAGTATTTTTGATTTTGTAAATAGTTAGGTTTTTATTTTTGTACAATATTTTTATTTTAGAATTTATTTTTCCTTTTGACTTGTTTTGTTTTTTAGAATTTCGTTTCAGGTACCTTTTTGAGGATGATGACTCTTTTTCAGGAGACGTCACCTAAGATGACACTGGCAGAATATAAGCGTAGAAAGTCAAATTATCAGGAAACCACATCTGAGATGACGCTTGTTGAATATAAGCGTAGGCAACGGTATGGAGTTTCTGCTCCACATGAGGTAAGTGAAAAATCCCCTCTAACTATATATGAGAAGTATTACAAACACACACCACCTAGTTTGGAACAAAGATTGAGAGTTATGGAATGCCAAAGATTATTTGCTGAAGATGATCAGTCTTGTAGTGACTCTCTGTTTCAGACAGAACATATAGATGACCCTAAGGATGATTGCGTAGATGATTTTCCTAATTCTATAGATGAATCTATCTCGCAAGATCATTCACCCGACTTAGAGGTTGTTTCTAAACCCTTAGACTTCCAAAAGTTACCTAATTTAGGGTTAGAACTGTGTGCTTCTCAAATTTTGTTGGATCACTTTGCATCCAAATACCCAGAGGACTGATGCGTGTCGTAGGTGCAATCAAATTAATTCAATATTTCCACTCAATTAAAAATAATATAATGGAAGTCAAGTTCGTTCCCACGAGGAGCAAAAGATCTTAGTTGTAAAAGTTGTCACGAAAGGGGGGTGTAAAAAGCAAAAGAAAATAAACAAAGCAATTAAAATCGAAAGTTGAAAGATGAAAGCGATAAGAGAGACAAGATCAAGGAATCCTTCTTCGTTACGAAACAATGATTAAAGTTATGTTCTTTTCTACTTGTTATTAGTCACAGATTATCACCAACCGTAGGATAGCAGTGCGCTTAGCTAGCCCCAAAATCCCTAATTTCACCGAGTAACGTGTCCGCTTAGTTATCGATTCTATTCAAAAGAACCACTTGAGGTTCGCTTACAAGATGTAATTCCCGAGAATGCATTAAGATTTATGAATTTAGGTTTAGTACTAGTAGTTAAACTCGGTTCGCTTGGTCCACTTTCTAGCGTTGTTTCTACACACAATTGCTCCACGGAATCCCTCCGCAAGGTCTCGTGTTTTCTACTTGTGTAAAGTGTCGAGAACGATTACGTATTCCCCTAACTTATACTAGATATAGATCAATTAACAAATTAATTTAGCGTGCACTCCAAACAATCTATCAATCAATCATGAATGTCTTTAAGATCACTCCTATTAGTAAAAACAATCGATAATCATGTGAAAAATCTCAAGATAGAATTGAAAACAAAAACTCAAATCATGTTAAGAACTAGGAATTCATCCTCAATCAATAAGAAAATTAGCTACTCATGTTTTTGAAATTCACACAAATAATAATAATTAAAAGAAGAATTTTCAAATTCACACAAGTAAATAAAAAGAAAAATCTTAGAAAAGCAAGCAAAAACACAAGTGTTGTGTGTGTGTAGAGAGGTGTGTAAAAGATGTGTCTAGAAGTTGTAGAAAACTTCTCTATTTATAGGCTTCAATATTCTCCAAATCTTCCAAGGAATAGAATCCTTTTCCTTTTGCAATTCAATTTCCAAATCCAAGCTTTTCTCAACTCTTCCACCTTCTCTTTCCAAATTTGAGTCCAATTCTCCATCCAATTCCTAGCCCAAGTCTTCACACCCATGAGAGAAGTCCATAGAAAATTCTGGAATTTTTGCTCGCGGAAAACTGGGATTGTGGCGGAATCCCGGCCTAAATTGGCCGGAAATATATCTCGGAGTGGCGCAAAGTCCACCCGCCACCGGTCAACGGGTCGGGGCCGAGTCATCTCGGTCAACTCGGGTCAAGGATCACCGAGTTGGAACGAGTCGGCTCGGGTGAGTCGGAGTAACCAAGTCGACTTCTTAGTCCAGTGAATGGTCCGAGTTGCCTTGGTCAGGCTAGGCCATTGCACACGGGCCGAGTTCATTGCACAATCATTGTGCATTACGGCTCCGCACGTAACTTCTCGCACTATTCCTACAATTCCAAAGTGCAATCCTTCCCAAACTCCGCTTAAACCGCAATGCATCCAATGCACCCGCAATGCTCAAAGCAAAGAACATCACAAAGACCAATATACCCTTTTGAAATTCAAATCCAAATTCATTCACACTCCATTCGATCCACGGCAATTTCAATTTAAACTTCTCTCAAGATATGAACTGCCAATAATTAGCCATGGAAAAATAAGACTTGCGACTCTAATGCAAGGCGAAGATACTCTTCTCAGACACGGCCAATCCTTCAAAGTTCCTAGCATGCATCTAAGTTTCCATAATAGCACCAGTCTTGAAATTAACAGCACCTGCTCCTCGTAATCCATTCACTTCCACCTGCACTTTATCCACCAACAGACCTCATTCACGAACCACCGGTCTCAATCTTGCAGTGTCAATACCAACTCAAAAACCATTCTCTCCACCAGGTCCTTAACTATGATACCATCTTTGCATTCCCGGCCCTATATGTTTCACTCGAGGCCATTGCAAAATCACCACATCATCTCTCCAGGCCAAATCTGAATCCTCGCCATTCCCTGCAATTGCAACTCTCTGCCTCAATGCCACAACCCCTGTAGCCTGTAATCCAAGTTCACCTCCATTCTCGGCTCTGCCTATAGCTCCAAGTCATTATATCACCACCGAAGCAACAAATTAACCCATAGATCATAACATGCATTACCCATCTCAAGCCACCCGATCGCCGGACTCATTTCGGTTTAACCTTGCAACAAAGACAATAATCACTTGCACCGCCACAACCTGCTCTTCCATGACACGCATATGCTCCACCTTGTATTACCAAAGACTCCACCGTAACCACAACTCCCATTCTCGTCGACAATCACCAGATTCTTCCATTGTCCCCGTACTTCTTTCAAATTCCATGGCATGAACTCAAACATCCACTCGAAACCCATTGTCATCTCAGACCCTTGACCATCTTCAAATTCCGTCTGAATCTCTCTGAAATCAACAACAACCTTGTCCACGATCTAATTGTTCTTCTCAAACCCCCATCTGAACCATCTGTTCTTGATCGCCATTAACTCAACAGCTTCCTCAGAAAACCCTAGCTCAAATAACTTTTAGTCGCTCCATCAATTCCTTCCTTGAACTCGAGCAGCACTCCTTCTTCCATCTCAGTCATGGCCACAACCCATTACAACTTCTTCCAACACAATAGCTACCTCCTCCTGCATATTCTCTGGAATTCTCATCTCAAATCAACCATAGAAACTAGCACGAGACCCCATTAACAAGAATGACACCAAAGATCAATTTTCTTCTCAATTTCTTGACCCGATCTTCATTGCTACCCTCCGATTCCTCAACACAGACCAGATCTCCTTCCGGATTCAAAACACCATCTCCATCTTCACCACCAAATCACTCGAACTCAGGACCCCATCTGAGATTCGATCCATAGAACCCATGTCTCTCGTTCTTTTTCTTCTCTGAATTTCTCCAATTCTCAGGCAATCAGCCATGATTCTCTCAGCTTCAGGTGAGAAAATGATTGGGATAAATAAAATGAGAAACAACTTCTCTCGATTTTAGTTTTTAGGATTATAATTACACGGATCGGGTCGGGTTTGGATCCTGTGCGGTTAGGACCGACCCAATTGGATGCTACCCAAGATAACCATCCTCTGGATAAGGGCTACCCAGTGTTAATAACACCCACTTCTTTGAGTGATAAGGTACCACTGAATGAGAGCCCCTTAACCACTCTTTGGGCTCGGATAGTGTTCCTTCCTTGGTGACACGACAATTTTACCCTTTGCTAAAATATGGTGATTTCTTCTCCTTTTCCTCCGTGTGACTCCAAAGTAGCTACAAAACTCAAAACAAGCGTAAAATACATAATTTACAAGAAAAATAGCAAAGAAAGCATAAATAAACTACTAGATAGTAAATACGGTGTATTCTACACCTATCAAATTCCCCCACACTTAGACTTTTCTAGTCCTCGAGCAAATCAAACTAAAAACTCACAACTTCAAAGCGTTCAAGCGTCACAAGCATCCAAAAAAGTTATGAGGACATAGAGTTTCTGCATGCTAGTAATAAGAAGTTAGAAATACTAAAGAACATATTCTCGTTCTTAAATGTTGAGTGAGAAATAACCACACCATAATGAGAGAACGCATGTTTGAGAAACGATCAATAAGCATTTCGCCTCGACTTCGCCTCACCAAAAAGGATTTTATGATAATTGCACTCAAAAAGACGGCTTTTTATGGTTCTCACATGTGTGCGGTAGGAATGAAGAGAGATTCTGCAACACGTTGAATGGTAGGAAGGATAACTTCCGAAATATTTTTAAAAACCCACATCTTTTAATATTTTGAAAAACCATTTTTCTGACGATCTCTAAGAAAGGAAATCAACCATTTATCGAGGATGAGATTACTTACTCACCTTCACATCCGATCGCCAATTATGATAACACCACTCTCACGGCATCCAATAGAAACGTCTTCCGCTCCTCGTCTTTATCTTCTTCGTCTTCGGTTTCAACTATTGATGATAAACCCTTGAATTTCATAAATCCTTAACAATTTGTAACTCTTTTACCTTAAAATCATTGTCGCTTGAAACTACCTTATAGATTTTCCTTCCCCACGGCTTATTAACAAAACAAATATTTCTCTTTTTTTTTTTTTTTTTTTTCCTTTTTTTTTTTTTTTATTTTATTTTTTATTTTATTTTTTTTTTTATTATTTATTATTATTATTTATTTTATTTTATTTTTTTTTGAATAACAAGAGAAATTAAATACAAAAATAAACCATGGCCGTGGGAGAAGTATTTTACCGCTTGATTTTTCACAACTTGAAATCATAAACTTCAAAAATTCTCACCTTTTAATTTTCTTCGCTTTCATGAATAAGTCTTCATACTTGGATATAAAATTACCTCGTTGTATTGTAAGTCCTCAACATATATGTAAAATCCGCTCATTTGTATGTTGCTTTACTTGAATTTGAAATTTGCTCTTTTTCTCGTTCCGTTGCTTGTAAACCTTAAACTTTTTTCAACTTTCCTTGTAGATTTTGATGTCGCTCCTTGTTGATGATGAGAGTGTTTCTATGGATCCGTTGTTGTCGAGAGAGAATGGTGCTAACTGCAAATCGAACTACAAGAAGGAAGCTTTCATCCATGGACGTCACCCTCATGATTGACAAAATTAGCACTCAAGAGATCAAAGAGTAGTGCTTTTATTGGTGGGAGGTTGGGTAGCTCACCATTCTACCCGGAATTAACGTACGGTGACACACACTCAAAAGAAGCTCTTTAGTAGATGGAAGAATTCTGGTCGGTGCCTCTCATGATATGAATACGGGTAGTCTCCACTAATGATTGATCAGCAACTCTAATAATGCACTTCTCCCTGCACCAAATTCGCATCACCGACATGATTAAATCCATTATTTAACACTCAAACAAACAAGAAATCCGAATGTAGTTCTCTAACATTTCCAAGTTCAATTATGTCGGTCAAAATCTCTATGTAAACATACCTAGAAGTATGCTAGTGACTCTAAAATCTCTAAAAGTTGGAATTTTTATGTAAAAACTTTTTTTTTTTTTTCAAAATTTTTTTAATTTTTTTGTAATTTTTGTTTTAAAAACATGCTTAACCACTCCCCCACACTTAAACTTTACATTGTCCTCAATGTAATTGAATCCTCCTAGTAAAGTCAAGGTGGGAAATTTTAACATGATAAGGAACAAGAAAAAGAAATAACAAAAAGCAAAAAGATAAGAAATACAAAACCGATGGGTTGCCTCCCATTAAGCGCTTGTTTTAAAGTCGACGGCCCGACTTAGCTCTTGCAAGATTCATTAGCCCGGATCAATCTCTTTCACATCACTAGGGTATCGCGTTGTCTCAAAGATATTGAAGTGGATGAGTGTACCATCAAACTCCATGGTCAAGGTGCCATTTTGGACATCAATCTTTGTTCCGGCGGTGCTTAAGAATGATCTACCCAAAAGCAAAGGTGTAGACTTGGAAGAATTCTCATCATTCATGTCTAAGACATAGAAATCGGCCGGAAATACAAGCTTATTAACCTGCACCAAAACATTCTCAACAATCCCTTTCGGGTAAACATTAGATCGGTTAGCAAGTTCAAGAACTACCCCGGTCTCCTTAAGAGGACCGAGATTCAAAGAATCATAAATCGAGGAAGGCATAACATTAACCGACGCTCCCAAATCTAGCAAAGCTCGAGTAAACCTTGTTTTACCAATTGTGCAAGGTATATTGAAACTACCGGGGTCCTTTAATTTTGGTGGGAGTTTCTTGAGAATAAACGCCGAAGCATTCTCCCCCACACTCATGACTTCATTCCCTTTCAACCTTTTCTTCTTCATGCACAACTCCTTTAAGAACTTTGCACAACGAGGAATTTGACGAAGAGCTTCTATGAGTGGAATATTGACTTGTACTTTCTTAAAGATCTCCCAAATATCCATGTATTCCAAGTCTTTCTTTGATTTAGCAAATCGGCTAGGGAACGGGGGTGGAGTTGTGAAAGTAGGAACCGGTTCCTTGGATTGATCGGTTGGTGTTGACTTCTCCTTTGGTGTGGTTTCAATTTCCTCTTTCTCATCATACACCTTATCTTGTTGATTTGGTTGCTCCACTTGTTTCCCACTCCTCAAAGTAATCGCATTAACGCTCTCTCTTGGATTAACAAATGGTTGTGAAGGAAGTTTTGTGGACGCTTGCGCTTTCAATAAGTTCACATCGGTCGCTAATTGCCCCACTTGAATTTGTAAATCCTTGATTGCCGAATCGGTCTTTTGTTGATTTTGTTGAAACATTGACGTAATACTTTGCATCATGACATTAAGCTTATCGTCTATCGAAGATCCTTGTTCCTTCACTTGAGGTTGGAATTGTTGTTGAGGTTGGAAACGTGATTGTTGGAAACCACCTTGTTGCTCATATGGATTAGGAGCCGCCGCTTGCTTATTTGCATAGCTAAAGTTAGGATGATCCTTCCACCCGGGATTGTAAGTATTCGAGTATGGATCGTACCTTGGCCTTTGATTCGGATATAAAGCATTCACTTGTTCGGTCTCACCATCCGGAATAATTACCGCGGCAATCCTTTGCATCATTATCTCCATGTTACTCATCCTTTGATCAAGATGTGATGACGAATCACTAACTTCATGCACTCGCCTAACCGTTGGTTCATCCCTTGTGTAGAATTGTTGCGAGTTTGCCGCCATACTTTCAATCAACTCGGTAGCTTGGGCCACCGTCTTGTTCATTAGTGCACCACCACCCGCGGCGTCAAGAAGAGACCTATCACTTGGGTGAAGAGCTTCATAGAAGTATTGGAGTATCATAACGTCACTAAATTGATGGTGTGGACAGCTTGCCACCAACCTCTTGTATCGCTCCCAACATTCATACAATGATTCTCCCACTTGTTGTTTCAATCCACAAATCTCCTTGCGAATTTGAGTAGCTTTGGATGCGAGAAAATATCTCTCGAGGAAAAGTTTCTTCATCCCATTCCATGTTGTGATACTTCCGGAAGGCAAATAATATAACCATTCCTTAGCATTGCCCGCCAAAGAAAACGGAAAGCTTTCAACAATGCTCCATCCGCATTAGTCTCCAATGGAAGCATGGCCATAACTATGGCATAGAAGTCCATAAGATGTTTATTTGGGTCCTCATTCACCATGCCATGGAACTTTGGTAACTCTCTAATCAACCCCGGCTTGATTTCGAAGGTTGAGTTAGTTTGGATACACCATTGTTGTGTATCAAGCTTGTGAGAAGCTAGGTCCTTTAGTGTACGATCAGCCATTGTTTCTTCCTCTTTGTCCGAATCTGTGAAATCACTTGATGAAGAAGGAGGAAGAGGAGTGTTAACCGCACGAATGAAATCCTTTAGTTGAGTGCCCGATCGAAGACGTATTGGACTCTGGTCCCCCTCTTTAAGCATTCACCAAAGGTATAACACCTGAAACAAGATTCTCACAAACTAAGTTAGATACGGTAAAGAATCTAACAAAGCAAGAATAAAGCAAAAAGAAAAATTAAAAACAACTAAAAATCGTCCGTTGCTCCCGTGTGCGCCAAAATTTGATGCGTGTCGTAGGTGCAATCAAATTAATTCAATATTTCCACTCAATTAAAAATAATATAATGGAAGTCAAGTTCGTTCCCACGAGGAGCAAGAGATCTTAGTTGTAAAAGTTGTCACGAAAGGGGGTGTAAAAAGCAAAAGAAAATAAACAAAGCAATTAAAATCGAAAGTTGAAATATGAAAGCGATAAGAGAGACAAGATCAAGGAATCCTTCTTCGTTACGAAACAATGATTAAAGTTATGTTCTTTTCTACTTGTTATTAGTCACAGATTATCACCAACCGTAGGATAGCAGGTACGCTTAGCTAGCCCCAAAATCCTAATTTCACTGAGTAACAGGTCCGCTTAGTTATCAAATTCTATTCAAAAGAACCACCTTGAGGTTCGCTTACAAGATGTAATTCCCAGAATGCATTAAGATTTATGAATTTAGGTTTAGTACTAGTAGTTAAACTCGGTTCGCTTGGTCCACTTTCTAGCGTTGTTTCTACACACAATTGCTCCACGGAATCCCTCCGCAAGGTCTCGTGTTTTCTACTTGTGTAAAGTGTCGAGAACGATTACGTATTCCCTAACTTATACTAGATATAGATCAATTAACAAATTAATTTAGCGTGCACTCCAAACAATCTATCAATCAATCATGAATGTCTTTAAGATCACTCCTATTAGTAAAAACAATCGATAATCATGTGAAAAATCTCAAGATAGAATTGAAAACAAAAACTCAAATCATGTTAAGAACTAGGAATTCATCCTCAATCAATAAGAAAATTAGCTACTCATGTTTTTGAAATTCACACAAATAATAATAATTAAAAAGAAGAATTTTCAAATTCACACAAGTAATTAAAAAGAAAAATCTTAGAAAAGCAAGCAAAAACACAAGTGTTGTGTGTGTAGAGAGGTGTGTAAAAGATGTGTCTAGAAGTTGTAGAAAACTTCTCTATTTATAGGCTTCAATATTCTCCAAATCTTCCAAGGAATAGAATCCTTTTCCTTTTGCAATTCAATTTCCAAATCCAAGCTTTTCTCAACTCTTCCACCTTCTCTTTCCAAATTTGAGTCCAATTCTCCATCCAATTCCTAGCCCAAGTCTTCACACCCATGAGAGAAGTCCATAGAAAATTCTGGAATTTTTGCTCGCCGGAAAACTGGGATTGTGGCCGGAATCCGGCCGGAAATTGGCCGGAAATATATCTCAGGTGGCCGGCAAAGTCCACCCGGCCACCGTCAACGGTCGGACCAGAGTCATCTCGGTCAACTCGGGTCAAGGATCACCGAGTTGGAACAGTCACTCGGGTGAGTCAGGTAACCAAGTCAGCTTCTTAGTCCAGGCTGAATGGTCTGAGTTGCCTTGGTCAGGCTAGGCCATTGCACAGGCCAGAGTTCTGTTGCACAATCATTGTGCATTACAGCTCTGCCTGTAACTTCTGCACTATTCCTACAATTCCAGTGCAATCCTTCCCAAACTCCAGTTAAACTGCAATGCATCCAATGCACCTGCAATGCTCAAAGCAAAGAACATCACAAAGACCAATATACCCTTTTCGAATTCAAATCCAAATTCATTCACACTCCATTCAATCCACGGCAATTTCATTGCTTCTCTCAAAGATATGAACTCGCCAATAATTAGCCATGGAAAAATAAGACTTGCGGCTCTAATGCAAAGCAACATACTCTTCTCAGACACGGCCAATCCTTCAAAGTTCCTAGCATGCATCTAAGTTTCCATAATAGCACCAGTCTTGAAATTAACAGCACCTGCTCCTCGTAATCCATTCACTTCCACCTGCACTTTATCCACCAACAAACCTCATTACGTAACCACCGGTCTCGATCTTGCAAAGGTCAATACCGGCTCAAACCATTCTCTCCACCAAAGATTTAACCGCAATACCATCCGGCCGCATTCCCGGCCCTATATGTTTCAGCTCGAGGCCATTGCAAAATCACCACATCATCTCTCCAGGCAAATCAATCCTCGCCATTCCCTCGCAATTGCAACTCTCGCCTCAATGCCACAACCCCCGTAGCACCTTAATCCAAGTTCACCTCCATTCTCAGCTCTGCCCTATAGCTCCAAGTCATTATATCACCACCAAGCAACAAATTAACCCATAGATCATAACATGCATTACCCATCTCAAGCCACCATCGCGGACTCAACTTCGGTTTAACCTTGCAACAAAGACAATAATCACTTGCACTTTGCCACAACCCGCTCTTCCATGACACGCATATGCTCCACCTTGTATTACCAAAGACTCCACCGTAACCACAACTCCCATTCAGCCCGCAATCACCCGGATTCTTCCGTTGTCCACTGTACTTCTTTCAAATTCCATGGCATGAACTCAAACATCCACTCAAACCCATTGTCATCTCGGACCCTTGACCATCTTCAAATTCCGTCAATCTCTCCGAAATCAACAACAACCTTGTCCACGATCTAATTGTTCTTCTCAAACCCCCATCTCGAACCATCTGTTCTTGATCGCCATTAACTCAACAGACTTCTCGTAAAACCCTAGCTCAAATAACTTTTAGTCGCTCCATCAATTCCTTCCTTGAACTCGAGCAAGACTCCTTCTTCCATCTCGATCATGGCCACAACCCATTACAACTTCTTCCAACACAATAGCTACCTCCTCCCCGCATATTCTCTGGAATTCTCATCTCAAATCAACCATAGAAACTAGCACGAGACCCATTAACAAAGACAAACACCAAAGATCAATTTTCTTCTCAATTTCTTGACCCGATCTTCATTGCTACCCTCCGATTCCTCAACACTGGACCAGATCTCCTTCCCGGATTCAAAACACCATCTCCATCTTCACCACCAAATCACTCGAACTCGGGACCCCATCCGAGATTCGATCCATAGAACCCATGTCTCTCGTTCTTCTTCTTCTCCGAATTTCTCCAATTCTCGTGCAATCAGCCATGATTCTCTCAAACTTCGGTGAGAAAATGATTGGGATAAATAAAATGAGAAACAACTTCTCTCGATTTTAGTTTTTAGGATTATAATTACGGATCCGGTCGGGTTTGGATCCTGTGCAGTTAGGACCGACCCAATTGGATGCTACCCAAGATAACCATCCTCTGGATAAGGGCTACCCAGTGTTAATAACACCCACTGCTGAGTGATAAGGGGTACCCTGAATGAGAGCCCCTTAACCACTACTGGGCTCCGGATAGTGTTCCTTCCTTGGTGACACGACAATTTTACCCTTTTGCTAAAATATGGTGATTTCTTCTCCTTTTCCTCCGTGTGACTCCAAAGTAGCTACAAAACTCAAAACAAGCGTAAAATACATAATTTACAAGAAAAATAGCAAAGAAAGCATAAACTACTAGATAGTAAATACGGTGTATTCTACACCTATCAAGGACTTACTTGTTCCTGATACCGTGCATGAACCAATTGATATTTCTCCAGTCTCAATAGAATCCCCATATTTTGTTCTTTATGCACTTCCTTGTGTAGTAAAACCAGTTTGGGGGTAACTTTTGCTTTCGATAGTTTCGGTGTCTCCGCGTTGTCATGACATAAGTGTGAAGTCATCGCTTGTAAATATTGTATTTTGGGTTGATCCCAAGTTTTCAAGGTTGTTAATTTATGGGGATCCTTTATGTACATTCCAGTAGGTATTTCTATTTTCTTGTTTTAGTTTTATTTGTTTATTTTCCATTTTTTATGAATTTCCCATCTTAATTTTACGTTGGATGACTCAATTACATTGAGGACAATGTAATGTTTAAGTGTGGGGGAGTGGTTAACTTTTTACTTTTTTTTTTCCAGGAATTTTCTTGCAATTTTTGACCAGCTGTTGAGCGGGTCTATTGTAGCTTTTTAGGTATATTATGACCAGCTGGTGAGCGGGTCTAAAAAAAAATAAAATTTGATCAGCTGTTGAGCGGGTCTATTGTAGGGTTCTTATGACCAGCTATTGAGCGGGTCTGTTTTTTTTTTTTTTTTAATCATTTTCTTATGACCAGCTGTTGAGCGGGTCTATTTTTATGTATTTCCTTATCATGACCAGCTATAGAGCGGGTCTTAAAAAATAAATAAATGATGATCAGCTGTTGAGCGGGTCTATTCTTTTTCTTATCATGATATGACCAGCTGTGGAGCGGGTCTTGTTCTGTTTTGCTCGAGGACTAGCAAAATGTAAGTGTGGGGGAGTTTGATAATCATGTGAGTGTGACATAATTATACCCATTATTACATTAGCTAGGCCTCGTTATTTCGCTAATAAGCCTGTTTCGAGTCATTTGCAGGAAATATAAGCTAATCTGCTCATTTAAAAAATAAATGGCTAATGAGAAGCTAAAACAACGTTTGCGACTGAAAACCCAATGTGCAGTCCACAAAGAGCTGAATTAATAGTCAAGATACTTGAGCATAAAATAATATGTGAATATATGTGTATTTCATTTAAGGGAGGCAAGTTTGGTAAGTGGAGTTATTGGCAGATATTTTATTCAAAGGAAGAAGGGAAATGATGTTGACATGCAATTTTTTATGGAAAGAAATTGATTGAGTGGGTCTCGTATAAATTGATTGATATTAAGATATTACATGCATGTGAGATCAAATTTTTCAATGAAGGAAAGTTAATGAATATACATGCAACGAGGGTATTTGGCAAATATTTGGATATGAATCGAAGATTATTACTTTCTCTTATGGTTGTGGGAATATATGGTGTGATCCATTTATGGAAATAAGTTTTCAACAAAGATAATATTCCCGTGTATGTGATATAATTGAGTTTAATAATAATTTTCTCTAACTATGGAAAGCACGAAGTGGTTGCAACATTTAAAAATGGATCGAGGTAATAAAGAAAGGGAGAGAGCAGGTGAGAGCCAAAAGGAGAAAAAGGGTTTATTGTATTATTTTAATTTCTCCATGTCTTGCTAGATTTTATGTAACTAGGGTTCTTCGGTGGAAACCATTTTGATTGCGTAGACTCAAATGTTAATTCTCCATGTAATATTTTGAATAATGATTTAAATATTTAGTAATTTTCTTCAGTATTTGCTTGGTAAATTATTGCTAAATAGTTGAATTGCTTAAATATGCTTTCTGATTGATACGCCGTGCTTGGATTAGGTCTTTGACGGGGTATACTTATAGATTGATATTTAATTCTTTGAAACTTTATATTGGTTGGATATCTCCATTGTTTATTTATACTTTTAAACTGACGTGCCATGCTTAGTAACCTTTGATGGCATATGCTTTACGATTGATAAATAAATCTCTAGAACTATCAACTTAGAAGCGGAGGAAATTACAATGGTAAAACAATTTTATGGAGTATATAGTTTAGAAATTGAATATGAGTTTTGCATGATAAAATTGGTTGCAACCAGATTCCCTAGTTACCATCTTTCTCATTACATTTAATTAATTCTTTTTATTTTCATTCTTTTAATTTCTTAATTATTTCAAAAATACCAAAATATTGTTCCTCGTTAGTTTTATTAGAGATATTGATTACGGTATTTCCTCTGCTCCCTGTGGGTTCGACCCGTACTTGCATCTGTCTACGAGTTAGACACCGTGCGATTGTGGTTATTATATATAAGCATTTCCGGATCCTATCAATTTTTGGCGCCGCTTCCGGGGAGTGGCTAAGGAATATTGTAATTAGTATTTTTGATTTTTTAAATAGTTAGGTTTTTATTTTTGTACAATATTTTTATTTTAGAATTTATTTTTCCTTTTGACTTGTTTTGTTTTTTAGAATTTCGTTTCAGGTACCTTTTTGAGGATGATGACTCTTTTTCAGGAGACGTCACCTAAGATGAAACTGGCAGAATATAAGCGTAGAAAGTCAAATTATCAGGAAACCTCATCTGAGATGACGCTTGTTGAATATAAGCGTAGGCAACGGTATGGAGTTTCTGCTCCACATGAGGTAAGTGAAGAATCCCCTCTAACTATATATGAGAAGTATTACAAAGACACACCACCTAGTTTGGAACAAAGATTGAGAGTTATGGAATGCCAAAGATTATTTGCTGAAGATGATCAGTCTTGTAGTGACTCTCTGTTCAGACAGAACATATGGATGACCCTGTGGATGATTGCGTAGATGATTTTCCTAATTCTATAGATGAATCTATCTCGCAAGATCATTCACCCGACTTAGAGGTTGTTTCTAAACCCTTAGACTTCCAAAAGTTACCTAATTTAGGGTTAGAATTGTGTGCTTCTCAAATTTTGTTGGATCACTTTGCATCCAAATACCCAGAGGACTTACTTGTTCCTGATACCGTGCATGAACCAATTGATATTTCTCCAGTCTCAATAGAATCCCCATGTTTTGTTCTTTATGCACTTCCTTGTGTAGTAAAAACCAGGTTTGGGAGTAACTTTGCTTTCTGGATAGTTTCGAGTGTCTCCGCGTTGTCATGACATAAGTGTGAAGTCATCGTTTGTAAATATTGTATTTTGGGCCGATCCCCAAGTTTTCGGGTTGTTAATTTATGGGGATCCTTTATGTACATTCCAGTAGGTATTTCTATTTTCTTGTTTTATTTTTATTTTTTTATTTTCCCTTTTTTATGAATTTCTCATCTTAATTTTACGTTGGATGACTCAATTACATTGAGGACAATGTAATGTTTAAGTGTGGGGGAGTGGTTAACTTTTTACTTTTCTTTTTCAGGAATTTTCTTGCAATTTTTGACCAGTTGTTGAGCGGGTCTATTATAGCTTTTTAGGTATATTATGACCAGCTGCTGAGCGGGTCTAAAAAAAAAATTGATCAGCTGTTGAGCGGGTCTATTGTAGGGTTCTTATGACCAGCTGTTGAGCGGGTCTGTTATTTTGTTTTTTTTATCATTTTCTTATGACCAGCTGTTGAGCGGGTCTATTTTTATGTATTTCCTTATCATGACCAGCTGTAGAGCGGATCTTAAAAAATAAATAAATGATGATCAGCTGTTGAGCGGGTCTATTCTTTTGCTTATCATGATATGACCAGATGTGGAGCGGGTCTTGTTCTGTTTTGCTCGAGGACTAGCAAAATGTAAGTGTGGGGGAGTTTGATAAGCATGTGAGTGCGACATAATTATACCCATTATTACATTATCTAGGCCTCGTTATTTCGCTAATAAGCCTGTTTTGAGTCATTTGCAGGAAATATAAGCTAATCTGCGCATTCAAAAAATAAATGGCTAATGAGAAGCTAAAACAACGTTTGCGACTGAAAACCCAATGTGCAGTCCACAAAGAGCTGAATTAATAGTCAAGATACTTGAGCATAAAATAATATTTGAATATATGTATTTCATTTAAGGGAGGCAATATTTGGTAAGTGGAGTTATTGTTAGATATTTTATTCAAAGAAAGAAGGGAAATGATGTTGACATGCAATTTTTTATGGAAAGAAATTGATAGAGTGGGTCTCGTATAAATTGATTGATATTAAGATATTACATGCATGTGAGATCATATTTTTCAATGAAGGAAAGTTAATGAATATGCATGCAACGAGGGTATTTGGCAAATATTTGGATATGAATTGAAGATTATTACTTTCTCTTATGGTTGTGGGAATATATGGTGTGATCCATTTATGGAAATAAGTTTTCAATAAAGATAATATTCCCGTGTATGTGATATAATTGAGTTTAATAATCATTTTCTCTAACTATGGAAAGCACGAAGTGGTTGCAACATTTAAAAATGGATCGAGGTAATAAAGAAATGGAGAGCACGGCTGGAGAGCCAAAAGGAGAAAAAGGGTTTATTGTATTATTTTAATTTCTCCATGTCTTGCTAGATTTTATGTAACTAGGGTTCTTCGGTGGAAACCATTTTGATTGCGTAGACTCAAATGTTAATTCTCCATATAATATTTTGAATAATGATTTAAATATTTAGTAATTTTCTTCAATATTTGCTTGGTAAATTATTGCTAAATAGTTGAATTGCTTAAATATGCTTTCTGATTGATACGCCGTGCTTGGATTAGGTCTTTGATGGGGTATACTTATAGATTGATATTTAATTCTTTGAAACTTTATATTGGTTGGATATCTCCATTGTTTATTTATACTTTGAAATTGATGTGCCATGCTTAGTAACCTTTAATGGCATATGATTTACGATTGATAAATAAATCTCTAGAACTATCAACTTAGAAGCGGAGGAAATTAAAACGGTAAAACAATTTTATGGAGTATACGGTTTAGAAATTGAATATGAGTTTTGCATGATAAAATTGGTTGAAACCAGATTCCCAGTTACCATCTTTCTCATTACATTTAATTAATTCTTTTTATTTTCATTCTTTTAATTCCTTAATTCTTTCAAAAATCCCAAAATATTGTTCCTCGTTAGTTTTATTAGAGATATTGATTACGGTATTTCCTCCTCTCCCTGTGGGTTTGACCCGTACTTGCATCTGTCTACGAGTTAGACACCGTGCGATTGCGATTATTATATATAAGCATCTCCGGATCCTATCAGTTTGGTCATGGGTTATTGGCATCAGCGCTGCAACTTTGGCTATTAATCAGCAGAGGTGACATTGCAACTTGGCACACGAAACGGGCACTGGTTGGCTAGGTTAGGTAGATGGCGTGGCTACCTTGGAATGGTGAATGGCGCGGCTACCTTGGATGGCGGATGGGCGCGGCTAGCTTGGAGTGGCGGATGGGCGCGACTAGCTTAGCGTGGCGGATGGCGCGGCTAGCTTGGCATGGCGGATGGCGCGGCTAGCTTGGCATGGCGGATGGCGCGGCTAGCTTGGCGTGGCGGATGGCGCGACTAGCTTGGCGTGGCAGATGGCACTGATGGATTTGTCCATAGAGATTAGCGTTGTGGAACGTCAACACTGCGGGCCCAACTGCTTTCTTTTGTGCGTGTCCCGAAAGGGAAACCCTTCTCTAGTTGAACTTCAAAACATCATGCCTATAAAAGGCGTTACCCATCTTCCTTACTTTTGTATCGTTAGCTTTGTTTCCACACCTTGGTGCTAGCGTCAAAAACTTGGACCAGCGGAGAGAACAACAACAAAAGTAGGCGAGCGTATTTTAGGTATGTTTCTTAACGTTTCTTTTTTTTTTTTTTTTGCACTTCTGTGCTGGTGTAAACCCTAGCCATAGGCATGACCTCCATGAATTTGTAACAACATTTCAATATGAATAATTATTCTTCGCTAATATTATTGTAGTAGCGTTAATCACAACGAAAACAATCATCATGTTAGGCAAGCATGTAAAAATAGCTGTAGGGTTTTCTTTTGTTCATGAGCATAACTCCCGCGAGAAAACGTGATATGACTGAGAGCATACTTCCCGCGGCCTTGTACGATTTCGGCCAAAAACATATTCCTCACGATGTTGTCGGGTTTTGGCTAAGAGCATATTTTCCCGCGACATCACATATATATCTCTTTGAGCAAGCATCAGTCCCCATTATTTTATTTTTTTGACGTGAGTGCTATAAAATTCGGCCAAAGGGGAAATTTCTGTAGAAAATGTGTCGTTGACTTTATGCTTTCCTTTAAAGTAGTAATTTTTCTGTTTTGCTTCATTGTAGTTACTTCAAAAGCATAAGGAATTTTGTTAAGATGTCACCTGAAAGCAGTTTCTGCCGCCGCATCTAGAAATGTTAACAACTCCAAGCCAAACACAGATGATGATTTCTATACAAAATCCGCTATAATTACAAGGACCCATCCAAAATTCGTGGCAACTCTTCTGACTGATTCATAGAATGATGGAGAAGTCCAATCGGTCTGCCTGGGCGTATAATGAGGTTTGTCTTCGAGAAGAAAGAGTACTCGGCTTCTCCAATTGACTTCAAAATATGTCATAGTCCATTGCGCTCTTATGATAAGTGGATGAAATTTATGATGAGCCACGACCACGTAAAGGCCAACTTAATTGAGGCGCAAATCATGCATCTTTGTCATGGCATCTGCGGCACTTCAAATCAGAAAACACATTGCAGGCTTGATTACTTACATCTCCGGATGGTGTCCGGAAAATCACACGGATATATGTAGATGGGGTTAGTTGACTATTTCTTTGGAAAGCGTAACCGTTCTGTTAAATCTTCCAATAATTGGGAAACTTGATGTTGTCTTGTATGAGGAAGAAGAAGAAATACACGCTACTTTGGTTACAAAAGCAGCGAGATATGTTCGAAAAAAGTATGAGGAAAAGTGCTTCTATAACTAGTGGGTATCTGAGTGGTTTCCTGATGAGTCGGAGTCGGATCAAGTCTTTGGATGATACACTCCATGTTGCTGCATTTTTTAATTCTCGGGTGGCTATCCGGTGATGTTTTTGATGATGGCTCTGGCAAGAAGGAGATAAGACAAGCTCATCAAATTTTCTATCAAACTAGCGAAAGGCGTTGCTCTTCCCATCGGCAGTTTGTTTCTTGGCTCTTTGTACACTCATCTAGATCACTTAGTAGCAGACATGTACGTCTCTAATGGGTATATGAAAGTAGACTCGTATATCCACGTTGCCTTTCTTCAAGCATGGTTGTGGCAGAATTTCAATAATTACGCTCCTAACCCGAGAACCTCATTCTCTGATGCATATGGCGGTTCTAGGATACTTCGTTGGTTGGAGAGGCGTCCAAGATCGGGTTCAAAGCTCATCGATTTTCTTGACAACGCACATGCGGTTAACTTTCGTCCTTGGTCTCCAGCCCACGCCTCCATAGTTCAACCATATACTTTTACTTCCGTGCCGAAGGTGATATTCGTTCTGCTAACGGGAATATGAGCATTGGAGAAACTGTGTTCTTGCGAAGCTGCATACCTAGGTACGTGCCATCTTTTTTCATAGGATCTTGTAGAGTAGTCCCTTACAACATTGATAGGTCTGCTCCACATATGGGCTTTGATCAGGGAGTCCCATTCCGTCGCCCGCTGACAGTTCCAGATGAATTGTTACCCGCTTTCTTGATTACAACGTCTTTGGACCGGATAAAAGTCTTCCCTTCTTGCTCTCAGAACGAAAACCTGTGAAAACTCCCAAATATAACATCTTCTGGCAAGATGAGTTCCTCGCAATTTATCAATTCGTGCAGGATGTTGTGACAAAGCCACGTGGAAAACCTTGTTACTGCTGTTCGGCAAAGCATAAATTGTTGAAACAGACTTCCTTCGGCAAGCGAAAATCCTCCTCGGCTCGGATGCGGACAAATCCACGGAAAAAGGAGCAAAGGTCGAAAAATTGTGCAGGTGGCTTCCAAACGGATTTGACGGCTCTTGTGACTTTCAGTTCTTCCAACATTCAAGTACGTATGGTTTTCTTACTGCTTTGGTTGATTGCATAACATTTTGAATTGTCGCCACTGAAGATTTCTTCCTTTTTTGACCCAGGGTCTTGACAAGGTAAACGGCTTCACCAGGCTTGCACATGTCCAGAAAAAGGGGTCTCCTGAAGAAAAATCTAGCGATACTGAGCCCCTTAACAGCGAAGAGGAAGATGAATAAGAAGAAAGTTCAGGATCCGGCGATGATGGGAAAAGTATATCAGAGCGTAGCGGCGAGGCTTCTTCCAGTCCCAGTGGGCCCACAGATGAGTTGGTGAGTTTTCCACACTTTCTTTTGGATTATATATTTATACTGAATAAGTAATTAATTGGTGATATTTACAGGAAGAGACTGATTCTGAAAATAACTGAGATGGAAATCCACGGCAATGAAGGTGTAACAGTGTCTCCAGTCACGGAAACCGTACCCGCTGGTGATCTTGAGATGTACGTTGATCATCATGAATATATTGATGTATCTCCCATGGCGGAAAATGCTGTCGTGACGACGGGTGTGATTGTTCCCAAAGAGTCTTTGCTAGTCGCACATCCAGCCGCAGGTGTCGTCTTCGATCCTCCATTCGAGACTCCTTTTGAAGGTCACGTGTTGATTGGAGGATTCAGTGTTCCCGTGAAGTATGCGGAGCTATATACCAAGATATGGAAGAGGTATGGGCACATTGCCACGACCAGGAAGATTGATAGTCGCTTTGCATTGGTTAAGCGCGTGGAGGAAACCTTATCTTCAATTCATGACATGGGTGACGTTACTGGACACACTGTTTCTGGAGACGTGGAATTCCATCGGGATATGTGTGTAAACTTTGAGTTTAGCGCCTCTTGGTTCTGTGAGGGATTTTCAGAGACCCAAAGGCTGCAGGCTGAAGCGGTTAATGTCCCTTCCGCGGATTTGATTAATCAACAGGAGGCAGAAGTCGAGAAGTTGTCCCAGGAGTTGAAGATGAAACATGCGGCTCTCCAAAGCATGAAGGACATTTTCTCCAAGAAGAACAAGCCGTTGTTAGGCAATTTTCCTTGAATACTTTTATTTTCTGAACTTCTTTTCTTAGGTTTTTTTTTTTTGAAAGGCAAAAGAAACGCCTAGTTTATGGTTTGGTTTTCTGGTTTTTGGATTGATAGATGATTGCTTCTTCCAAGAGTTTTTGGATTATTTTGGAATAATTATCTTTTGATCAATCAATATGTCAAAATCGGACTTGCGAATGTAAGTAGCAAAATCATTCGGGAAAATTGCGGAACCGTGAATGTTGTGTGAGAAAGGGAAAGATATGAAATCTTGGGATGATTGGGTTATTGGCTTCCATTGTAGATGTGAAAACCTAAACAATAAATCGTGTAAACATTGTCTGGCAAAACTTACTCGCTTTAGAGCCTTTCACCAAAACTTGAATCTTCAGGGAGTAAATCCGAGTCCTTATGTGACGGCCTCCTTTCCGCGAAAAGTCCCCAGTCATTCTTTATTGTCCATGAAACATCTTCATGTCGATTCGCGGTAAGGCGGAGAGTCTCTAGTCCCCAGACGTAATTCTCCTAAATCCATCTTTTCTTGGACGATGTGCTTCGAAGCATTGCATTTACAGGTAGGATGATGGAATTGAGAGTTGAATTTGCAACCGAGAGATTAATCTCCCAATGTGGTCGCCAATCGTTTGTGGGTGAAAACTATTTCTGCGATTTCGGTAATTTCGGGTGTGTAGGTGAGAAACGAATCTAAACCCAAAACAATGTACTTCACGGGAGTATTTTTTATTCGAGAGATCAATCTGTACAATACTGGCCTAAACCAGGAAATGACCGTTCCAAGATTTCTTCGGTCACAAAGTGAAGGAGAAGGGTTGGTCTTAGGGAGGGAATCGAAGAGAGTGTTGACACCAAAATCGTTGATTCTGAATGTGTGGTTGTTTATGACTTCCATCTGAAAGTAGAACTGGCTAGCCGAATGGAAATCTCCTAGGTGATTTCTAGATACTGTATTGTTTCCGACCAAAAACTTGTTTTCTTTTGGTGAAAATATGTGAAGCCTATTTATTCAAGTCATATTGAAAAGTACCCTGGTCTCGTAGGAAGTGAGCACGATTGAGTGGTGGAAGAATATAGTAACGTGTAACCGTCAGACATTATGCTTCCATGATGAGGGAAGTGAATCCGTGTAACCTACAGTCATTACGCTTCCATGATGAAGGAAATGAATTGTTTACACCGTTACTTTTCACCACCACTAATTGTCCTACTTCATGACACTTTATTGTAAAGGAAATGAATTGTTTACACCCTGATGAGTATCCCCTAGTTTGTGACATGTTTGGTGTCTCGAGTGTTTTCGTGAAAAACGTGTAGCAGGTTGCTATGTGTTACAAGTCAAAGTCAAGATACTTTTCCATAGGAAAATAGCATGTGATGCTATTAGGCTTGCCATGGTCGGCCGCCTAAAACTTGCCACAAGTCCGTCAGTTTGGTGGCGAACTTGAATGGCTGAGATTACATCTCATGAGGAAGGGTAGCCATTGATTGTGGCCACATCTTTGTTGTGTAACAAAGTGGCGCCATTAGCATAGTGGCACCTGGCGTAGCCGTGGCGTAGCTGGTTGCCTGGGACTTGCCGCAAGTCCGTCAGTTCAGTAGCGAACTTGGATGGCTGAGATTGCATCTCATGAGGAAGAGTGGCCGTTGATTATGTCTACATCTTTGTTGTGTAACAGAGTGGTGCCATTGGCATAGTAGCGCCTGGTAGAGCCATGGCATAGCGGCATGCTAATGGCGTAGCCGCGGCATAGCGGCATGCAAGTATCCATGGCATAGCGGCATGCTAGTAGCCGTGGCATGGCCACGCCTGTGGCGTTGTAGCATGGCCAAAGCTAAGGTTTGACTTTGTGTCCAAAATTAGGGCTTGGCGGCGTGGCCAAGGCTAGGATTTGGCGTCGTGGTAAGAATTAGGGATTGGCGGCGTGGCCAAAGCTAGGATTTGGTGTCGTGGTAAGACTTAGGGCTAGGCGGCGTGGCCAAGGCTAGGATTTGGTGTCGTGGTAAGAATTAGAAATTTGCGGTGTGGCCAAGGCTAGGATTTGGCGCCGTGGTAAGAATTAGGTCTTGGCGGCGTGGCCAAGTGATAGGATTTATTGGAAACCCTATATGTGATAACCGCAATCGCACAGTGTCTAACTAGTAGACAGAGGAAAGTACGGGTCGAACCCACACGGAGCGGCGAAAAATACGTAACCAATATCTCTAATGAATTGGCAAGAAATGATATTTTGGGATTTTTAGAATTGAAGAATTAAAAGGAATGAAAACTAAATAAAATTAATTAATTCCAATGAGAAAGAAAAAGAGAGTCGATAAGCAGGATCTACGGATTCCACTACTATTTCTTTTTAAGTACCGGAAAGAATTCGAATTATAAATATGTATCTATTCTTTGTTCTATCGCAACACCTATTATTGGTATATTTTCCGATAATAAACTCGCATCTCCTAAGTATAGCCCATCAAAATTTCCTAAGCATGGCCTATTAAATTTTAATGACAACAGAATTATTGAAAAACAATTTATAGGTTCACAATCACTATCTGCGTCGTCTAAGCATAACCCATCAAATGATTTAACCTAAGTATGGATTATCAAATACTAACAAATAAAATTGCAAAACCAAACACATTTATGCATTTAGGCTTTTGTATCATACAAAACCGGTGAAGCAATAACATTTATTCTTTAAAAATCAATAGAACATCATTTTAGAATACGACAATTCAATTCAAAATAGCCTAACACCAAATTAATTTCACCTCAATTGGTCTAATGCTCAAAGTAGTTTTCTCCATAAACCCCAGTTATAAAACAATTAGAACATGGCTATGGATTTATTCAAACCCATTAAAATAAATTATAAGAGAAAGAAAAATTAAACCGTAGTCGTCGTTGTCACCCGGCAACCAGTCTCCTTCTTCCTCTCTTATTTCTTGCTCCTCAAATCCTTCACGGAAGCTTACTGTCTCCTTCCTTTGTCGCAGTCCAAAACCAGGCCAGAAAACCAAACCCCGAACCACGCTTTCCTTTTTTGTTCCCAATACAGATAATATATACCAAATAAAAGTGCGTCGTCATTCTCTTAATTAGCCTTATTTGAAACTTGCATGTTGGTCATCAATGTGATCTCCCCATATATATTCTTCTTCATTTTGCTTGCATGCATATTTGGTAGACTTAAAAAAAAATCTTCCGAAAATGTATTATGATCCCACTGGTGAGGAAACAAAATATTTTTAATTCATTTTTCTCCCTCCAAAGAAGATATTCACGTGGACCCATTTATTTGTTCCAATATTCCACTACCTAACAGAACTTCCTTAACCGCTGATGCCTTTTCAACTTCCCAAAATTGGATGTGTAAGAATATGCGATGACACATGGCATAATAACCCACTATAATTCTGCTTGCAATTGGCTGAAAATCACCCGACTATTCTTCTGAGTTCCACAAAACCATGATTTAGGGGAAAAACATGTGCACGTGCTTCACCCGCCCCACTTGTGTATCATCCCTTCTCTGTCTCGTTTTGGTGGTTTTTTGTTGCAAGCACGGTTTTAGCTTCACATTTCGCCATTTATTTTCGGATGATTGGATTTACCTGTAATTTCTACAAAAGCACTAAAATAGTGTTATTAGCCAAAATATCGAGTCCTACCTAATATAAATATGGGTATAAAATATAGCACTTATGTGCTTATCAACACCCTCACACTTATATTTTGCTCGTCCTCGAGCAAAACAGAAGAAGACCCGCTACACAACTGGTCATATAAGAGAGAGAGAGAGAGACCCGCTACACAGCTGGTCATATCAATTTTTTTATTTTTATTTTTTTTAGACCCGCTAAACAGCTGGTCATAACATGCAAGAAAAAGAAAAAGACCCGCTACATAGCTGGTCATAACCCTAACAATCATAATATTAATTTTTTTTTCTTTTTTTTAAGACCCGCTAAACAGCTGATCATTTTTTTTTAGACCCGCTAAACAGCTGATCTTTTTTTTTTTAAGACCCGCTCAACAGTTGGTCATATTATACATGCAAACCTACAATCGACCCGCTCAACAGCTGGTCATAAATTGTAAGAAAATTCCTGAAAAAGAAAAGTACAAAGTTAACCACTCTCCCACACTTAAACATTACATTGCCCTCAATGTAATTGAGTCATCCAACGTAAAATTAAGATGGGAAATTCATAATATGCGAAAATAAACCAATAAAAATAAAACAAGAAAATAGAATTACCTACTGGAATATACATAAAGGATTCTCCATATATCAACAACCTAAAAATTTGGGGATCAACCCAGAGCACAATATATACAACCGATAACAACCTCAAATCCTCGCAGAAGCAACGTAAAGATATAGAGATTATCAAAAGGAAATAGCTACCCCAAAACCTGGTTTTTGCAAAGGATGTATCATTTTGATCAAAGATAACCGAGTCAAAGGGTTCGCTAGAGATGAGAATTGAAACGATCTGGGAGTCATGCACATGCAAAGAGAAGTCACGAGATGCAAAATAATCTAGTAATACTGGAGAAGCACGCAGGTCTAATCCAAAACTAGGAATCTTCTGAAAAGTTGTGCTAACAATTCTAGGTATACTAACTTCTCCACTGGGTTTGTGACCCTGTACTAAATCATCATCATAATTATCATCAACCAAGGAATCAATAGGAATATCACAATAAAGATGATTAAAAGAAACCTTATAGATAGTGTGTAATGTCTCTACGTCGTTAGACTTAACTACGGTTTCCTCGGAATTAACACATTCTTCATAAACATCATTGCTATAGCACTGATATGTCACACCGTCTAAAAGAATGGTGTCCTAAATCCTAAACTCATCCTTTTCAATAGGCGCACGATCATGAGTTGGACTGAATACACCACCTTCACTTGGTATGACAATGTCTCTATTCCTATGATCGCAACTATCAAGTTCATAATCATTCTCCATACAAATTGATTCATTATTTAAAGCGGTTTCATCATAAATATCAAGAGTATTAGAAAAATTAGAACTTGTCCCCTCGGTAAGACCAAAATCTTTTAACGACTACGTTAATTGAGCAATCGATAAATCAGTTTGTTCAGCAAGTTCATCAATACACGCATGGGATTTACTAAGCTCGGCAAAAAATAACTCATTAGCTTTGGTCTGTTCAGCAATATCAATATTGAGGCGTTCTAACAAAGATAGTTGTGATGCAGATGGGTCACAATAAGATTGATCATCTCTCTTATACTGTGACGGAGAAATGTGTGAATAATAATTGGAATCAACACATTGTGGCTCATAATCAGGGTAAGGTTGGTAATGATCATAACCTTCACAAGGTCCGGAATGATCATACCTATGAGAATAATTCCAATCATTATTTACACACTCGGCAGGTTCTTGATAATGAGAAGGTGCATATGCATACTCCTCATGTGAAATATCAAATGACTCCTCTGTCTCAGCTCTTTTGGTAAGATTCCAAAAAGCTATAAAAGAAGTCAACTCGCCTGAAACCATTATACAAAGTAATTGAATAACTCACCTTGCAAAAGCTTTGCGAGAATATCAAGTACTTACTTTAGGCCAGTTGTTGACTCAAATCGCCGCTCTTCAGACTAAGGTACCTATGAAAAATCAAATAAGCTACGTAAAAAGAACTAAAACAAAATATAAAAATAAAAGCAAAAAAAAGTTATGTACAGAAGAAAACTAAAAATAAAAATAAAAACTATTTACAAAATACCAATTACAATAATTCACAACCGCTCCCCGGCAACGGCGCCAAAAATTGATAGGATTTATTGGAAACCCTATATGTGATAACCGCAATCGCACAGTGTCTAACTAGTAGACAGAGGCAAGTACGGGTCGAACCCATGATCGGTTGTCAATCCGTCAAAAATAATTCACTTTCTTACTCACTAAATATGAATGAAGTACAAGGTAAGGAAGAGTTCGTATCCACAAAGAGGCAATTGTTGTTATGCGATTTTCAGTTTCTAAGGTAACCAAAGGGGGATGTTTGTTGTTTTAGCGAAATACTAAAGTAAAAATAAAATAAAGCAAAGCAAATAATTGGAATAATCAATAAGGAGAAGATATTGGTCACGGGATAGTATCATTCACAAACATGTATTTTCATCAATGATTAGAATTGGTATTTTAATCTCTCATCTACTAAAAGTCCTAGGATACCTTGATTGCAAGTATATCCCGCTAATTCCCTGTTTTCATCACAACCACATTAAAAGATGCATATGTGAATTCTTCCTAAAAAGCAACCTAAAGTGTAAAAGCACAATTAGATTTAACTCCCTAAAAGCAATAAGTTCTATGGAATAAGACTAATCAATGCAAACGAATGTGTAAAAGCACTAATCGTTTTAACAAAAGTTATGATTCACTTGTGACTAGTAGGATATATCACTACAAGCACTACCCACAATTATGCTACTTAGAAATCGAGGATAAAACAACTTTTTCGTATTGAAAACCCTAATATAGCTCTAGAGATGAATGTAAATCGGATTGATTCCGTACTCAACCAAACAAACTATCAAATCATATAACACTATTAATTGTGAATCACAAACAATAAAATATTGAGACAAAACTAATTCATTGAATCATATAACATATTGAGAAATCAACTTTATCCCATAACCAATAATATTTGTTTAGCTACTCATAGCTATGGAGTTCATCATAAAAATATTAATTGAAAAGAAGAAGATGAACAAAAGCAAACCCTAGAAGCGTAAACAAAACCGGCTCTCCAAAGTTCCAAGAAAAATATATGATATTCAAAGTTGTAGAAGTCTTTCCTTTAAATAGCTCTCTTGTTTCCAAAATTAGGTCTAATCTTCAAAGGTCCAAAAGAAACAAGTCCACCAAGCCCATGTGTGAGAAAAACCCATGTGAAAACTCTGCCAAAAAACGGTCGCCAGAAAGCTGGTTTTATGGCCGGAATTTGGCCGGAATCCGGCACCGGAAAGTATCTCAGGTGACCGGCAAAGTCCACCCGGTCACCAGTCAACGAGTCAACTCGGGTCAACTCGGGCCAACTCGGGTCAAATCACTGAGTCTCAAGCTGAGTCAATACCGAACTAACTCGGCTGAATAGGCTCTGGGCCAGAGTTGTTACACAGGCCATAGTTTGTGGTGCACAATCATTGGCATCACCAGTTCTAGCACCCCCATTTCAAACCAACTTTCCCTGCAATTCCATATCAGCACCGCATACCCAGCCATCAGCCCCTCGAGCCATTGTGTCACAACACTGCATTTCAGCTCCATGGCCACATTGTGATCAGCTTTAACATTTCCACCAACACCACCAGTGCCAAAAACTCCATTCAATTATTCATTTCAGTTAATATTTCCCATTAGCTTCTTATACTTCTCATCCGGAAATGAATCCATCGCTTCCTAGCTCCCAATGCTCATCTCTCATGTAGCTTCATCACCGCAACAACTTCTCCTTCCTCAAAGAATTTGCTTTCCCCGCAACCATTCCCAGTCCAGACCATTACTTGAATCGCACTTTCTAAGTATAGCCTCGTAACCTTGACACAAACATGCTAACACCATTATCAATAAGACATCCACCATTCTCGCTAGTTCACTTCTATCTCATATCAAGCAACAAACCACCACCGTGCATCTCCAGTCGGCTCTATTTTGCACTTGCAACCGCCGCTTCACCCCTTGAATCTCCACAATCTTCTCAATACCCAATGCCAGACTTCACTTCATGCATTCTAACACCAACCTGCAATGTTAGCTCCTAACATTAATCTAGGTGAGTATCATTAAGCTGCTTCACCATCCAGAATTGCCTAACTTTACAAATCATTACACCCGCAAACTGCGGCACTAGTTCACATTTCCATACCCTCATGCATCTTCAAAATCATCCAAACTCTAGCCTTCTCAAAGATCACTACATCATGCCAATCCATGGCAACAAAGATCACCAATCTTTGTCATATCCAACACTTGCAAACCAAATCCACCAAGCACATCTACTCCTGCAATTTCACTATGCTTCAGTTCAGCTACACATGCCAAGGAATAAGAGCCATTACCTGTCTGAGCAACACTTCTTATCTGCCATCTTTCAACTTGAGCCATTCTCGTCATCTCGGGCCAACCAACACCATCTCAGTCATTTACCCACTTCAACATCCTGTAATGCAATGTATCTCCATTCTCACTCATTAGTAACTTCTATTCCCAGTTGCTTCAAACACACCGTAACTCCGTGTATTTCCTATACTATCCAACTCCATTTCTCGCATTTGTTGTAGCTTTAACTCCATACATTCTTAAGCTTCAATCATTTGCCCAACACTACATAGTTGCAAAGAACACACATCACATTAACCTCAATACCACCAACAACACAGAACTCAACTCATTCCCTTCTCTGTTGAACTCGAGCCTCAGATGCCACCCATCCTGCATAGCAACCTACGCCAACTCCCATTGTAGCTCAATAAACAGATTCATATTCTTAGTAGTTCCTCCATCTTCTTACAAATCAAAAGGCTTAAATCAAGTTGAACCCAATAATAACAACCAATTTCTCCACCATCTCTAACTTGTTAACAAGACAAAGCTAGAAACCCCAAAGTCCATCAAACATCTATCTAATTCACGGCATCGACTTCAATTCCTCTCAAAACCCTAATTCCAACAATCAGAAACCCCAACTTCCTTCTCGGATGATTTCTAGTTCTCAAACTTTGTCACTTTCAAATTCAACCGAAACCCAACATTACTGATCCGATTTAACTCTCAAATACCACTTCAATTTTCGTCTTTCACAAACAAGATCCATGGCGAGAGACTCATTTTTTCCCTGTCTCTTCTTCTTGCAACTCAATCAGAACAAACATGACAGCAACATCAACTTCTTCATCAAATCCTTCACAGTAGCGAACACTGGTAACAATTCTTCTCGTCACGATTTCAAATCTCTGCTCTTTGCTATGAAATACAGGTGAACTGTAATGGTGAAGAATGAAATTCGATCTGGCTTAGGGGCATGTAATGAACAAAATTACTGTAGGCGCACAACAATTTGATAAGGGCCACCTAAGCAATCTTTTCAAGTGTCAGTTCTATGGGACTGACAGTTCAGCTTGGTTAAATAATTCCACCACTCCGATACGCTTCAAATGCTCGCGGCTTCTTCATATGATGTCGGAATGATCTCATTCTTTCTCCATTGGCTCCGTCTTTTCGTTGCCTTCAAGATAATGAAAAGAAATCCTGGATTTGAGCTAGTTCCACTTCCTTTTTGCTCCAATAACTCCAACACACCTAATAAACTCAAAAGCAATCATAAGACACATAATTCACACGAAAACATAGCAAAGAAAGCACAAATACTAGATATAAAATTAGGTGTTTTAGACACCTATCAGATTCCCCCACACTTAGACTTTGCTAGTCCTCGAGCAAATCAAACAAAACAATTCTAAAACATACATACAACTCCGTGTCGTCGAGGCTACGGTTACTCTTAGCATGAATAACAGGCCTTTGAACCCCTAGGTGTCCCTAGTGGACGAGTTATAGTCTCGTGAGGGTTTACTAGAGATGTACCCACAAAACCTACTTTTCCAACTTACTAGTTCTCCGAAATAATAGCATCCAACGCGCTAAGAAGACATAGAGATTCTGCACACTAGTCATAAGAAGTTAGACACATAAATGAACCCAATCTCATCCTTAAAAGTTGAGAGAGAAATAACCATCCCTTCTCGAAAGAAATTTGGGTTCGGAGTGATCAAAAGTCTCGACTCTGCCTCACAAGAAAGGGTTTTAGGATATTGCTCTCAATAATAAACAGCTTTTTATGGGTCACACATGTGTCCAGGTAGGAATGAAGAGAGAATCCTGCGACACGTTAAATGGTAGGAAGGCTTAACCCTCCGAATTGTTTTGAAAACCCACATCTTTTATTCATTTTGAAAACCCATTTTTCTGACGATCTCTAAGAAAGGAAATCAACCACTTAACGAAGGTGGGAATATGCTTACTTACCTCGTATCCGTTCGGCGTGCAGCTAGCACCACTCTCACCGCATCCATAGAAACGTCTTCGGTCTTCAATCGGTGTCTTCATCTTCGTCTTCGGTCTTCAACTCTTGATGATAACTCTTGAACTTCGTAGAATCTTGACAATGTAATTCTTTCCTCTAATTTCTTGTTGCTTGAAACTTCATTATAGATATTCCTTCTTCCCTTGGCTTTATTGAAAGAATACAAAACTAAAAACGAACTATACAAACCCAAAATTTAATTTATTTATTTTTTTAATTTTTTTTTCTCTTTTTTTTTTTTTAGAAATAAAAATAAATAAAACAAATACAAAATAAAAACGAAATAAAACAATAAAACTAGTAATGAACCTAAAGAAATTTTCTCTTGTTTTTTTTTTTTTTTTTCTTTTATATATTTTTAAATTTTTTTTTTTTGAGACAAGAGAAAGTAAAATACAAATAAAACAAAAACGTAAGTACAAAGGCCATGGTGTAAGTACTTTACCGCTTGATTCTTTGCAACTTATATGTCTTGATATCATAAACTTCTCAAACTCTCATCCTTGATAATTTTCACTCTTGTACAATAGTCTTCAACTTATAAAAATTCTTCTCCTTGTTTTGTTGCTTTACTTGAATCTGAAATTTGCTCAATTCTGTACCGTTGCTTGTAAACCATGAACGTGTTCAACTTTCCTTCAAATTTGTGATGCTCCTCTTGTTGATGATGATAGTGTTTCTATGGACCTGTTGGTGTAGAGAGAGATAAGGTGGATGGTGCTAACTGCGAACAAGATTACAAGTGGTATGTAAGTTAGAAATTCGATGTCACCATCATGATTGATAAAAATAGCACTCAAGAGATCAAAATAGTGCTTCTATGGTGGGAGGTTGGGCAGCTCACCATTCTCGCCGGAGTTTACCTACGGTGACACACACTCTAAAAGCACATATTTAGACAGGTACAAAGAATTGAAGGTCGGTGCCTCACATTATGTAACATGGGTAGTCTCCACTATAGGGGATCACTACTCTAATACTGAATTCAGTCTGCACCTTATTTGCCACTGGCATGGTTAAATCCAACTTTAACTCTCATACAAGTAAGAAACCCGATCATGTTCTCTCGTCATCTCTAAGTTCGATCACTCTTATGAGATTCTCGATGTAATCTTAGCGACATGTATACTATGTGACTCTAAACTAACCATAAGTTGGAGTTTTCTTATTCACTAATTTACACAAAAGTTGAAAAATTGCAAAAATTTACAACGCAAATGCTTAACCACTCCTCCACACTTAAACTTTACATTGTCCTCAATGTAAATTGAATCGTCCAAAGTAAGTCAAGGTGGGAAATTCTAACAAAAATCAGAAAAAATAAAATCAAGACAAGAAAAACTAAAAACAAGACAAGAAATAAATACAAGACAAGAAATACTCATCCGATGGGTTGCCTCCCATTTAGCGCTTGGTTTAAAGTCGTCACCACTATCTCCTTGCTTTCTATGACTCCTCCGGAGGAGAACATCCACAAAGTTAACTCCTTCCACCACTTCGGAAATGAAATTCTCATAATATGGTTTCAACCGTGCCCATTAACTTTAAGTTCTTTCCTGTAGGTATGCTACAATTTCCACTGCACCATGAGAAAACACATTAGTAACAATAAAAGGTCCTATCCATCGTGACCTTAATTTACCCTAAATAAATGCAAGCGAGAATTAAACAAAAGCACTTTCTGCCCAATGCAAAATTGTTTCCTAGAAATCATGTTATCATGAAATGCTTTCGTCTTTTCCTTATAAATGCGCGAGCTTTCAAATGCATCATTGCGAAGCTCCTCTAGCTCTTGGAGTTGTAACTTCCTGTGCTTTCCAGCCCCATCCATCTCCATGTTGCATTGTTTAATAGCCCAAAATGCCTTATGCTCAATTTCCACGGGTAAATGACAAGGTTTACCATACACAAGCCTAAAGGGAGACATCCCTATAGGTGTTTTATATGCGGTTCTATACGCCCATAAAGCATCATTAAGTTGCATGTTCCAATCCTTCCTTAGCACCCTTAAAAGTTTTTGCTCCTGTAAATCATTAAGCTCATTAGAAACAATCACCGGTAACTCTTCATTATGACCCAAGTACAAGTACTTTAGGTGATCGGGAAGAGGTTTCAATTCTAACTTTGGAGATTTAACAATTGAAGGTACAAGTTTTTCATCACTTGCATGGTAAAGAAATAAAAGAAATATTATGAGTTTCCGGGCATCCTTGTAGTGAATTAAAATCACCAAGGGCTTCCTTGACTTCATTACCACACTCTACACCATTATCCATGGATGTAGTTAACACGGTTTCCAAAGCATCATCACCATTTAATTCAAACATTTGTTGTGCCAATGTATCCATAACATCCATGGAGAAACAAGAGTGGACATCGCTAGGATATCTCATCGTCTCGAAAATGTTGAAACGTATTGTTTCTCCATCAAACTCCATGGTTAGCGTTCTTTTGTCCACATCAATTATGGTTTTCGCCGTTTTCATGAATGGACGCCAAAGTAGCAATGGAAGAGACGAGTCCGGTGAACCTTCATCCATCTCTAACACACAAAAGTCAATTGGAAATACAAGTTGATTAACCCGCACAAGAACATCCTCAACAATACCCATTGGGTAGACATTAGAGCGATCGGCTAAATGCAATACAATTTCAGCCTTTTTTAAGAGGACCAAGATCAAGTGAATTATACATTGACGCGGGCATAACATTAACGGATGCACCTAAATCCAACATAGCTTTATTAAACGTTGTGTTACCAATTGTGACGGGAATGTCAAAACTACCGATCCTTGCACTTAAGTGGGAGTTTGTGTTGTAAGATTGCCGAAGCATTCTCCCCACACTAAGCACTTCATTACCTTTGAGCCTTTGTTTGTTGGTACACAAGTCCTTCAACACCTTTGCATACTTTGGAACTTGCTTGATAGCATCAATGAGTGGTATGTTCACATGGATCTTCTTTAGAACGTCTAAAATCTCCTTTTCTAGTTCCGCCTTCTTAGAACTTGCAAATATGCGAGGAAAAGGTAAAGGAGGAACATAAGTAGAAACCTGAGTTTTAGAGTTAGGAATAGGTACCTCAGAAGTTTGGGAGAATCCTCATTATTCTCCTCCAAAATAGGTTCCTTGGGTGTTTCCACCTTGCCCGAATCGGTAATTTCGGGTTGCACAAGTTGTGTACCACTCCTCAACGTAATAACATTGACACCCTCTTTTGGGTTAATAGGTTGAGAAGGGAGTTTCCCATTATTTTGTGCCTTCAATTGGTTCAACTCAATAGCCATGGAGCCCATTTGTGTTTGCAAATCCTTGATAGCACTCTTAGTTTCCTGTTGACTCTCTTTGAACATGGTAGAAATGCCTTGCATCATTGTTTGAAGCTTTGAGTCAATACCGGAACCTTGATTTTGCATTGATTGTTATGCTTGTGGTTGCTGAAATTGTTGTCTCGGCTGGAATTGTTGTTGTTGAGGTTGAACTCCACTTGAAAAGTTGAAGGTAGGTTGTTGAACCGCTCCTTGCTTGTTGGCATAGCTAAAGTTGGGGTGATCTCTCCATCCCGGATTATAAGTGTTTGAGTAGGGATCATACCGTCTTTGTTGATTTGGAAAGATCGCATTAGCTTGCTCGTCATCATAAGTTTGAGAGGAACTTGGTATCACCGCGGCTGTAACTTGTTTCATCATTGCCGACATGTTACCCATTTGTTGACGAAGTTCCTCAACCTCGCTCACTTCATTCACTCTTCTTAGAAGCACATCCGAACCACGACTCAAAAATTGTTGGGAGTTTGCTGCCATGTTTTCAATCAACTCTCTAGCTTGTGCCACCATTTTGCTAACTAGTGCACCACCACCCGCAGCGTTAATACGATTCCTATCACTTGATTGGAGTCCTTCATAGAAGTATTGGATGATCATAGCGTCACTGAATTGGTGGTGAGGACAGCTTGCCACCAATCTCTTGTATCATTCCCAACATTCATATAAAGATTCTCCCACATTTTGCTTCATCCCAAAAATCTCTTTGCGAATTTGAGTAGCCTTTGATGCAGGAAAATATCTCTCTAAAAAGAGTTTCTTCAACCCATTCCATGTTGTGACACTTCCGGGAGGTAAATAGTACAACCAATCCTTAGCACTATCCATCAAAGAGAAATGTAAAACTTTTAACATTGCACCATCCGCCTCAACATCCGCTGGAAGCATAGCCGTGACAATGGTGTGGAAGTCCATAAGATGTTTGTTTGGGTCTTCATTCACCATGCCATGGAATTTTGGTAACTCTCTAAGCAACCCCGGCTTTATCTCAAAAGTAGAGTTCGTTTGAATACACCCCTGTTGTGTATCAAGCCTATGAGAAGCTAAGTCCTTGAGTGAACGATTTGCATCACCCATTGCTTCTTCTTCTTCAACTTGTGGTTCGTCTACGATTGGAACCTCTTCTCCTTCTATTTGTACTTCTCCTTCCACCTCTAACTCTAGATTTTCTGTTGTGTCTTGACTTGGTTGGAGTATTGTGCCCCTTCGAGTATCTATCCCGAACCTTGGGTAGTTCCAATCTTTAGAAGCCAGGGATTAGGTACCTGAAAACAATTCTCCCAAACAAGTGAGAAACAAGACAAGAACCGAAAAGCAAAGATAAAAGCAGAAATTATAAAAAGAAACTAAAAAATTAATAACAAGCCGTATGCCTCCCCGGCAATGGCGCCAAAATTTGATCGGTTGTCAATCCGTCAAAAATAATTTCACTTTCTTACTCACTAAATATGAATGAAGTACAAGGTAAGGAAGAGTTCGTATCCACATAGAGGCAATTGTTGTTATGCGATTTTCAGTTTTTAAGGTAACCAAAGGGGGGATGTTTGTTGTTTTAGCGAAATACTAAAGTAAAAATAAAATAAAGCAAAGCAAATAATTGGAATAATCAATAAGGAGAAGATATCGGTCACGGGATAGTATCATTCACAAACATGTATTTTCATCAATGATTAGAATTGGTATTTTAATCTCTCATCTACTAAAAGTCCTAGGATACCTTGATTGCAAGTATATCCCGCTAATTCCCCGTTTTCATCACAACCACATTAAAAGATGCATATGTGAATTCTTCCTAGAAAGCAACCTAAAGTGTAAAAGCAAAATTAGATTTAACTCCCTAAAAGCAATAAGTTCTATGGAATAAGACTAATCAATGCAAACGAATGTGTAAAAGCACTAATCGTTTTAACAAAAGTTATGATTCACTTGTGACTAGTAGGATATATCACTACAAGCACTACCCACAATTATGCTACTTAGAAATCAGGGATAAACAACTTTTTCGTATTGAAAACCCTAATATAGCTCTAGAGATGAATGTAAATCGGATTGATTCCGGACTCAACCAAACAAACTATCAAATCATATAACACTATTAATTGTGAATCACAAACAATAAAATATTGAGACAAAACTAATTCATTGAATCATATAACATATTGAGAAATCAACTTTATCCCATAACCAATAATATTTGTTTAGCTACTCATAGCTATGGAGTTCATCATAAAAATATTAATTGAAAAGAAGAAGATGAACAAAAGCAAACCCTAGAAGCGTAAACAAAACCGGCTCTCCAAAGTTCCAAGAAAAATATATGATATTCAAAGTTCTAGAAGTCTTTCCTTTAAATAGCTCTCTTGTTTCCAAAATTAGGTATAATCTTCAAAGGTCCAAAAGAAAGAAGTCCACCAAGCCCATGTGTGAGAAAAACCCATGTGAAAACTGCAAAAAAAACGGTCACCGGAAAGCTGGTATTATGGCCGGAATTTGGCCGGAATCCGGCACCGGAAAGTATCTCAGGTGACCGGCAAAGTCCACCCTGTCACCAGTCAACGAGTCAACAAGGGCAAACTCGGGTCAAATCACTGAGTCTCAAGCTGAGTCAATACCGAACTAACTCGGCTGAATAGGCTCTGGGCGAGTTGTTACCACAGGCCATAGTTTGTGGTGCACAATCATTACGCATCACCGCCTTCTAGCACCCCATTGCAAACCAACTTTCCCTGCAATTCCATATCAAGCACCGCATACCAAGCCATCATTTCGAGCCATTATGTCACAACACCGCATTTCGACTCCATGGCCACATTGTGATCGGCTTTAACAGATTCTACCAACACCACCAAAGTGCAAAAACTCCATTCAATCACTCATTTCATTAATATTTCCCATTAGCTTCTTATACTTCTCATCTGAGCTGAATCCATCAATTCCTAGCACCCAATGCTCATCTCTGTTGTAGCTTCATCACTGCAACAACTTCTCCTTCCTGCAGCAGCTGCTTCCCTGCAACCATTCCCAGTCCAACACCATTACTTGAATCGCCGCTTCTAAGTATAGCCTGTAACCTTGACACAAACCCATTTCAGCTAACACCATTATCAACAGCACATGCACCATTCTGCTAGTTCACTTCCTATCTCATATCAGGCAACAAACCACCAGTGCTAGCTCCGATCAACTCTATTTTGCACTTGCAACTCGCTGCTTCACCCCTTGAATCTCCACAATCTTCTCAATACCAGCAGACTTCACTTCATGCATTCTAACACCAACCTGCAATGTTAGCTCCTAACATTAATCTAGCTGAGCATCATTAAGCTGCTTCACCATCCAGAATTGCCTAACTTTACAAATCATTACACCAGCAAACTGCGGCACTAGTTCACATTTCCATACCCTCATGCATCTTCAAAATCATCCAGCTCTAGCCTTCTCAGCATCACTACATCATGCCAATCCATGGCAACAAGCATCGGCAATCTTTGTCATATCCAACACTGCAAACCAAATCCACCAAGCACATCTACTCCTGCAATTTCACTATGCTTGATTCACTACACATGCCAAGGAATAAGAGCCATTACCTGTCTGAGCAACACTTCTTATCTGCCATCTTTCAACTTGAGCTATTCTATCATCTCAGGCCAACCAACACCATCTTAGCTGCTTCTACCAGCTCAACATCCATGTAATGCAATGTATCTCCATTCTCAGCTCATTAGTAACTTCTATTCCCAGCTGCTTCAAACACACTGTAACTCCCATGTATTTCCTATACTATCCAACTCCATTTCTCAGGCATTTGTTGTAGCTTTAACTCCATACATTCTTCGTTTCAATCATTTGCAACACTACATAGTTGCGGCAACACACATCACATTAACCTCAATACCAGCCGCAACCACGTAACTCAACTCATTCCCTTCTCTGTTGAACTCGAGCCTCGGATGCCACCCATCCCGCATAGCAACCTCCGAACTCCCATTGCAGCCCAATAAAATGATTCATCTTCTTAGTAGTTCCTCCATCTTCTTACAAATCGAAAGTGCAACTGGTTGAACCCAATAATAACAACCAATTTCTCCACCATCTCTAACTTGTTAACAAAGACAGAAAACCCCAAAGTCCATCAGAAACATCTATCTAATTCACGGCATCGGCTTCAATTCCTCTCAAAACCCTAATTCCAACAATCAGAAATCCCAACTTCCTTCTCAGATGATTTCTAGTTCTCAAACTTTGTCACTTTCAAATTCAACCGAAACCCAACATTACTGATCTGATTTAACTCTCAAATACCACTTCAATTTCCGTCTTTCACAAACAAGATCCATGGCAGAGACTCATTTTTTTCCCTGTCTCTTCTTCTTGCAACTCAATCAGAACAAACATGACAGCAATATCAACTTCTTCATCAAATCCTTCACAGTAGCGACCACTGGTAACAATTCTTCTCGTCACGATTTCAAATCTCTGCTATGAAATACAGGTGAACTGTAATGGTGAAGAATGAAATTCGATCTGGCTTAGGGGCACAACAATTTGATAAGGGCCACCTAAGCAATCTTTTCAAGTGTCAGTTCTATGGGACTGACAGTTCAGCTTGGTTAAATAATTCCACCACTCCGATACGCTTCAAATGCTCGCGGCTTCTTCATATGATGTCGGAATGATCTCATTCTTTCTCCATTGGCTCCGTCTTTTCGTTGCCTTCAAGATGATGAGAAGAAATCCTGGATTTGAGCTAGTTCCACTTCCTTTTTTCTCCAATAACTCCAACACACCTAATAAACTCAAAAGCAATCATAAGACACATAATTCACACGAAAACATAGCAAAGAAAGCATAAATACTAGATATAAAATTAGGTGTTTTAGACACCTATCAACCCACAGGGAGCGGCGAAAAATACGTAACCAATATCTCTAATGAATTAGCAAGAAATGATGTTTTGGGATTTTTAGAATTAAAGAATTAAAAGGAATGAAAACTAAAGAAAATTAATTAATTCCAATGAGAAAGAGAAAGAGAGTCGATAAGCAGGATCTACGGATTCCACTACTATTTCTTTTAGAGTACCGAAAAGAATTCGAATTATAAAATGTATCTATTCTTTGTTCTATCGCAACACTATTATTGGTATATTTTCCGATCATAAACTCGCATCTCCTAAGTATAGCCCATCAAAATTTCCTAAGCATGGCCTATCAAATTTTAATGACAAGAGAATTATTGAAAAACAATTTATAGGTTCACAATCACTATCTTCTTCGTCTAAGCATAACCCATCAAATGATTTAACCTAAGTATGGATTATCAAATACTAACAAATAAAATTGCAAAACCAAACACATTTATGCATTTAGGCTTTTGTATCGTACAAAGCCGGTGAAGCAATAAAATTTATTCTTTAAAAATCAATAGAACATCATTTTAGAATACGACAATTCAATTCAAAATAGCCTAACACCAAATTAATTTCACCTCAATTGGTCTAATGCTCAAAGTAGTTTTCTCCATAAAACCCCAGTTATAAAACAATTAGAACATGGCTATGGATTTATTCAAACCCATTAAAATAAATTATAAGAGAAAGAAAAATTAAACTGTAGTCGTCGTTGTCACCCGACAACCAGTCTCCTTCTTCATCTCTTATTTATTGCTCCTCAAATCCTTCACGGAAGCTTACTGTCTCCTTCCTTTGTTGCAGTCCAAAACCAGGCTAAAAAACCAAACCCCAAACCCCGCTTTCTTTTTTTGTTCCCAATACAGATAATATATACCAAATAAAAGTGCGTCGTCATTCTCTTAATTAGCCTTATTTGAAACTTGCATGTTGGTCATCAATGTGATCTCCCCATATATATTCTTCTTCATTTTGCTTGCATGCATATTTGGTAGACTTAAAAAAAAAATCTTCCGAAAATGTATTCAGATCCTACTGGTGAGGAAACAAAATATTTTTAATTCATTTTTCTCCCTCCATCAAGATATTCACGTGGACCCATTTATTTGTTCCAATATTCCACTACCTAACAGAACTTCCTTAACCGCTGATGCCTTTTCAACTTTCCAAAATTGGATGTGTAAGAATATGGGATGACACATGGCATAATAACCCACTATAATTCTGCTTGCAATTGGCTGAAAATCACACGACTATTCTTCCGAGTTCCACAAAACCATGATTTAGGGGAAAAACATGTGCACGTGCTTGACCTCCTTGTTTTCAATAAGACCGCCCCACTTGTGTATCATCCTTTCTCTGTCTCGTTTTGGTGGTTTTTTGTTGCAAGCACGGTTTTAGCTTCACATTTCGCCATTTATTTTCGGATGATTGGATTTACCTGTACTTTCTACAAAAGCACTAAAATAGTGTTATTAGCCAAAATATCGAGTCCTACCTAATATAAATATGGGTATAAAATATAGCACTTACGTGCTTATCACCAAGGCTAGGATTTGGCGCCGTGGTAAGAATTAGGGCTTGGCGGCGTGGCCAAGGCTAGGATTTGGCGTCGTGGCAAGAATTGGGGCTTTCCGGCGTGGCCAAGGCTAGGATTTGGCTCCGTGGTAAGAATAAGGGCTTGTCGACATGGCCAAGGCTATGATTTGGCGCCGGGTAAGAATTAGGGCTTGGCGGCGTGGCCAAGGCTAGGATTTGGCTCCGTGGTAAGAATTAGGGCTTGACGGCGTGTCCAAGGCTAAAGTGGCATGCTACCGCGGCATAGTGGCATGTTGGCATGCCGATCAATTTGTTGTTGTGGTAAGACGCGTTTGGCTTGCCAGTTAGTATGGTGGCGCGTCAGGGTGCGTTTGGCCTTTAATGTATGATGGCAAGTTTAGAGCGACTTGATTGGCCAAGAAAAGGGGGCGGCCAAACATAAGGTAAGGCTACACTTTTGGTGAGAGTGTGGCGGATTTAAAGCGACTTGATTGGTTGATTAAAAGAGGGCCGGCCAAGCATGGGCGTGGATACACTTCTTGTGAGAGTGTGGCGGCTTTAGAGCGACCTGATTGGTCGATGGCAAGTGGGGCCGTCAAGTATGGGCTCATCCACAACTCATGTGCGCGTGGCTAATTTGAGGCGACACGATTTATCGAGAGAAATAGGTCCGGTTTATGAAGGGGCGTGGCCAATGGCAAGTGGCGCCACTTGGCCTAAGGCATGGCCACGCCTCCCTTTGTTGCTGCGGCTCCCTGTTTTCTGATTCTGATCAAGGTTTTGCACCTGCTAATCTATGGCAGATTAATTACCTAGTTTGCCTAGGTTTAATTTCGACAAGCAAGGTCTAATATACTGCGCGAAGCGCAAAACCCTAACTTGTGCAAGTTAGTCAGGTCAATTGATTGAATTATATTTGTTGACATAGAGTTATTTTAAGTTCATTACCAGAGAGCAGCATTCTTTTTCTTATTGAATACATTATGCAATGACCTTATCCTTGATACTTGGAAATTCGTGTTACTCTGCTGCGAGTGAACACAAATCGTCATGCCATATCAAAATTAAGGGTTCAGTCGGAGAACATAGCATAGAAGGCATTCAAAGGAACTTATATTAAGTGAATATAGGCGAGGCGCCGAAATTTACAGAACATCTGGGATGGTTGCTACATTTTCCAGTCTGGATAAATTTCATGTAAGTATATTGAACGGCTCAATAAATATGCCGGTGGAGAGGTTAGCACTCAAGGCACCGTTTCCTTTATAGAGTGACGTCACATCAGATATAAGGTTTTACGATTTCAACTCTAAGATAAAAACCACCATCAACAAGACCCTATAGGTCTTGCTGGGGGATACGTTATTGCTTAGAAACAAGGTAGTAAAATCAGAGTAGGATGCTCCTTTGGGAATTTAATAAATTGTCATATTACTAACCCTGTTAATGGTAAGGATACCATCATCTCTAGTGTTTATGGTCCTGGTAACAGCCAGCAAAAAGAAATTTTTTGGAAGTACTTAACGGGAGCTGCTAGTACCTTCAACAACAACTGGATGGTGATATGGGACTTAAACCTCACCCTTCACCACTATGAAAAGAAGGGATTGGGACCATTTAATAAGGGAGAAGATGACAAGTACAAATCCATGCTAGCGACTGCTGATTTGCAAGACTTGGGACATGTAGGCTACATCTTCACGTAGACCAACTAAAGAAAGATGGACGCCTAACTGAAGCAAGGTTGGACAGAGGGCTGGGAAATTCATGGTGGTGTAGAGAAAATCCTACAACAACCATTACCCACTTACTGGAAGTTGGATCAGATCATTGCCCAATCATGCTCGATACTGAACTTCAGACCCAACCAGGCCACAAACCTTTCAAAGTCTTGGGAATATGGCTACAACATCTAGCTTCCAAGCAGTTAATTCAAGATTCTTGGAATAAACCAGTGGATGGAAGCAAGGCTTTCATTCTTACAAAGAGACTAAAAAATACAAAATATGAAATAAGATTACGGAACAAATACTCATTTGGGGACATATCAATCACAATATAAGCAGAGCTAAACACCAGCTGGAAGAGATTATCAAGGATATTAAAATACCAAATAAGAGTGAAGTGAGAAGAAATAAAGAACAGAACTGGATTATTGGTACGAGAACTAAAGAGAAATTCTCGAAAGACAAATGTGGGGATAAAGATGTTGTCTTTGGGAGACGATAACACGGGTTATTTTCACCAGAAAGATGAAAAATGATATGGAAGAAACAAAATTCAAACTCTCAAGGATACAAATGGAGTATGGATTGAAGGAAAATACAATGTAGCTGAGTTGGTTACCAATCATTTCAAGATAGTCGCAACTTCCTCCAAACCTTCGGTGGACAAGGATTATCTCAACAGGGTCAAACAAATCATAGATGGTGAACATAACTCATTTTTAACCCACCTTCCTACGCTTCAAGAGGTAAAATCTTTTATTTTTTCCATGGCACCGACAAGTCCCAGGGGCACGATGGTCGCACTCCTACTTCTTCCAAACAAATTGGGATGTAGTGGGGGAGGATGTTTTTAAAATGGTTTTAAGTTTTCTTCAAACCGGCCACATTATTAAAGAGAACAATAATACTTTCATCTCCCTTATTACTAAGGTTGAATTTCCCCAGACACCTGCATAGTATAGGCCAATCAGTTTGTGCAATAGAGTCTATAAGGTCATTTCTAAAACTTTGGCGAACAGACTTAAGAGTCTTCTCCCCAAAATCATTTCCCCTTACCAATCTGCCTTCATTCCTGGAAGGCAGATAAATGATAACATCATGAGAATTAGGAGAGGAAAATATTTTTTTATGGGAATCAAAATAGATATATCAAAGGCCTTTAATGGTATTGAGTGGAATTTTCTCCTCGATGTCATGAAAAAACTAGGTTTCAGTGAGAAGTGGTGTGGGTTTGTTGAACATTGCATTTCCACTGTCACTGTAACACCCCGTGTTTTTAGCATGGCGCATGCTAAAAGATGCGCCATTTGCTTGTGATGAAGCTTCGTCCAAAGCTCCCTTTGCATGGTGAGATGCGTTTGGCCAGGGGCCATATCTGGTGCCAAGTAAGGCACATCGCATATGCATATTGGCTAAGGCCAATATGGCATTGGTTGGAAGGTACATTGGCCAAGAGACAATCTTGCATCAAATGATGCATTAGGTCAGTTGAGTAGATGACCTTGAAAATGTACAATGAGATAGTCAACATCGAGTTGTATATGTACCAACATGGATGGACATCGGGTAGGCAGTGGACATCCAACACGGCTGGAGATCGGGTTGGTAATGTACAGCCATCACGGCTGGACATTGGTGTGGCCTATGGGCCTAAGTCGGAAATACGGCCATCACGGCACTTCATCGGGTTTGGCTCGGGAAATGCTCAGCCATCCTAGCCGTCCATAGGAACTGGCATGTGAGGCATAACTGAATGTACAGCCATCTTGGACGGTTATTCAGGAAAATACATGGCAACGGCCATGAATAGTAAACGAGGAGTTGATGAAATATTTTTGGTCCCCTTTGCATACTTGTAGAAATTCCATTAAGACATATATAGGTAGGGGTAGGCTGGTTGAAGGTGCATATGCACTATGTACCAAGTAAGCTTCATAGCTTGGTAGGAGCAGTATGAATGATGCTCGGGCCTCATTCTTAGTCGCGAAACCTTGACGAATGGAGCATATGATGCAGAGGCATCACTATGCCATTCCACGGACTCGATGATGCATATCACTTGGATGTATTTGACGGAAAGGCCTATACGGACTAGGCCATTACAACTGTTGCTTGGCCACGGACGAGCAAACGAGTTGGAATAAGTTGTTTGTCCCTTCGTGATGAACTACGGTCTGTGCTTGATCCTTTTAGAGTATGAAAAGGTACGTAGGCAAGCGCAATGAGTTGCAGCATTGCCGGTCCAACACATTGGCCCCTCATATCATCCAAGCTCGGTAGCTCTAGGCAAGAGATGATTGCGGCCATACTTGATGAGGAATGTTGCATTGCAGCAAATGGATGCTCATACTTCCTATCAAGTTATAAAGAGTTGGTAAGCGAGGTAACATAGGAAATGGCAACGGCTTAGTGCGGCCTACGCCAAAGTCTGGATAAAACACGGCAATACGAAGGTTGCTCAGCTAGATAGGAAATTCAGTGATGAATTCCCTACGTAAAGGCAAAGCCAGAGATGCATGAAATGCATTGGCATTGGCCTTATGGCCTTAAACCCTTCTGCAGATGAGGTGACTTTGGAGCAGTGTGGAAGCTAAGATAGTTGCATCATGCTCCAAGAGCATGCTTGCAAGGGTAGATGGACGTACATTTGACTAGGGATGAGGCCCGGATCGTAGCTTCATCATGGCGCATCGGGGGAGTTACGGCTTGCGGGGAAACGTGTCAAAGGCGTAATTTTCCGGTCCGTCACAGTTGGTTTCAGAGCAAGTTCCGAGATAAATCTTGGACTCTGCGGAGTGGACTTGTCCATAAGTATTTTCCTTAACGGAAAACTTAAAGTTGGGGAGTAGGCCAACTTCTGCGCGGGAAAGAGTTTGTAAATTCTGGGCGTTACTTTGCAAATCGAGTTGAGCTTGTATAAGGCATGAGTTTGCCGGGCATATGTGGCACCCCACTTACGAGTATCCAGGAAGACCGTGCGGGGCGGTGCGTAGACAATGGGACTGATCATCCCCACACGTTGGCACTGGCCATGGGTGTGCGTCATCAGGCTCGGCTAGCATCCCACTTATGAGTGGCAACCCGGTAAATCCGTCGGGGATGATGGCTTGTATCCCACTGCACTGGCATTAGAGATTGGTCCTCACAATGTTGCGTTAAGTTTTACATTGTCATTTCGATGACATCTTCCAATCTTGTGAACTTTAGGGACTTCGAGTGTCGTAGTATGGGATGCGCATTCAGGATACCTGGTTGAGATATCCTCTTGGCACTGGCCAATTGCGATTCTTGGTATTGTTGTGGGAACTTTTGGATTATTGGGCAGGTGGTATGGGACATGTGCTCAGAAGGTCTAAATTGTGTTCATGACAACTTGAAGAAACCCGTGATTTCTGAGCGTCTGGTATGGGAATTTTGCTCAGGAAATCCAACTCGAAGAGATTGTCCTCAATAGTTTTGGTGTTGAATTTGGGGGACGAAATTCATTGAAGGGTGTGATAATGTAACACCCCGTGTTTTTAGCATGGCGCATGCTAAAAGATGCTCCATTTTCTTGTGATGAAGCTTCATCCAAAGCTCCCCTTGCATGGTGAGATGCATTTGGCCCTGGGCCATATCTGGTGCCAAGTAAGGCACATCGCATATGCATATTGTCTAAGGCCAATATGGCATTGGTTGGAAGCTACATTGGCTAGGAGCCAATCTTGCATCAAATGATGCATTAGGTCAGTTGGGTAGATGACCTTGAAAATGTACAGCCGACATGGCTGGACATCGAGTTGGATATGTACAGCCAACATGGCTGGAGATCGGGTTGCCAGTGGAAAACCAACATGGCTGGAGATCGGGTTAGTAATGTACATCCATCACGGCTGGACATTGGTGTGGCCTATGGGCCAAAGTCGGAACTACGGCCATCACGGCCCTTCATCGGGTTTGGCTCGGGAAATGTTCAGCCATCCTGGCCGGGCATAGGAACTGGCATGTGAGCCAGAACTGAATGTACAACCATCTTGGCCTGTTATTCATGAAAATACATGGCAACATCCATGAATAGTAAACAAGGATTTGATGAAAGATTTTGGTCCCCTTTCCATACTTGTAGAAATTCCATTACGACATATATAGGGAGGGGTAGCTGGTTGAAGGTGCATATGCGGACTATGTTATACCAAGTAAGCTTCATAGCTTTGGCCGGAACGGTATGAATGATGATCAGGCCTCATTCTTAGTCGCACATCCTTACGAATGGAGCATATGATGCAGAGGCATCACTATGCCATTCCACAGACTCGATGATGCATCACTTGGATGTATTTGACGGAACGGCCTATACGGACTAGGCCATTACCATTGTTGCTTGGCCACGGCCTAGCAAACGATTTGGAATAAGTTGCTTGTCCCTTCGTGATGAATCATGGTGCATGGCTTGATCCCTTTAGAGTAGGGAAGGGTGCGTGGCGGCCGCGTGGAGTTGCGGCATTGCCGATCCAAAGACGTTGGCCCCTCATATCATCTAAGCTCGGTAGCTCGAGGCAAGAGATGATTGCGGCCATACTTGATGAGGAATGTTGCATGCCAGAAAATAGTAGCTCATACTTCCTATCAAGTTATAAAGAGTTGGTAAGCGAGGTAATGTAGGAAATAGCAAGGGCTTGGTTCGGCCTACGCCAAAGTCCAAGGCTTAAGCCTGGATAAGACACGACAATACGACTGTTGCTCAGCTAGATAGGAAATTCAGTGATGAATTCCCGACGTAAAGGCAAAGCCAGGGATGCATGAAAAATGCATTGGCGTTGGCCTTATGGCCTTAAACCCTTCTGCGGACGAGGGTGACTTTGGAACGGTGTGGAAGCTAAGATAGCTGCATCATGCTCCACGAGCATGCTTGAAAGGGCAGATGGACATGCATTTTCCTGGGGATGAGTCCCGGATCGTAGCTTCATCATGGCGCATCGGGAGAGTTACGGCCTGCGGGGCAACGCGCCAAAGGCGTAATTTTCCGGTCCGTCACAGTCACTTCTTCTATTTTGATAAATGGCGTTCCCGGTGAAAGATTCACACCTTCTAGAGATGTTAGACAGGGTGACCCACTGTCACCCTATCTGTTTATGATTTGTATGGAAGTGTTATCTAGGACCCTTTCAAATGCTAAGACAAATGGTCTTATTCATGGCATTCGGGTTGGACCTAATGCCCCATCCATTTCTCATTTACTCTTCCATGATGACCTGCTTGTCTTCACATCAGCATCTAGTGAGGAAGGGTCCAATATTTTTAAACTTTTCGCTGAGTTAAGTAAAGAATCAGGTCAACTGATTAATTTCAAAAAATCTGGCATTTTCTTTAACAAAAATACCCATCGGTCAGTCATTGATAGTGTCACTAACATTATAGGTGTTAAGGAAATATCTATCACTGACAAATACTTAGGATCCCCACTTTTCACCCATGTTTCTAAAACTCGGTCTTTTATTGGTCTTGATTTGAGAGTCGAAACGAATCTCCAGAGTTACAATAGTACCTCTGTTTCAACTACTGGTAAAGTGGTAATGATTCAAGCCTCTACTTCCACCATTCCGATCTACCAAATGAATAGCTTTAAAATCCTAGTAGCCATTATTGTCAAGATTAACAAGCTCCAAAGAGATTTTTTGGGGGAAAAGATAAAGAGGGAAGCAAAGGTGTTTATCTTAAAGGTTGGACTGATATGTGTATACCAAAGAGCTTAAGGGGTTTAGGTTTTCTCAACTTAAAGCTCTTTAACTCTGCAATGTTGGCTAAGGTAAGTTGGAGACTGTTGAATGAGCCAAAAGCGTTAGGTTCACAAGTGTTTAAGCACAAGTATTTATAGAAAACAATTTCCTCCACCAAAGTTATAAGTGCTATTAATCTGCTTCATGGGTTTGGAAAAACATTTTCAAAGAGGCACACCTTGTAAGAGATAACATAGTTTGGAAAACGGGAAATGGGAACAACATAAGAATTTGGGAGGAAGGCATTACTTAATCTTACAATTGGGAACAACAACTACATGTGGTTTGGTTGAGTGAGTTAATGGAAGATGATCAACATTTGAAAATCTGGAGTGAGAGGAAGTTGCAGCTGTATTTCGAGGAACAAAGAATTTCAAATATCAAAGCAATAGAAATAAGGATCAAAGAAGAGGATCAGATGGTATGGAAGTTGGAACCCAAAGGAAAATTCACCACCAAGTCTCTCTACAGTCAGCTGATAAGAAGGGACAACACGACCAATCATCAGACAAATAAAATGTGGCAGAGCATCTGGAGTATGAAAGTGGTACCAAGGATCAAAACTTTCATCTGGAAGTGCGTGCAGTCTATTCTCCTTTTAAACGAGAGAATCGGAGACGAAAAATTCAAACATTAAACAAAAATTGCCCCAACTGTCGGAACAAGAAGAAACTCTAACTCATCTTTTTATGCATTGTTAATTTGATATCTCTGTTTATAATTGTCTTCATATCGATACTACTCTCATGTATTCTGATAATTTAGATTTTCACATGTGGTTCTCAACATGGAATAGCATCAACAACCGTGAATATGATAGCTATGATGATTGGCCTAAGATTCTTGCTACTGTCTCATGGGGAATTTGGAAAGCCAAATGCGATTGGGTTATTCAAAAGAAAAAGTTACATATAAATAGAACTGTTGATTTGATTATAACTATGATTAACAACAATAGGAATACTAAGTATAACTTCGACAATACTCATGACATTGTCATTAGCTCCTCTAGGATCTCAAATAAGCCAAATATGTTCACCATAAGAATAAATATTGCTATGATTAATTTTAGAGACACCAGTTTTGCTGCGGTAGCTTTAATCAATTCTGATCATACATGGGCTTTTCTTGGTGGAGGAAGCTTCTCAACAACAGCAATAGAGGGAGCAGATATCGAGGAGCAGGCGGCCTATACTACCATCCAGTGGCTTCTTCAGCTGAATCATCCGAATGTGCAGATCGAAAGTGACAATGGGAAAGTTTTGGAAGCAATTTCGCGCCAAATATCTTGCTACAGAAAAGATAGAATTAAACTGCACGGAGGAAACTCGAAAAACTTCATGTTATGTATCAATAGTATCTGCAGAATGAGTATAATTCCGGATTAGGAAAACTCTTTAGCTCGAATGCTCGCAGCAAAATGTCTCCATCTTTCTTGTTACTGTCTACGGGACTGCCAGGCCCTGAACTCCTTTTTGCCAACTTATGAAACAAGGGCTGGAGATAATACTTTGGTCATGTAACTCAGGGATGATCCTGATAGGTGTCTAAAACACCTTGATATTTATCTATTGTTTATGCTTTCTTTGTTATGTTTTCTTGTAAATTATGTATCTTTTGTTTGATTTTTAGTTTCAGGTACTTTGGAGCAAAAGAAGAGGAAACGTCGCTTAAAAGGGCTAAAGTGTCATTTCATGTGCAACTCATGATGGAAGCGAATTATCTCTCATTATTTGCTTTTATTTCTTCTTGTCAAAGGCATGTCGGCTTTAGTGATGAAAGTTTTGTCTGAAAAGCATGGCAACCTTAGTGATGAAATTGAAGAAAAGAAGTGAATATGAGAGGTAAGAGATGGTTGCTCGAGAAACTACTTAAAGCACCCAGAAAAGTGTTAAAGGCACCCCCAGAAATGTCCCGGAAGAGTCGATAAAGTCACCCGGGAGTTTTTCACTAAATACAGCCCAAAAGTCATCTATATACCCCATAAATTGCTATTCGCAACCCCAAGAATTGCTAAATGTACCCCAAATTGCTAAAGGGACACCGCTGCTGGATAAGGGGAGAGTCATCTTCAACCTTTTGAAATTCGAATTTTGGCGGGAAAAGAAGAACAAAATTAGGGTTTGGATTTTGATGGAGTTAGGAAGAGACTAAAGCGCTGGAATTGAATGGGTTTGTTCTTTAGGTCCAAACAGGGCTGGTGATGGTCTTTGCTCCGACCAGAAGTGGCTAGGAAATCCGAAAAGGAAAATCAAAGCAAACTGGTTTTGGCGGGAAAAAAATGTTCTTCACGACCAGATTTTAAGATCGATTTTTGGATGAGTTCTAAAGAGACTAAAAGGCTGAAACTCGTTGGGTATCCTCCTTATGGCCTAACAGGCTCGGTGTAGTTGACGGATTTGATCCAGTTGGGCTAAATAATCCCGGAGAAGAAAACAGGGAAGATAATGTATATCGGGTATAATTTTCTAATATTGGAAGAGGTGACGAGAGTTTAGCTTGTACTAGCAATATGATTGGTCCGTGCATCACCAGAAGACGTGTGAAAAAGAAACACAAGGAAATAATTCTCAAAATAAGAAAGAAAATCCGTGACTTGCCGTGGAGGAAAAGTGGAGAAGATGCTAGAGATTTCGTGCGGATTAAACCTACTTGTAGTGTATAAATAGCCGGCTTAAGTTCCAAGAAGGGGGACGGATACTTTGGAGGAGAAATAGAGGCTTAGAATCGAAAGAAAAGAGGTGAGAAAAAAATTACCTGCTGCTGCAAAACATAAGAACACGAAGAACATTACACCACCAAAATCCGTCGCAGAAGGAGTCTCAAACACAACGACAGAGTTAACGCTTTATCGTTCTTCAAGCAGTCTTAAAACAAGGACCCTCAGTGACGGTCGAATATTACTGAAAACCATTGTAAGCTTATTTTTATTTTATCAATACAATGATTAATGAAATTTTCTTCAATTTTGGTTCTATGAGTAGCTAAATTTATTCTCTAGGGTTTTGGAGGAAACTATTTTTGATGGGTAATATTTAGTAATCAATTTCTTTGGCATATTTACTCCAAAAATTGTGTTTAAATTTGTCTAAAAATTCTCTCTTCGTTACATGCTTCGTAAAAACTGTTTTGGGTAGTTTCTACCGTTCTTTTATAAGCGAAGGAGGATTAGGCCTTAGAATAGCGACGAAAGTCATAAAAAAAAGAGCTTGTAGTGTTATATTTTCCAAAGCATGAGATTGAGTTCGAAAATTGTTTTGAGTAAAATAGGAGTATTATGCCAAAGTTTTAATTATTGAGTTTACCATCATTAGAAGTAGCGGAATCCAAAGCCCTAGACTCATCTCTCCTTGGTAACAAAAATCAATTTTAATAGTTTGCCGTAATATTTTTCTTTATTAATCTGAAATCAAATCTTTAAAAAAGTCCGAGCAACGAATCTGTACTTACCACTGTAAAAACTACATCAGATCCCTGCTTCATCTATTTAAAAAAAAAAAAAAAACTGCCACCATATGCAATAACCATTATTTTCAGATACTATGAGTTGTCTTTAAATGACAACAACCATTTCCATATCTTAATATGTAATATGAACTACCTCGATGAGGTCGCAATCATCTCTAACTAGGTAGTATGAGCATCCATAATACAACTACCTCCTTAATGATATATAAGCTACATCCAAAACTGCAATCATCTCTCAATAGTTGATAACTCATAACTGTATAACTGTGCAATTTATTTTTTCTCTCTTTTTTTGAACCAACTGTGCAATTGTTGTTAAAATCAGTACGTATCCAAATCGTTCATTTTTGATAAAATAAAACTGGCGAAATAACCAGTGTTTTGATAATTTGGCGCAACTCATCAGTTTTTTTTTTTTTAACTCATCGAGTTTAGTAGATTCTTTCAATCTAATTTATACGGTGCAATAAAAATAAAATACACAAACAGTTTTTATTGCACTTACAACAAAGTTACATAAAAAATGAACCAACTTAAATCATTTGTAGACATACAATCTACATTTGCATCAGATAACAAAAAAAAAACGACATAGAATCCAAATGAAAAGAAACTAAATAGAAAACAAACAATTCAAATTTAAGCTTTTTTCTCACGACAATTTGATTAACTAACATCCTAATGAAAATTAAATCAAATATCATAAAAATAAGTTTTAAAAAGATTCATATGATAATCAGACTCCAACGCAATAGTCAAGGAGAAACCGTCACTTCCTGGTGGGTTTGGAGCCACCATAGATCGACCCGCACATTTTATTATTCCCGGACCCATATAAATTGGCTTCCCCCACCCAAAATCAGCTTCATAAATTGGCAATTTAACCCAGCTTGCGTTCCCCATATTGCAGCCCTTAAATGTCTGAGGACCTTTGATTAGGGTACTGATTTTGGGGTGGGTTTCCAGAAAATCAAGGGCTGACCTAAAATACTCATTGTTTCCATATGTCATGATTGTCTCGTGTATTATACTCACAGCGTAACTTAATGGTTTTGAGATAATATCACCTGCAAATGCTCTTGGCGCTAAATCCAATATGGAGTTCCCGAAATAACCATCCGGAAGAGGAGGACTTAACCGTGAATGACAATCTAATGGAATTGATATCATGGTTTCTTGATCGTCTTTGAGTTCGCGTGCTTTACACGAACAACGCCATATGTGCCCTGCAATGACTTCGTACGTACTGAACCGAAACCCGTCATTATTGCATCTGGATTTGAGTTGATTGGCCTGCATGGTCGAGATATTAAGCTTGGCAGCTGCAATTTTGTGGTTTGATAATGCCGCGGCAGATTGTATGTTCAGAGAAGGTGGTTTATGTTCCGTATGTGGGAAAGACACTATTGGCGGGTTACGAGCTCGTAATACGGTTCGATCAAAGAACGGGAGAGTTTTAATGTTTTCTACTCCTCGACATAGATCTGACCACGTATTGACGAAGTTAACTCCGGAGACTCCATCGACTACTATGTGGCTTAGTGATGTACTTAGACAAACACCACCGCACTTGAAATGGGTTACCTGTATTAATTTGCAAAAATTAGTTTCATATTTTTCACCAAGTGACAAACAATTTGCTGTAATAATTTATATACAAACCTGAACCAAAAGGGGTGGATACAAAGAAATATCGTCATCATCATTGACAAGATTAGGGACGAGAGGCATAAGCTGTTCATTTGGAGTGAAGTCGCCGAGATCCTCGATGCACGAATCTGTTTCCGCCTCTATAAAAGTTACACCTTCACCGGTGCAATCGATTTCAGATCTACCTGACTCATTTCTCTTCAATCTCCCAGCAATTGGGTAGTAAGTAACTAGAGCTTTGCTTAAACCATCTTTCAGTACAGTCGAGTTAAAGAAACCATCGTCAGAAGAACCTTCAGTTAATGCTGGACGCTTGTAAAAGTACACAGTTTGTACGTGTATGTTGAATAGCTGGTCGATATTTGAGGTCCATAAACACACCTTTGGTGTTTCTCCTGCCGGTTTCACTACAGATGACTCTGTCACTCTAACTTTCACCATACTGACTGGTAGAACGACGGTACCTTCACGCATAAGAAAAAAAGGTTTAGTGCATATTCAGAGAATCAAACATCTATCAAAAAGTTTAGTAAAGAAACAGCCACCTTGATGAACCAAAAAAGAGTGTTACAAGATTATATATAAAAACTTAACTACAGTCTATTGGTGGTCTATTGATGAACCCCAAAAGCGTATTAAGAAAGAGAGAAGCAGAGAAAACTAACCGTAATTGATGGACCGTACGTAACGAGCCAGGTGTCTCTTTATATAAGACCGACTTATAGACTAGCCACTAGGCCGACGTGCTCAAACGGGTATGGTGTTGCATTATTGAGAAGGGATTTATGAGCCAACCGTATTGAGTAAAGATCCAACCATATTGAGTATAGGCTTAGCCTTTCACCTCGAAGACATCAAAAATTCAATATCAGAAGTTCTGGACGAACTGCTCCGAAACAACTACACAAAAACCATCTCCTTACATTTACATAATGACCCCCGGACTAATCCCAAGAAAGCAAGGCTCACCTTGATGTTAATCTTGATGTGACTGGACGGTTTTTACGTGATATTTTAGGGCGGTTCACGTTCATATGGGTAGACGAATTTTACGTGGTATTTTTAGGGGGGTTCGTATAGAAACACTCCAATAATATTGACAGATCGATAATCGAGATCTCATCCATTGAGTGTCCTTCGGCGGTATTTTGTGGTGGATATAAAGACACGACCTTCATTTTTGATAAAACCTTTTGGGTGGTTAAGAAGGTGTGGGTAGGTACAGCTTGCAGATAAGAAGAATTTTGCTCCATGCAAAAATGTCTTAACGACGTATGCGTGGGCCGGTGTCATTTAGTTCTTCCCAAATGTCGATATTCAACAAAACATCTTGAATGTACCCCTTCGCGTGTCGTGTTCCCCAAATTTATACAATTTATTGCACGGAAATGATAGATTGACAGTCAATCATTGACTGACACTTTTATCCCGAGAAATCCCACCACTCACAGGTGCACTGGCCCCATTTCCTTCATTTATGATCTCGATGTTTAGAACGGTACTACAGCCGTCCATTTCCCCCGGGACAGATTTTAGGCGGGTAGGTTTTTCTTGGAATAAGAAATTTTTTAGAATTCATATATATGTACTCTTTCTTGTTTTACTCCTTATACAATTTCTAAGGTCAGAAACATTAACTTAATTGTTGTGATAACCACCTATAATAAATAAAGATAATATATGAAAAACTCCATCTTAGAATTGAAACTCCGCCTATTTAATGGGATTATAAATTTTCAAAACTGCATCTATATAATATTGACGGAGGGAGTATAACACTTCTACGTTGGTATTTGCATTCTTTAGTTCTATTTTTCTAATATACGTAAAAAAATATTATTTTAAAAATCAAAACCAAATGACATTCTACAAAATAATTTCTCTCTAATGAGAATGTTTAATAAAAAAAGGCATATCTTTAGCTAGTACTGCTAAAGTGTCAGCCCCTTCATTTGTTTCTCTAGGGATAAAAGTGTATATCCAAGAATTAAAAGTCTTCAAGATGTTTATTTTACGGTGGTCATTGATAATATTATTGGTGGTCCAATTTAACTACTCGCTATCTTCCGTTGATAGCATTAAACACATTGAGACAATCCCCATCAATGTGAACACGATGAATCTGGTGATTCTTTGCCCATTGTAGTGCTTCAATACAGCAAGTGCTCCAACTTGCTCCTTATCCATAGCTACTCTCGGGATGTATCATGTTCCGTAGCATTTCCTGCAACATTAAACTCTCGGGAGTATTATCTTGCACCGATAGTCTTGTTAGGCTTATCCATAGCTACTCCAACATTAAACTCTCGGGAGTATTATCTTGCACCGATAGTCTTGTTAGACTTAGTAAAAAAAAGTATCAAAATTACTACTAGGAATTTTCCGAGAAACTGTCACTGACATGTTAGATATAGCTCCCCGAATATTGATATTAGTCCTGCGGCCAATACTATTCAATTTGCCTGATAAGACTTCCTATTGAGATTATTAGTCCCACATTGTCTGGGCAATCTAAGATCCTGCAGTTTATAACTCTATTGGCCACTCCACTCATAGCCAATTGGTTTTGAATTGGATGCCCGTATTCTAACATGGTATCAGAGCAGGCTATTTGCGACGAGTCATTTGACCGCGCCTTTACTCCGCGTCACCCGATTTATTGTCCATGTGTTAGACCCAACGAGGCTACACGTGAGGGGGCGTGTTAAGATTATTAGTCCCACATTGTCTGGGAAATCTAAGATCCTGCAGCTTATAACTCTATCGGCCACTCCAATCGTCAAAAACTATAACAAATCTGGATTTCCAAATGTGTCATGGTGAGATTCCAGCAAAATCAACTGAGTTTGGTCCATACTTGAGTTATTATTGGTACCGAACCAACTGAAAATGTAGTCACGAAAACTGAGTTTGGTCCATACTTGAGTTATTATTGGTACCGAACCAACTGAAAATGTAGTCACGAAAAGTTATATTAGCAGTTACAGCAGCAATTTTGGAATCAAGAGCAAACCAAATCCTTCTAATAGCCTAGGAATCCATGAAAAGATGTTGAATAGTTTCAGTGGCAGTTTTCATCCACACCAAAAATATGCCTAGTTGATCTACTTCTGACACGAAGACGACTAATAACCCATTTACAGAGAAATGCACGATTTTAGCTAGGTGGGAAACTGGATTTTCAAAAGGCTTCTTCCCAGGGGAAATTAGCATTCAAACCATTACGGCCGGTTAACTGATGACCTTTTAAGCAGTTTTGACCATTTAAGCTTCAATATAATTATTAAAGAATCTTCATATCTAAAGACTTAAAGGCCGACCCTTGAGCTCTGCGAATCGGGTGAAAATGAGTTAACTCAGTGAAATTTTATTTCTGTCTTCGTTTTCGCTTTCTAATTCTTCCTACAGATGAATCATCAGGACCTCGACTCCATTTTCTCTCCATCTTCTTTACGTTTTCTCTCTTTTTTCTTATCTATGCCAGAGTTTTGTTTAATCCATGTCTACTCTTTTGTTACTTCCTATTTCTTAAAACGTTTAAGTCTTTGTTCTTATTTAGTTTCATTTCTTCTTATTTAAAGAGAGTCTTTTACTAATGATCTGTTAATCTTTCCAGGGACTCAAAAGTTCATCAAATTATGGGTTGCATTCAGTTTTGGACTTTTGCTCTCTGGATTCTCCTTCAATCAACAATATGGATTCAACCTGTTCAAACATTCTCAACAACGTATTCAACAGTTTTGCACCCCCACATCAACAGTGGGGACTTTAATAGTATGTTCCAGTATTGGTTTCTTTATCATCTATATGATTCAAATGTTATTATCAATTCATTCGAGTATTATCAGCTAACACCAATCTAAATCGGTGTTGGAAAAAAATTTGAATTCTTGTTTTTCAAACTTCCCCCCTATTTCAGCCCGAAATTTTAGCTCTACAACTATAGAGCCGAAACTTACTCCTCTGACTGTAACCACTTTGAATGCTGAGAATATTCTTCATAAAGAGTGGAATATATTCTATCCTTTTTCAAAGCAAAAATATTATCCTCATGCAACTAGTTCTAGTCATTCTAGCTCGCATATATATCTCTACATTATTCATCCAAACCAAAAGTCTCACCCTCGAAATCCTTTTCTGAAGCTTATCTCAATCACAACTATGGCCTCGTCTTCAAACTCGCAAGTTTCAGCTATCACAGACAAGATGCATAATGCTAATATTAGAGACATTTGTGCTAGACAAATGCGTAGGGTTGTGGGAACCAAGACTACAGTTGTGAAAGATGCAGATGAATGGAGTACACTCTAATTGGAAAACTTCATTGTAAAGATCCTATTGAAACTGATATTATTAGGAAAGATGCAGATGAATGGAGTACACTCTAATTGGTGTGGAAATAGTTGAGGACCTGGATCAATTGCTACAACGAGTTTGTGAAGCAAGTAGAAGAAAGATGGAGGAACAAGAAAAGGCAGAAAAACTAGAAGAAGCAAGGAGAACTAAGAGATCTAGAAGTGATGAAATTGTGGAAGCTGATATGCACATTGGTCACAATACTGGATCTACTGATAAAATTGATAATTTTGATGGCATGGAGCATGATTTGGCTGAGGAAGGAGACCAAAGAGCAAGAGAGAACTCTCATGTAATGGTAGAGGACCCTGTTACTCAGGTATCTTTTTCAACAAACTTTACTTCACAAAATTTATTTCAATCTTTGGTTTTTTATATTTCTTTAATTATGAAGATTTTATCTTGGAATGTCCAGGGTCTAGCAAAATCTTTTACTAAAGATCAATTATTTGTCTTAGTAAAGAAGCAATCTCCTGATTTTCTTTTCCTTATAAAAACAAAAGTAGACAATGACAGAATGATTTCCCTAGCTATTTCCTTAGGCTATTGCAATCATGTTTATATCAATAGAATTGGCCTTGCTGGTGGCTTAATTCTCATGTGGAAAGATGGCATTCATTGTGAGTTTCAAAATATATCCAATAATATGATGCATGTTATCACTAGAATAGATCCTAGTAAACCAGATATACTCATAACTTTCATGTATGGTTCTACTTATTTTGATAAAAAGAAAGAGCAGTGGGATTTTATGATGAGAATTAGTGAGAATATCTTGCAACCTTGGTTAGTAATAGGAGATCCGAATTTTCATCTTCATGATATTTCAAGCCTCTAATTTTTCCACAGAGACGAGATATGTTCGGGAGAAAGTAAACATCTCGTGGTCTTATGGATGTTGGGTATATAGGTAAGAATTTTACTTGGACTAGTAATAGTTTTGGTACTTTGGTAGTAGAAAATCCGAATTGACATGGCTCTAGGTAATAGTTATTGGTTCAATCATTATCCTCAATCTAAGCTCTTACACTTGGTTCAAGCCGGTTCAGACCACTGTCCTATAATGCTAGTTCCTAAGGACATTGATAATAACTCCTGGAGACCATTTAAGTTCTTTGCCATGTGGATGAAACATTTTGCTTTTAAAAACCAACTTCAGATAGCTTGGAATAATAATGTTAATGGTTCTGCTTGCTTTTAATCTTAGCTACAAACAACAAAAACTAGGAAAAGATTGTCTCATCTTGAATAAAGTTGAATTTGGAGATATTGATAGAAATATTAGTAATCTCCAAGCTCAACTTGATGCTGTCCAAAATAATAACTCTTTTGACACTCAGCATGATAATATTGTTGCTATTACTAAGAAACTAGAAGAATGGTTTAACATTAAGGAAGATTTTTATAGGCAAAAATCTGGAGATTCTTTTATTACTGATATGGATCATAATACCAATTATTTCCACACTTTAGCCAATAGAAGAATGAATAGAAAAAATATAGATTGTCTCTGTGATGCTAATGGGTTTTGGTTCAGTGATACTAAAGATGTTGCAAATTTACTTGTGAATCATTTTGCTGAGGTTGGTAAAACTTCTAACCCAGCTTTCACTGACATCACTTTTGACATTCTTCCTACTATTATCACTGATCAGGATAACTCTTTCTTAACTCAAATCCCTAATTCGGATGATGTTTATCATACCATTAAACATATGAATGCTTGGAGCTCTTTGGGCCTTTGATGGTTTTCAAGTGGCTTTTATTAACATAATTGGGACATTGTTAGTAAGGATGTTACTACTGCTGTCCAAAGTTTTTTTGAAACTGGATATATGCCTAGGGAGTTTAATAAAACTTATCTTAGCTTAATCCCTAAAACTGATAATGCTAAGAGTCCTGTAGACTTTAGACCCATAGGTTTGTGTAACACAGTTTATAAGGTAATATCTAAGATCATTGCTGATAGAATTAAACCCTTTCTAAAACATCTAATTTCTCCATATCAAGCTGCTTTTGTACCTGGTAGAGATATTCATGACAATATTATTGTTGCACATGAAATGATTCATACTATGAAGAATAAAAAGGGTCATGGTGGAACTATGGCTTTAAAATTAGATCTTTCTAAAGCTTTTGATAGAATTGAATGGCCTTTTTTATTAGGTGTTCTTAGGAAATTTGGTTTTGATGCTAAATTCTGTGGTTACATGAAACAATGTGTTTCTTCAACAACGATTTACTGTTCTCCAAATGGTTCTCCCACTCAAAGCTTCTCCCCTACTAGAGGTATTAGACAGGGTGATCCTCTCTCACCCTATCTTTCATCCTTTGTATGGAATACTTGTCTAGATTGCTTTTAAATGCTTGAGACTAATCACTTAATTTCGGGTGTAAAGGCGGCTAGAAATGCTCCAGTATTACTCATCTTATGTTTCTTTGATGATATTTTAATCTTCACAAAAGCTGATATGCACAATATAGAGGGTATTATGAGTGTTCTTGACTATTTTAGTAGTGTTTCAGGCCAGATGCTTAATTTAGACAAATCCAGTGTTTATTTTAGTCAAAACATCATTCCTAGCACTAGAGAAATTCTAGCAAGAGAACTCAAGATGACTGAAATGAAAGACTCTGATAAATACCTTGGTGTAACTCTTTTAATTGGAAGGGATAAAACAAAAGCTTTTAAACCTCTGATTCAATCTTTTGGATCTAGACTTAAGGTTTGGAAAGGAAAGACACTGAACCATTCTGGTAGAACTATTATGGTTAAACATGTTTTGAATGCTTTGCCAACTTATCAAATGGGCTGCTTTAGAATCCCTAAAACTATGTTAAATCAAATGGACTTTATTCAAAGACATTTTTGGTGGGGGCACAGTGATAACAAAGGTCTTTGTTTGATTAGTTGGAATAAGCTCTATGTACCAAAAGCTCTTGGAGGTCTTGGTCTTAGGAACCTGGAACATTTTAACAGCGCTTTGTTAACTAAGGTTGCTTGGAAAGCCTGTAATGATGATAGTTCTTTATGTATGCAGATTATTAGAGCAAAGTATGGTAAGAATGGTAGTTTACTTCATCTAGATAAGTTGAAAGATAATTGCTCTTGGCTATGGAGGAGTATTTACTCTGGAATTGAAATTGTGCAACAACATTCCAAGTGGATTGTTCAATGTGGCACAAAAATTAAAATCACAGCTGATAACTGGATTATTGGTCTTAATAGTCCACCTGTCCCAATTGTGGGTCTTTCTAGCCTTGACTCTCTTACATTGGTTTGTGATCTTTTTTACCCGGGTACTAGAATTTGGAATGATCAACTTATTAGTGCTATATTCGATGAAGTAATTTCTAATGCTATTTTAAGTATGTATGTATCTCCCACAGGTGATGATTACTTGATCTGGCAACCAGATAGAAAAGGTAAGTTCTCTGTGAAAAGTGCATATAATGCACTTTGTGCTACAGAAGTTAACAATTCCATCATGGGTGACTATATACCTACAGAGGTATGGAAGAAACTTTGGCATTTTAAAGTTCCTCACAGGGTGCAACTATTTATTTGGAAATGTCTGAAAGATATAGTGCCAGTTAGAGGAAAACTAGTTATTTATAAGCCTGATATAGAAACACATTGTAGCCTTTGCAATAATAGCAATGAAACTATTTGTCATCTTCTGTTTGAATGCATTTTTGCTAGATCCGTATGGAATGCTTTAAATGTGAACATTTTAGAGGTTATGCAGAATTTTGGCTCTGTACAGGACTGGATAATATCTTGGTTCTATAGAAACACCAATGAGAGGATTAGTTTTGTTCCAATGCCAGATTCTCTTGTTATCAGATATATGTGTGCAGTCTGGTACATATGGAAGGATAGATGTAGTTGGATATTTTGGTCTGTAAAACCTTTTTTACACAGTACTATTTCAAGAATTCATAATCTTATCAAACAATGTGAATTTGCTGTTGTTTCTCCTGGTGTTGCTAGGAACAGGTGTATTCTTCCAAAGGTTTGGTTTCCACCAGATATAGGCTATTAAAAGTTAACATTGATGCTTCTTATGTTTATGAAACCAAAAGAGGTAGCATTGGTCTAATTGTGCGTAATCATGCAGGACATGCTCTAGCAGTACAAGGGATTGACTTAGAGGAAGAAGTGGAAGCTGAGGTTGGAGCAGAACATTATGAATGTAAAGCGCTGATCAAAGCTGTAGAATGGATAGAAGAACATGGATTCAATAAAGTAGTTTTTGAATCTGACTGTGAAAATCTAGTGAACTCAATTCATAAAGATGATCCTCAAGTCCATTGGTTCAATCATCATTTATATCTTTCAGTTAGACACAAGTTTTTAAATAATGTATTTTGGTTTTGCAAACAAGTAGATAGGTTAAGTAATAGTGTGGCTCATGAACTAGCTAGAAAAGCTAGACTTGAAGTCAACAGTTTCTCCTTTGTTTCAAACTTTCCTCCGGATATTTCCAAATGGATTGAGGAAGATTTTGTACTCAATGGTAGAAACTAATCAATAAATTTTTCTATTAGTATCAAAAAAAATAAAAAAATAATATATAAATGAGAAAAAAAATCCACATATTTTTTGCGAAAACAAAAGGAAAAAATAAATAAAATCTGCACATATTCTCCACCTATTTAATATATTTGCCCCGCCACACTAAATCAAAAATACATCACCACGGGGCGGGGCGGGGCGAAGCCCCACGCATACCAAATCGAAAATGCGTAGTCCCGCACACACCAAATCCAAAATGCATCGCCACGGAGAGGAATGAAGCCTCACGACACACCAAATTAAAAATGCATTGCCACGGGGCAGGGCGAAAACCCGCGCACACCAAGTTGAAAGAAAAAATACGCACCGGGCACAAATCTATACTATCCCTTTTAAAGATTTCATACTCAAAGTTTTTTTATTTTTTAATTGTCGTCTCCAATCTCTTATGACTAGGTGATCCTCGAGTATACATACGACAACCTGGGTAAGAAGAACTAGTAAGATTCAAAAGGGTGAGGTGGCCGTCGAAGTAATTCTCGAAAAGGAGGTTTTAAATAGTCATGATGCTACTTGGAGACTTGGAGGATTGTCCTAGATTCCTGCCTTCCACTTCCAGTAATCCAATTGATCGACACGCAGATTTATTCCATATGGCATCAAACAATTACAAGAAGTGAGGTAAAGCCGAAATTCATTCGTGAATGGTCTAGGTACTCAGATCGATTCTAGTTCTGAGTACCGATTCTAGTTCTTAAGACTCCTGCTGACAAGTAAGCAAAGGTGGTATTGAAGTTGAGACTCCTGCTGCCAAAAAGCAGCCTCGACTACTAAATAAGAACGAACTTGCAAGTTAGTTGAGACTCCTGCTGCAAGTGGGTGTGCTTCCATCTCTGACATAAACATCACAGTTGGGTCTATAGCTCAGTGGTAGAGCAATTGACTGCAGATCAATAGGTCACCGGTTCGAACCCGGTTAGGACCTTTTTGTTGCGTGTAAATTTTTTTCTCCAAAGAAATTTACACCAAGTCCCCCCCAACCAGCTGATTGTCATAACTATCACAAAAACTGCAGAATGTATTAACAGCTCGTGTCCCATTCAGAAGGATAGAGAAGGCTAGACAGCGGCATGCGCGTTGTAGAAGAAGCAAAGAAACTCGGCCAATTTTTGGCATCACTGTTGTCAGAGAATCAAAACCCACCGAACTCAGCCATCTAGTATATGGGTTGCGTCATAGACTCATAGGGAGTCTTGCTAGAACTCTTTTGCAGTTCATGTTCAGTTTCTTGTGTGTGAAACATCACTCAAAACAATTAAGTGAGAGTTAGAGTCCTCATTGCGTGGGAAGAGAGTAAATCTCTCCTTAGTGAAAGTAAGAGAGCCAGTCTCTCTCTACCAGTCCGTGAGTGCGGTGATGGTGCGACTGTGTGCACAATGAGATTAATGTGCATGGCTGTTTTGTGAGATTTTGATCTAGAAAAGTAAGAATGATGGTAGAGCGGCTTACTAGAGGTAATCAATGGAGATATTATAAACCCGGCATAGAAACAAATGGTATCTGATAACCCCAAAATTCAAACACTGAAAAACAAAATAAACTAACTTACAAAAAAATCTACACTAATTGGCCATTACAAAATTTGGTAGAGTATGTGTGTACAGAGATAATATAATGGATTAATGAAGTTATTGTTGTATCGAAATTCTGCCGAAATCCTGGTTCAATAGGTACCAAATCTCCCACGTCGTTAAGGTACCAAATCTAGGACTGCTTATTTGGAACTGCATATTTAAATCCTGTTCAGTAGTTTTCTCCAAGGTCTAATTATAATGAACCATGACAAGGAAATTTTCATTGTAGTCATCGTTACATACACAAGAAGAGATGCCAACGTTTTATTAATTTGGATTTATGTATCAAAATTAAGGACGAAGAGTAGATATATTAGACATGTCATATGGCAAAAATGTATTGAAAAAAAATTACATTGATATGAAGTCATGAAAATTAATTTTACAACACTAGCATTGTATGCAGTAAGCTCAACGGTTAATACATGCTTAATTTCATGTCATAATGCAAATGACATATGTTTCTTAGATCAAAGAAATGAGAATATTAAATGGAAATAGAGATAAAGTTTTTTAACTTCCTTGGTTCCTTTGAAATTGTTCGCACTGTATAAAGTTTTTTTGCTTAGACTGGTTCAGTGTTTCTCCTTTTGCTTACTCTGATCTTCACAATATTGAAGATCAAACAACCAAAGAAAAAAAAAAAACAACCAAAATAGCTACTAATATCCAAGCAGATTTTATTCAATGATGCACGGGATTAAAACTTTAGTTTGATTTAAAAGCCACAACGATTAAAAGAAAAACCGCCTTAGCAGCCTTCCTTTAAACCTTTGGCTGTTGATTTATCTAAACGAACATTGCGTAGCACTTTCTTTGATTGAAAGTGCACTAAGATTTAGACCTAATATATCATGAATCTCTTAATTGAAAGTTACATAAGAAAAGGATTTTGTTTGCCATTACTAAAATGAAAACCAAACACTTTGATAAGACCGGCTATTACAAGTATCCGGTGAACACCTTGGCTGATACTGACCCTAGTTAGAATTTGGGGATATGGGTAGTAGTTCGGGACGGCATACGTACGGGAATTATAGGGATTCAGATAGGTCGGATTCGGTCAAGAATCCGGTCAACGGTTCGTTGTTCGGACAATAGTTCGGAACGGCATACGTACGTGCATATTCGTTTTATAAATATGAGTTCGGCACTTAAAATTCGGCTTACATATATAATAAATTGATAAGTATTATTACCTTATTAATTTTATTTGTATATGATTTAAAGATGGAAAAAAAAATTTAGCATGAGTATCTAATAAGAAGTAAACAATTTAGTCGCATCAATGTATTACAAAGCGAGTTTATAGACTTTTAAACAAAAATCAACACATAAAACACTGGTTAAACAACTATCAATAGGAAATTTTAACTGAATAATTGTATTTAAATATAAAGTATATACAAAATCAAACAAAAACCAATCAACAGAACTCTGGTCAGAGAGTTACCTACGGGGGAGCGAGGTTGGGCATTTGAATCTAGTTCGGAAGTATCATTCGGATTCGGTCAGTTCGGATACGTTCGCGAATCATTCATGAGGTCCATATAATCCGGAAACTAGATTCGGAGTTCAAATAGTTCGGAAGTATCATTCGGATTTAGTCAGTTCAGATACGTTCGCGAATCATTCACGAATAATTCGGAGAATTACTAACTAGGATACTGACCAACCGACAAAAAAAAACTAAAAACTAAAAGCAGAAATGAAGTTTGAAGTCTTTGCACCCCCTCTCGTACACTTATACCGTAACACTATTTTAGATGCAATAATTATAATTCTACTGTTTGTCACTTTCCTTAGAGAGTCGGACCCCTCTGACTCAGTTATATAATGTGTCTGTACCCTGTAACTGGGTTGCGTTATTATTAAAAGAAACATTTTTTAAAAGGGAAAAGGTAAAAAATGTAACTGCACTTAACAATGAACCCCTAGTTTACGGTTCTTTAGTAGATTATTAAATATCATGCTTCAAAAAAAAAAAAAAAAAAAAACCTAGTTTTGTCAAAGACCATTGTACCCTAGTTAGCAATTCGGGGTACGGGTAGTAGTTTGGGACGACATACGTACGGGAATTATACGGATTCGGATAGGTCAGATTCGGTCAAAAATCCGGTCAACGGTTCGTTGTTCGGATAGTAGTTCGGAACGGCATACGTACGTGCATATTCGTTTTATAAATGTGAGTTCGGCACTTAAAATTCGGCTTACATATATGATAAATTGATAAGTATTATGACCTTATTATAAGACTAATAAGATGGAAAAAAACATTTTAGCCTGATTATTTAACAAAAAGTAAACAATTTAATCGCATAAATGTATTACAAAACGAATTTATAGACTTTTAAACAAAAATCAACACATAAAACACTGGTTAAACAACTACCAATAGAAAATTTTAACTGAATAATTGTATTTAAATATAAAGTATATACAAAATCAAACAAAAACCAATCTGGTCAGAAAGTTACCTACGGGAGAGCGAGGTTGGACGTTCGAATCTTGTTCGGAAGTATCATTCGGATTGATCGGTTCGATACGTTCGCGAATCATTCGTGAGGTCCATATAATCAGGAACTAGGTTCGGAGTTCAAATAGTTCGGAAGTATCATTCGGATGCGGTCAGTTCGGATACGTTCGCGAATCATTCGGGAATGATTCGGAGAATTACTAACTAGGCATTGTACCTTAATTAATTTCTCCTCGATTAAATAATGGTCGAAACGGAAACCAATGTGTATCATATTTATTCCCTTCTATCTTTTCCCACTAGTGGAAATCAGCAGTTTCGCGACCGACAAAGCAAGTCATTTAACTCGTATCTATGACTTGCTTTGTCGGTCGAAGAAAGGGTCGTTGTTTGAGCGTCTTTTTCAACTATGACGTGTCTCGGGGTCGTTGAAAATCTTATATCAACAACCGATTTTAATCAATCAAAACTTTATGACCGTCTTTAATCAGTCATAGATATAAATCTTAATATAAAAAAAAATAGATTCGATTGGTCGCTGCCCTGATCAATCGACTAAATACGAAATCAAATGAGAATCAAATGAAACTCTAATTAGAATTCAAATGAGAATCAAATGAAAACCAAATTCAAATCAAATAAAAATGAGAATCAAATTATTAAACATGTACACAAATAATCATTCAATTTAACATTCATTGATTCATTGGTTTCAAATTACACAAGGATTAAAATCAGATGATGTTGACCATTGTAATCAGTAGTTCTAGGATTCGATTACAAAATGATGAACTAAAAAACTATTGATTAAACAACAAAATTATAAACTCCGATGATGATGATGAACTTATTCCTACTTCATAATGGTGTACCCGCTGAGAAAAATCCATCACCGATTAATGTGGGGAGGTCACAATACTTAAGAAAATGCTTATAAAAATGCACATGAGAGGACAATGATCTATAAAGGTGGGTATCCTAACTAATATGATGTCAATCTCTTTACCTAGTTCATTAATTCACGACCTTGACATATCTTGATGCAGTTCATATCTCAAGCACAAGATACGGAATGGGTTATACATGGAATCCTAACGTAAGAACGGTAATGTATTGCAGGTAAGATTGGCAGAGAGGCCCCAAGATTAATAACCAAAAGAACTCATGAACTAAAATATCTCTGGAAGTATATACAAATTCCTTGATTTCAGACATTCATAAAAATAAGCCTTGAAATGTAGTTACTTCATGTGGGAAAATTTCTAGTAATCCTACAACTTAGGCAACCAATACAAACTTTAAGGTTGAATATCACTATTATGAAACTAATCAATCAAGATAGACATTACTCGGTACCTTGTTTGCAACTTTGTATTTGAGGCTTTCCGCAATCATATGGATAACACATTTGATGAGAGATGGATTATGGGCTTCAATAATAACCTCCATGGTCAAGAACATCTCCCGCCTCCTCCACCAATTAACAAATGAGTTCCAAAGCTTTCTTAGCATTACACACAATCTTGCTTTCACTCGCACATTACACAAACTTAAGCAATCAAGTTATACTCTACACAAGTAAAACAACAAACAACAATAAAGTCTTCATTTTCACTCAATCCCCACCTTTTAACAATGACATACCAAAGAAAGGCAAGTTTCACTCAAAAACAAAACTATGTAATAGCCAAAAATAGAGAATAATCAAATACCCCGCAATTTTTCTTAGAACTAACCAAGATCACAAGATCTCATGGGATAGTTACTCATACCCCTTCAGTGCAAGATCCTTTCCTCTCAAATGATGAACTGGAGCCCACACTTAACAATCGACTACTGCAGCAAAATTATTTTTTTCAAAATGAATAAAACTAACAAACAAAGACAAGCTGATAACTTCTTATAACTCCATCAAAGCACAATTAGATTATTGAAATTGCTCAAACCCCACCTGTGCATCGAAACAATTTGACGATTTCAATTTGGATGGTATCCATAATTAATCCTAGTAAAGAGTCCGTTAAGATAAGTCCAAAGCTCGGCCAAGTTTTTTTAGCTGCATCTTGCCGGTGAATTAGTTGTATGCCTGCCAATTCACCGACAAGATGCGGCTAAAAAAAAGATTCAGGTTGGCTGACTGCCTTCACTGAGTCTGTCTGGGCTGAAATAATCTGACTGAAACTAGATTAGAATTCAAACTCAAATCGATCAAATAAAACCAATTGACTCATTGAAGCTAAATGAAACTTGCACTCATGCATGGATTCAAAATATCATTTCGATTAGCATTCATTGTATTAGTTAGTTTCAAAGTTACACAAAAGGGATTTAAATCCCCAGTTTAGATCAATATATATGTCTTAACTAGCAAGTTGTAAGCTTAAAGACAAGTGCAATTCACCATCACAATGATAAACTCCCCTACCCGATGATGAACAACCCACACTTATAATAGAGTACCTGGCAAGAAAAATAAGTTTCCAAAAATCAATAAAACCAACATAAAAAGACAAGTGACAAGTTCTTATAACTTCATCAAAACATAGTTAAGGATGAGATATAGTTCTTACCTTTCACAAGCATTCCAACATCTTGATGACCAAGGATATTCGGATGTTCTTCGAATATCTTCATCAACTGCAATCCAACTATCTTGACACAATCGTTGAGTGGCCACTCAAAAATTGGATATTACCCGAATTTATCACACCCATTAAATCTCAAAGCCTTTTGTTTTTATCACTGCCATATTAATGCCCACGATGCGTCATTGCAAGACGAAAACAAATATCAGACTACAGAAATTACAAAAAAAAACATGAAAGGTTAATGCAATGTGTAATTGGTGTTATACCTACAATGGAATTGGTCTTCCTCACTGCAATTGTTACAATGGAAAAATACAATCAGATTACATCTAATTAAATACTCATCGTCTCTAATAGTTGCTAAAATTTACTGAGCTTCATTTGCATTTGCGGTGAAGAAAAATGGATCTTCATAAGCATTCTTATTGGGGTCTGATCTTATTGAAGATTCCAAAGAAAAATTCGAGTGCTCCTTGTCACATCTGCAAAAAACTTTTCTAGCTTTAGAAGTGGTCATGTAACTAACATGCCTTATTGTTGTCACTCTTGAACATGTTAAGTTTGTAGGAACAAAATAGCATTTAAATCCACATTACGCACAATGCCAACAACTACATCTCATGAATTTCTCGTAAATAAAATAGAAAAGTATTTTTTACAATGCTCGTGTGTTGAGAGTACTGAACCTCACAAGATACAAATAAATTGGTTCAATCCAATTTGCACGATTCAATCCCTCTATTTGAAAATGCCGCAAATTGAACAATCGAGAATGAAGTGAGTCATCAAAAATGAATGACAAGTTACATGTGAAAATTGAATTACCTGAAAGATTCATGGATAGTGTTAAAACCTTGTATATATAACTTTCCCCTTGTCCAAATTCAACATGAATACAGTTGTAACTGATCAGAGCTCACTTTGGAGGACAGGAGCAACGAGTTAGATGAAAGCGTTGCCTGGAGTTTATCTTTCTATCATCAGTAGTCGTAAATCTAAAAATAAACCAAAGTATATCAAACAAAGGCTCAAACATCATTGTTACTGGAAAAGATAACACAGTGACAGAATCATTAAAAACGTATTAACTTCACCTTCAGTGATTTCTTAGTACTCTTGGTTTGGTCTTGAAGACCTTATAGAAGGTCTAGCACATGCCTAATGCGGCAAAATTTGTAACTAGATGATAACTTAAAGCCCAACCAGGGATCCTGTTTACATGAATCATGGTATGATTCCTTTGCAGTATTCATAACCTATTATGCAAATTAGCAAATGGGAAGAATAAAAAACATAAACATATACGAACAATTTAGCATCCACTTGGAGAAACATAAACATATACGAACAATTCGTCCGGGTATTCATGGTATGGTTTAGTTCATCCACGAAATCTAATCACGAATCAATAAGGACTCAACTCAAACTTACATATAAATAGATAAACGAATTAAAAGGTGAGGAATTGTGACTAAGTCGTTCCCTTATTGGTTCATCAAATCAGAATTAATAAGCATTGTGAAACTTCATGGATCTACCAGAGAAACCAAAATCCAGTTAACTCGGGATCTATGAGATTAAATTCAATTAGGAGAAACCAAAATAGCACCCAAACGTAATGAGCCCCCAAATCTTAAGCCTAAATGACTTCGTCTACTTATAAATACCATACAAAATTAAACCCTATCAAATTAATAGAAACATATGTGAAGATGTACATAAATCAAACTCAAAACTAAAATCCATAAAAATATAGAGATTAGGTTTAAAACGAGTTACCGAAAATTGATTTTTCCTTCTGAAATATGGGTTTTGATTATGAGATGAGTTCAAGAGATCTCATAAATCAGATTGAGTTTAAACCCTATCTAAGAACAGAAAAAAGATAAAATGAAATTGCTTAAGCTCAATATTATAAGAACCCATCTCACAAATCAGACTGAGTTCAACAGATCTCATGAATTCGGTTTAATTTCAGATAATATTTCTTTTGATTTGGACAGATTGAGTTCGATTTCATGAGATTTCGATGATTTCGAAGAGAAAAAATGGGAAGGAGAAAGAAAAAAGTAACAGGAAAAATAAAAAGTGAGAGGGTGAGACTTGAGAGGCGGAGGAAAAATGAAAAGAGATTAGGTTTGAATAATTTTCTCTCTTTGTAAGGTTATATATGAAAACCTAATAGCTCACGTGAGAGATGCACACTTGGTCGACTTGCTTTGAATGCATTTTTTTCCAAAAAATGTTGCTGGTAGGGGTCGAACATACGACCATAGGTTGCTTATTAAGTGTGTAGACCACCCGTCCATGAGTTGTTGGATGATTACTTGTTACATAGTTTATACATATTCACTTTTACGGATGAAATCATACCATCCACTTGGAATTTACATTAAACAGATTTATTTTTAAAAGTTAACAAAAGCTTAGTATTTTGGGTGCCAAACTTGCATCCCTTCGACGAATTATACACGTCGTCGCCGTTCCGAACTATCGCCGAATCACGATCCGTTGACCGGAATAGTGGACGGAATTTTCATTCCGCCAAAACGAATAATACCGTACGTTTGTTGTCCCTAACGTTTCCGTACCCTTAATTGCTAACTAGGTTCCCCACATGTACCTTAACTCGATTTTAGTGTGATAGAGTTATACGATCATTACATATGACCCCAATTTAATTGGTCCACAAATATTTGATGGTCAACTTCTTGCCATGTGTCAAAAACAAATCTATTGAACGGTTCTAGTTAGACTGCGTTTCGTTGGATGATCTCGAAAATGAAATATATAAGAATTGAACATCCCAGGTTCAAATATTATAGAGTTACACTGAAGTTTCTCGTTCGGATGAACTGGGACGAAATATATCGAAATTGAACATCACAGGTTCAAAGATTACTAGAGTTAGACACAGGTTTCTCGTTACGATGATCTCAAATTGAAATATATCACTAATTTCCAATAACGGTAGTATGGTCATTTTCACGATCTGTAATATTTACTTTATTTATTTTTTTCAATAAGGATATTCTGGTCATTTTCTGATCTCAAGTAATATTTATTGTACTTATTTCCAATAGGTAACGCGGTCGCGGGGGAAAGGAGGGTCCCGCCTAAGAAAAGTAGCAGTGATTCAACTAGGTAACGCAGTCGCGGTGTGGGTTGATGACTCGGGGATATAATCGTAATTAAAAAAATTATACAACGACCGTTTTTAACGCTCTAATTTGTGCTCCGAAAATTTATTATATCTACGACCGTTTTGACCGGTCCACGGTGCGTTGACCGTTATTGAGGGTCGGGGATGTGGGTCGTTAAAACCCCATTCTCCACTAGTGTCCGTCTTCCTTTAAGTAATAGTTCTGATACCATATTAGAATACGGGCATCCAACTCAAAACCAATTGGCCTTTAAGTAATAGTTGAAACTTCTACTTCGACTACAAGATCACCCGTCGATTCAACATTTCTTGAAAATAATAAATTATATCTCGAAGATCACTCTTCCATGCATTGTTTCTTGAAACTTTTAGACAAATGCTATCCCGCACCGTTTTGCGGGAAGTTATCCTGCTCAAGCGGCTTTTTTACCATTAGATGATCAAATCAACGGTTGGATTCACATTCAGGAAAGGACCCACCACTTTCATAAAAGGACCCACCATTTCCCCTAAAGGATTTAAGGCTGTTGGATCTGGGTTTTAGCGTGATCTAAGGTAAAAAAGCCGCTTGAGCGGGATAGCTTCCCGCAAAACGGCGCGGGACAGCACTCAAACTTATATTCAAGCGACCAAGTTTTCGTTGTGCTTAACATTTACGATTAGAGTAATTTAGAATGAGCCATGACATTCTTGGATGGCCTATTTATATTTGTCTCTCCGTTTAGTCTCCAACATTTCATAACGAGTCATGATCAGGAAATCGTTGTAGACCAAGAATTGTTAAAGTTGTAATTTAACTCCATATTTGTCTGTATGTTAGTTTTCTCCGACATTTCATACAGAGTCATGATCAGGGAATTCGTCAAAGCTAAGGACCACGAATAAACTAGACATATTTATACCAAAAATGTAATGAACAAAATTGCAATGATACGAAGTCATGCATAAAGCATAATGCAAACGACATGTTTCTTATATTAAAAATTATCATTTTAACATGAATTAAATGTAAAGTAATTTACGAAACAGAGACGTTGCTCAAAAATGTTATTTGAACAACAGCAAATCCAATATGGCACACAACATGGTGAAGATTTTTTTGTGGATATCAACTTCCTGTGAGAGTACTTGCATTATGAACAATGGCAGGCAGGTGTCCTCTCGGTATCGGTGATATAACTGTTGTTTTCTTTGCCATACATAAAGAAACAGATGTTATAAACATATATATCGAGTGATAATCAATTGTTTTCTTAAATTAGATGTGGAAAATAAATCATGAAACCTGCTAATATGCATGTTTATGGCATTCTGTCATTTACAATCTCTTTCCTGATTTAAGGCTTAATATTTTGAGATGTTTGTAGCTAGGCTTGTCTAAAAATGTTTGCAGAAAACGGATGAGCGCTTGCTTGCTTAAGAGAAATGTGAATTAACCGATTGGAATTTGGAATTAGCTCAGTTGGCAAAAAAATGTCTCTGGATACTTGATGGTTTTCCCAAAAGGAAATCAAGTACACTGATAAAAAACTGCGTGCAGTTCGGGTACGGAATTTGCAGATGAGGTCCCAAATGGGTCCATAGCTCAGTGGTAGAGCATTTGACTGCAGATCAAGAGGTCACCGGTTCGAACCCGGTTGGGCCCTCTTTTTGTTTTTCATTTTTTTAATTTTTTACATTAAAATTGTATCCATGTACCATATTCATTTTCTTCCTCAAGAAGGCTTTCCGTAGTCTGTAAAATCGTATTTCACTTCTCCGGATGGTGTTTACCTGTTTTTTTTTTTATTGGCTCTAACTGCACCAAAGAAAGCACAAATGAACAGATTGTGCGGCATCTATTATGGGCAGGAGCTATGATTGGGAAGAATTTTCAACACATTGCTGGTGAGGCTATGTTAAGCGACCTATTGGTGTTCCTAATAGGGAGTTGTCAAAAAAATTCCACTCTAATAACAAATCACTTCACTCTCTCTTCTTTCTCTTCATCTCCCCTTTCTGAAAAAACGGAGAAAAAAAACTCAAGAGCTGTCTTGCTCAGATTTGGTCCTTTTGGACCAGCTCTGAGCAATGATTCTTTTCTTTTAAAGTTTTTTTATAGTAGGTAACTGAATAAGATGGTTTTGCATCATTTTGGTGTTTTTTTGACATATTTCTTCTTCATTTTGGGGCGATTTTTCTTCGTCGTTGTGGGGCAAGTTCTTCAAATTTTAATGGCTGATTCGTGGCTTGATATTATCGATTAAAAAACATCAATAATTTGTCACGACATCGCGCATCCGTGTTCGTGTGGATCGACAGATTTATGGGCAAAGTACTCCTTTGTTTTAGGAGCATCTCTTATGGAAGAATCAGATTAAATGGTCGGAATTTATTTCCGGACATACCATAATCTCTCCCTTATACATAAAGTTTTTTTTGGACATCTTTGAAGCTTATTGCACTTTTTTCGCGATCTACTTGTAATTGATGTCCTTATATGTATTAGGGTTTTGATTATCTTTTATTTTGATGTTCATGTAATCACTATTTTGATTTGAATGAATTGAAATATGTTGATTGTTCAAAAAATAAAAAATAAAAAATAAAAGAGGAGAATTTTCCAAACGATTGAATAAAATTAAGGTCTTATAATTTATCGAAATAAAACAAGCTACTAACATAGATATGTCTTGGAAAATTTTATCCAATGACCACTTTAAAACTTCAGTTTTAGAAGCCAGGACAATTTAGAAGGGCTGCTCGTTTAATCTTTTGGCCCTTATAGTTAATCTAAAATACACCCATAATAAGGATTTATATAACAAAATACTCCCTCCGTTTCAACTTAGGCCAAAAGAAGTACCAATTTATTTTCATTGTCTTTTATCTGGTTAGTTTTCTCCAAAATCTCACAACAAAAGAAAATTCATTGCACTCTGGGATTACAATGACATACGATTTATATAACAAAATGTGAAGAGACTTCGATGATTTAATTTGGGTTCATGTAGAGATGTAAATTGGGTTGTGCCAGCACGAGCACAGCCAGCATAACACGTTAAAATTTGAGCACAACCTGAAGACGGCACAACACGTTAGTTTCATGGGACGGGATGGGTACTAATCGGCACACAGTAGCCCAGCACAGCATGCAACAAGGATAAGCACGTGGCACAACACAGCACAACACGTTAAAAAAGCACATTATAATATGTACAAAATACTACACAACATGGCACGATACATCACATTTTGTGTATATTTCACAAAAGAGCCTTTATTCTAGCCAACTATTGACATTTTATTATCGTTATGTTAACTTATTTTCATTATAACACATATAATACCTAAATATTTGGAAAATATAAAATAAATGTGCCCGGCACAGCACAACACGACACAACACGTTTATTTTTCTGGCACAACCCAACACATCACGCCTTCTAACACGACACGTTATAATTTCCGGCACAGCACAACACGGCACGTAACACGCTAAGCACGTGATTTCGTGAACTGTGATGTGCTGGGTCGGCAGGTTTTACACCGATACTACAATGATATGAATATGTAGTCTTTGTACAAAAGATATCAACCTTCCACGTCAGCACTTCGGATTTACGTATCAAAATGAAGGACCAAGGATTCAAGGGTAGATATAGCAAAAGCGTACAAACAAAATTACAATGATATATGAAGTCATCAACAACCTAAAAACTCAATACCATCCCTCACTCCAGAATAAAAGTAGCGCTGGTGCTGCTTACCCTCCCTCCTATTGGCTGGTGAGCGAAACCTCGCGCTCTCATTGGCTAATTGAGAAACCATTCGTATTCGTCGGATGAAATTTCGTTATATATGGTGCGTTGATCGATAATGTGCGGTGTAGATTGGTTTGGATTGGTGGGACACACACGACGGACGACCCCCATTGTTTAGAAAAATTGTTATATTAATTTCGTGCATTTTTTTTTGAAAATCCAAAAAATAAAAATAACTACTATATTAATTCTGGACATTTATGATTAAAATAAAAAAAAAATCAATTCAACATATTTATGAAATAATATAATCTTTTATAATTTTATGAAAATCCAAAAAATAAAAAAATTACTATATTAATTTTGGACATTTATGATTAAAATAAAAAAAAAATCAAATTAACATATTTATGAAATAAAATAATTACATTTATAGCTTCATGTAATTATTGTAAAAGATCCAGAGAATTAACAAAATACTACATTATAAATTTGGACATTTATGATTAGAATAAAAATAAAATCGACGTATTTACTTTAATAAAAAAAGATTTATATTTTTTTAATCTTTTAAAAGGAAAAAAATATAGAAATAGCTATATTAATTTTTAGTATTAATGACAAATATATCTAACAAATGAAAAACCAACAATATATAAAAAAATACTACATTAATTGATATTTAAATTACTATTTATATTTATGTTAACGATATCCATTAATATAAAAAAAAACTAATCATTTACCTGAACACAATCTAACAAGTTCCATTAATACTAAGATTTACTAATAAAAACAAAGCCAATAGTTAATAAAGGATGGAAATCATTCTTCATCCCTATTTTCTTTATAACAAACCATATAACCGGGATTTAATTCCATAACGATTTTAAAGATTTTCTTTGGAACTAAGTTTCTAACATCTATATAAAGAATGCAAATCACTCTTTATTCCTACATAAACCACGTACTTTGTGTGAAAAAGGAGGAGCGAACAGAAGATATCAACTATGACTTTTGAAGAAAATCACAACAAAGGGAAAGCAATGGAAGTTGATTCCATGGTATGTAAACTTATTCAAATGTCGCAATTTGGATTCATAGGTCACTTTTTTTTTCTCTTATCAGTTTTTTCTTTATATTAATAGGTTGATGTTTTTTTTTCTCTAATCAATTTTAAAATATATGATGTTTATATGTAGGTAAGAAACATTTGGGAACAGTTTATACCCCCTTCAAGCGTCTGGTTAGGAATATCAGACACAACAGAAAGCCGTGAGAGCTTTGGTTCTGAAAAAATGGAGGTTTGAAAACAGAAAAACAAGTTAATTATGGAGTTTGGACCTACATCTCATTGACCAAGAGGTAAGTTAGTCGACCTCTATTGCATATTTACGGTAAAAGTTAATTGTTTTTTTTTTTTAGCCGATTAGAAATTAATTGTTGATTGGATATAATACAGGGTACTCAAATGCATGCTAGGGTAGGCAAAGATTATATACAGTTGTTTGAAGAGAAATTCGAGGAGGGAAATGTGTATTCCATTCAGAGGTTTAGCATTGCCAAGCCATCAGTCGGTTCTAGAATTGTGTCCTTTGAAAATGTAATGTGGTTGAACAGGTTTAGCAAGGTGGAACATCTGAAAGTTGACATCTCGACTTTTCCCCAAGAGATATTTAGTTTCCTTTCTCTGAAGAATATTGGGACCAGAAAAAATGATACTATGTATTATACATGTGAACAGTCGGAAATAAGAAAAAAACAATTTTTTTTGTTTGGTAAAAACAACAAACATTAACCTCTTCTTATATAATTCCTGCAGCTGTGATTGGAAGGCTAAATTTCGTGTCGAACGTTGTGACGAAATCAGTTGAAGAATTTGAGAAAGTAAGTGATGTGCTTATGAGGGAGATTATGCTTGAGAATGAGAGGTAAACTACACGGTATCTTATGGGTTTTTGATTCAATAATTTTTGTTGAGTGAATTAGCCTAATGGATTTTGTTCGTCTTTAGGGGAACTACAATGAAAGTAACCTTATGGGGTGATTTGGTTCATGCTATCAAGGATGGGATATTGGATGGTCGACCAAATGTACCTGTGGTGATGATTGTCACTGGTACATATGTGAAGGATCATTTGGGTGAGCAATTTTGAAGAAACCATTTGTAGACTAATACTTTTTAGTTATTTATGGAAGCTGCTACCATGTAGTATGCAATTGTTCATACATATTTATGACGTAATCTTTTTCAACAGTTGTAATTATATATGGAAAGAAAATTTTAAATAAGTGTTTATAAAACTCAAAATATCTAAAAAGTTTAGGGCAAAAAAATCTTTAGAGGTCTACTTATGGTAAAAGAATACCAAACGGCTAGCTTAAATATTTAGTATGTTAAAAAAAAATCTTTTTCCTACCCTGTATTTTCGAATTAATTTAGGGAAGAAAAATCTTTCCATTACTTTGTTATATTTTGTTGCCACGCAAAGCATTTTAATTACATTTCATTTCTCATTTCTCATTGTTTTCTTTGCAGACGAGTCTCAAAGGCCTATATTAAGGACATTGACATGGATATTTGTACAATGAATAATTCTCTTTGTCATCTTAGATATATTCTCTAAACATGTACAAGTCTTTTCGATGATGCAAGTAATATATAATTATAAACCAGATGATATTGGCCCTACCCATCATTTTCAATTCTATGTGGGGAAAAAGGATAAATGTTAATATGAAATAGGGAAATAGGAATATGGATGGATGTAAATCCCAAACAACATTGTTAAGTTACTTGTCCTAAGAGCATTCTACTCTCTCTTGGCCTTCCTTTATAAATTTTTCTGATATTTTTGATGGGGTTATGCCAAATTATTGAATTATAGTTTTTTGTGAAACCTATTCTTATTATTCTTTTTCTTTCTTGAACATGATATACGCATGAATTTTTTTTGTTTAATAGACCATCTTTGTAACGACACTTCGTTATCTTGACCTCTGGTTGATGTGAGTTTTATGTTTTGTATCAAGCCACATACATAGTAAAATTAGCTATATGCATCACTAAAATCCAAAGAACTAAATTATTTAATTAACCAATACAATTTAGATTCTCTTTGTGGGACAATCATTAATTAGTGGACAATCCTTACGGTTAAAGTAACAATCACGAGTATTCAAACATAGTCTTAGTGGGATGTTAGTTCATTGCTTGATTACAACTTCTTTGTGGGGAAGCATTTCATCCATTTTTGTACTATCTAGAATTGGAAAATTATTTTATGTTATATCGTGTGTTCTTTTAATGTCTCTAATATCATATATTAATATTTGAGTGTGATTTTTCATTTAACTATAAGGAGTTGGTGCCAGGTTGGGTTGGCCGCTTGATTCTTAGCACAATTTTTGAAGAAAGATATATCAATGCATTTTCTTGATTACATCATCTTCGACGGGAAACATTTTATATTCTTTTCACTATTTATGGTTGAAAATCTATTTTATATTAATATCGATTTTAGTATCACTAATATCAAATATCCAAACAGTTATACAATGAGTGTGATTTTTCATTTAACTACAGGGACTTGGATCCTGGAAGACAACTTGAGTTAGTCGGCCGCTTGATTCCTAACGCAAGTATATGATTCTTAAAAATATATATCAGTGAATTTCCTTGATTACATCATCTTCGACGGTAAGTAATTCATATATATGTTTTGCAATATTTAGAGTTGAAAATCTATTTTATATTAACAATAAATACAATTCGACATTAAGAGTCATAAATAGGAAAAGAAAAAAATGATAAGAATTCATAGACAATATAATTCAGATTCCGTTTGCCAATTAAAAAACTCCAATTATCAATAGGCGATCCTTACAGTTAAAGCAACAATCACGGATATTCAAAAGGGGTCATAGTAGGATATTAGTGCATTTCCTTGATTACAACTTCTTTGACGGGAAGCACTTCATCTGTTTTGCACTATTTAGAATTTACAAGCTATTTTTATGTTATATATCGTGTGTTCTTTTAATGTCTCTAATATGAGGTATTGATACAACCATATAATGAGTGTGATTTTTGATTTAACTATACGAACTTGGAGTCTGGAAGAGAACTTGAGTTGGCTTCCTGATTCCTAACGCAAGCTTATGATTCTTAAGAAAGATATATCAGTGCATTTTCTTGATTTCTTCTTTGATGGGAAGCACTCTACATGCTTTGCGATATTTAGGGTTAGCAATTTATTTTATATTAAGATCGTGTTATTTTTAGTGTCTCTAATGTCAGATATCAGCACAACCATATAGTATGTGTGATTTTTCATTCAACTACAAGAAGTTGGAGCCTGGAAAATTACCCGCTTGATTTTTTAGGCATGCATACATTTTCTGAAGAAAAATATATATATATATATATGTGTTTCCTTAATTACATTTTCTTTGACGGGAAGCACTTCATATGCGTTGCATTATTTAGAGCTGGCAATCTATTTTATATTAATATCATGATTTTTTTAATGTCACTAATATCACATATCGATGCCTATATAATGACTAATGACATTTCCTTGATTACTTCTTTGACGGGAAGCACTTCATATGCTTTGCTTATTTAGAGCTGGCAATCTATTTTATATTAATATCCTGATTTTTTTAATGTCTCTAATATCACATATTGATGCCTATATAATGACTAATGACATTTCCTTGATTGCTTCTTTAACGGGAAGCACTTTGTATGCTTTGGACTATTTAGGGTTGGCAATATGTTGTATATTAATATCGTGTTATTTTTAGTGTCTTTAATGTAAGATATCAACACAACTACATAATATGTGTAATTTTTCATTCAACTACAAGAAGTTGGAGCCAAGAAAAACAGCTGAGTTAACCGCTTTATTTTTAACGCAAGTATGTGATTTATGAAGAAAAATATATATGTACGTTTCCTTAATTATATTTTCTTTGACGAGAAACATTTCATATGCTTTTCCCTATTTAGAGTTGACAATCTATTTTTTAGTGTCTCTAACTTCAGATATCGATGCCTATATAATGACTAATGAGTGTGGTTTTTCATTTAACTATAACAAGTTTGAGCCTGGAAGAGAAGTTAAGTTGGTCCCTTAATTCTTAACACAAATATATGATTTTCGAAGAAACATATATCAATGCATTTCCTTGATAACATTTTCTTTGACGGGAAGCAATTCATATGTTATGCACCATTTAGAGTTTCAATCAATTTTATATTAACATCGTGTTTTTTTTTAGTGTCTCCAATATCAGATATTGATATAACTGTATAGAAAGTATGATGTTTCAGTTAACTACCAATAGTACTGATACATGTAATGTAATGAACTACTGATTGATTTCAAAGGTCGGTATAATTTTTTAAAATTATTTTATTTAAGAGGATTTCTTAATCTCCAACCCTTTAAACAATATGTAATCGATGAATAATTTGGTTATGATTGTTAGTTTACTAAATGATTGCTTCAAAAATAAATAAATGATAATTGGTGTTTTCATGGTACAATGCGGTTGTTAATTGAGATCCTTTCTTGGACAAAGTGGGGGCTTCGCCCAACCGAGGATCGATTCTGTCATTACAGTTCGAAGCACGGGTTAAATACTAAAAAAATAATTAATTTTGTATTTATAGCTTAAAATATTTTAGTTTATTTGTAAAATTGATTATTATTTTATTATATTGCATGAAATTAGTTTTCAAAACCATGTTAGATCCTCAAATCATAATAATATTATATATTTGATTATTATAAAGTTTTAACTGTTAATTGTCAATCTATTGGATAGTAATTTTAGAAGCCTATTAGAACTCTTATTAGGACGGGTGCGGGCGAAGCCCAAGAAGAAATTCCATCGATCCGGTGCGTAGCACGGGTTTCAAGCCAGTGAAAACTAATTTACCAACATTAGCATTGTAAACCGTATGCTCAACTGTTAATTTATCGTAAAATCATGCATAATTTGGTCTCATAATGCAAATGACATATTTTTTATATAAAGAATAAATTTATTAGAGAGAAAAAGAATGTACGGGCCTACAGGGGACTTGCATGGGGTAAAAACCAAAGAAAAATTCACAGATACGAGCTACCTAAAAATTACATCCCGTTAAAATTAAAAAACACAAAATTGGTTAAAAAGATCAAAATCAACAAAAAAATATGTAAAATTTGATACTGTTTAAATGGACGAGAATGTAAAACTAGCCAGGATGTAAACAGTTTCATCCTACCCATTTTCAAATACTTTTTCTTATTTTTAATTTACATCAGGATGCATCCAGTTTCATCCTCACTCTTTTTTAAGTTTAAGCCGGGATGAATCCAGTTTCATTCTTGCTATTTTTTTGGTGTCCATTTCACCCATACTAATTTTTACTCGTCTATTAGAACAATGTTTTAAAAATATTTGGACAAATAACCCATTTTCCGAAATTAAAATTACTAATGTTCCCTCCTAAACTTGATTTGAAAACTGCGTCCCATGAGAGAAGTTTTTTTTTTTTGAAAGAAGAGGAGATTTATTGGAGAGAAGAAGAATATACAGCAAGGTCTACCAGTGGTAGATTAAACTAAAAAACAAGAAAACAATGAAGTTACATGAAAACTGCATCATTGTTCAAAACTGAATTAGAGAAATTTAGATGAACTCTGTTGCCAGACGCACTTGCCCAAGCAAGAATCAAGGACTTCGCTTCAATTCCCAGATCAACATCTGTCTTAAAATTATAATTCATCTCAAAGGTGCGCTTATTACGCTCCGTCCAAATTGTATAGATTCTTTGCAAGCGGGAATTAGTCCCCATAGGAAGTTTCTGTGTTTGTGAAATGCACTTGTTGCCAGCCAAATGCAAGCATCTTCATATCTCTTGGAACTGCCCATGCCCAACCATCTCTAGGTAAAACGGAAGATCATAATCTGTGCGCTATTTTACAATGAAGAAATATGTGGTCCTGAGATTCAAAATCATCACCACAAAGAACACAAGAATTATATATGTCAACCCCTTTGATCTGCAACATATCGATAGTGTTTAGTTTGTCATGAATCAAGCACCAAATAAGGAAATTGATCCTAGGTGGTACTGGTTTCTTCCAGACGAAGGAGTGAGGGAAGTTATCGATGCCAAAATCTGCTGTCATGAGAGAAGTTATGCTCTAGAATTTCGAGAGACTTGATCAATGTTCTTCACCTTCTTTTCAAATGTGCGGAAATATTTTTCATTCCAGATGGACCAAATTGCAGCAAATGACATGTTTCTTAGATCAAAGTTTACGGTTTCATGTTCGTTCATCACGCATACTTTTGTCAGTAATAGCATTTCACTTGTCCAGATGTTTACTTGTTTTTTATTGAGTTTAGCTGCACCAATTTCCAAAACCACCATCAATGTGTACAAGATCAACATGAATAGTACTCCCTCCGTACCACATATATAGGCAGAGGGACCAATTCTCTTAGATTAAGATTTTTCTTTTGATTTTATACATTTTTATGTTTTTTCCTGTTTTACCCTTAATTATATTCCCAATGTTAGAGACATATACTCAATTGTGATGATTTCCAAGCAAATAAATAGGGGTAATATAAGTAAAAATTAGTTTTGAAAATTGGACTTCGCCTATATAGTGGTACAAGAAAAAATGAAAATTCTGCCTATATAATAAGTATGGAGGGAGTAGTGTTTTCCAAAATAAAAAAGTTTCAAGGAAAAAATGTTTCTCTTTCCTGTTTCTCTCCATCGTTCTCCATTACCACTTTTCCATTCTTATTAGCATCTAGATCCTATAGTTTTCAGTTAGATCCCAGATAATTTCACTCATTAGATTCCCTGTTTCAATCATGTCTTACGAAAATAGATCTGTCAACATAGATAGAAAATTCTTTAGGTTTTCCTGCAATAAACTTGTTCCCACCTCACCCATCATTCTCACAAAATTCTTTTCTTATGGAACCACCAAAGGATCTTTTCCTTTATTCCTGGCTAAAAATCTACAAGCAATCCTCTTTGAAATCGTAAAAAATGGCGATGCAGGAAGAAAAATTTGGAAATATGATGAAAACCAAATCTGGTTTTTAGCAAATAAATAATCAAATAACAATGGTTTCTACCTAAATGTTCTTCTTTCAAAACCTAATCCTAAAGCAGATCCAATCTCCCTTTTCATCCCAGCAGGAGATTGTTTCACTGGTTGGTTTCCGTGGCAACTGCACTCGAAGAAATCATATCCTATTCAAATACAGTAGGCAAACCTGTTCCGATCAGCATTCCTAAACAGATGCCGCAAAAATCTTACGCCCAAGCTCTTCGTTCAAATCCTATCCTTTCAACCCATAAACCTATCTCCCACCCAACACCTACTAAATCTTCACCTTTTATCTGCGATAGGTTTGTTCTAACTTTGAATGTTAACACTTGCGGTCATGCATAGCTTAATATACAATACACTAATTCTAAAAACACTTTAGGATTGTGGTTTGATGCATTCATCGTTTCATCCCCAAATGATAGAAACAACTGGAATTGTATCAGCCAAGCTCTTAGTCTGGAACTTCAAACTGATATTCCCATGACACTTTATCCCATTAATTCATATCAGGCTGTCTTTCATGTGAATAGGGAATTATCTCTCACAGACTTTGAGTTTATCTTCACCCATAACAAGGTTGATTATTCTGTCTATAGGTGGGATCAAGATTTTTGGAAATCCTCAACAGATCATGGGATTAATTTCCATTTGGAAATCTTTGGAGTCCCTTACCAATTTTGGTCATCAGAAGTCATTCACAATATAGGAAATCTGTGCGGGGAAGTCTTATTTATCAACCCAGCAACACTTAAGTTGGAGGACCTCACAACAATCAAGATCAAAATTCGAAATACCAAATAAATTAACTCAATACCAAGAGCAATCTCTTTAGTCACTGATTCTGGAAAATTCACAGCTAATGTTTTCATTGTTGAAGCACCATTCAACCTGAAACCTAGAATGCAGTCGCCGGAAAGTTTGAAATTCAATTACATGGATCAGTCAAGAGTTCAAACAAATTTGCCGCACATTGTGGATCCACAAAAGAAAAAAAGGAAACCCATTCCACTATCATGCAACTCAGTTACCACGACAGTGGAGGAGCATATCTTTGCTGATTCTACGGAAGATTTTCTGACCTCCTCAACAAGGAAATATTCAAATCCAGCTGTACAGAAACCTAGTCACCACGGGTCAACTTCCAAACAGAAACGTAAATTGCTGAAAGGGTTGTCCAAAATTAAAAATCCTACACAAGTTTGGATAAAGACAAGGAGAACTGTATCTATCTCATCAGCTCACGTTTTTGTTACAGAACAAGCAGCAACAGATATGGATATCGATAACGTTCTTAAATATAAGTCGTGTTTTGAAGAATTTCAAGATGACGAAATCTGTTGTACACCTCTCCATAACACTACATCAATACCCAAGAAACCAACGATTGAACTTTATAAGTTTATCGATCCCTTTCCTAGACCTATCCACCCTTTCGTCTCTATCCCTCTCTCTTTACACCATCCAACCATCTCCAGAAACTCACCCATCATCAAAACACCCCTCAGCATACTCACCCATCATCCTCACATACATACTCATCCTTTAAGCAAAAATAACAACAGATTTCAGCTACATGTTCCAAATTGGATAATCTCTGAAGCTCACATGCTCTTCAATTTAGGCATTAAAATAGGCATTACCTTTAACTCTATGCCGAACCATACAATAAGATTTTTAATCACAAAGACAGCAGTTGAAGGTCCTATTCTGAAGCATACATCTTTTAGAACGCCACAACCTCCAGCTATTACCAAGGATTTTGCTGTTCAAACTCTAATACATTATGAGGAAGTGCAGAACGTGCCAACTCATGAACCTAAGAAGAAATACGCACCTCTTAGAGGATTGGAGGATACTTTCATTGTGAATTTGGATACTGAAGAATCTTTATCATCATCTTCATCTACAACACTTGAATATCCACCTGGTTTTGAGCCCCCTTGTCTTGACATCGTAGATGATGCATCTTCATATTGACTTGTACCCAAAAAGATTATGCAATGAATGCAGAAGATTGGATGTTTCCATTGAAGAAATCTACAGGCCAACAATAATACCAAAGAGAATGTGTAAAAAAAGGGGCATCATCAGTGATAAATGAGTTTACAAATACTCACTTGGAATGTAAGAGGCCTATGCTCCTCTAACAGAAAACTCATTGTCAAGAAAATGATCCAACTCACCAAAGCTCCTATTATCATCTTACAAGAAACCAAAATGATGGAGTGTTCTTCTTATGACATTGCTCAAATATGTGGTCACTCTGATTATGGCTGGACGTACCAAAAATCATTTGGAACCTGAGGTATGGTGATCTTATGGAACAAAAATTTCTTAGAAGTTACGGATTCTCTTGTGGGAGATTACACTCTTTCAATCTATTGCATTAACAAGATGGATGACTTCGAATGGGTTCTCACTAATGTTTATGGGCCAAATAAACCTCATGAAAGAACTGATTTTTGGAATGAGTTAGACAATATATGCAGATATTGGAATCTCCTATGGTGCTTGGGAGGTGAATTCAATGTAATCACTAAATGTGATGAGAAGAAGGGTTGCACAAGAATCACTAGAAGCATGCATAATTTTGCAGACTTCATATCCCAGCATGACCTCATTGATCTTCCATTGAAAGGAGCAAGATATACTTGGTCGAATGGACAACCTAATCCAATCATGTGTAGACTTGACAGATTTCTCATCTCACCCTCTTTTGAAACCCAATTCCCTTTTGTCTCCCAGCTAGCTAAATATAGAGCTACCTCAGATCACATTCCCATTCTCCTAGACATCTCAGATCCATCTTGGGGACCTAGCCCTTTTAGGTTTGAAATTATATGGTTTTTGGACAACGGTTTCTTAAATATGTTGGAAGAATGGTGGTCTTATTTTTTTTTTGCAGGTACTCCTAGTACAATTTTATGGTGTAAACTCAAAGCTCTCAAGGAAAAGCTCAAGGATCGGAAAAAAGAGGTCTTTGGAAACACATCAACCAAATTAAAGAATATTATGTCTGAAATCCAAACACTGGATACTATAGCTGAAGATAACTTATTAACTGAAGCTGAACTGAAGGAAATGATGGGATTCAAGACTGAATTTGAAAAAGTTACTCATATGGAGGAAGTTTCTTGGAGAATCAAGGCCAACTCAAAATGGCTAAAAGAAGGGGATAAAAACACTTCTTTCTTCATCAACAAAGCCATTGCTAGGAGAAGATACAACATAATCAAACAACTTTATATCAATGGTAACTTGGTCTCTGATAAATCTGCTCTTCAAGATCATACTGTAGGTTTCTATGAGAACCGATTCAAAGAAGAAGAAATCATCAGACCTGTCCTAGAAGGTATTGAGTTTGATTGTATTAAATCCATAGAATATGATATTCATGATGCTAATATTTTTGAATCAAGTGATACAAGCCATCAATGATTTAGCAAAAGACAAAGCACCTGGTCCGGATGGCTATCCTATTATGTTTTTTAAGAAATGTTGGAGTTTTATCAAATCTGATATAATGAGTACCATTGCTGAATTTTTTTGATAAGGGTTGTATTGATGCTAAAAATAACTCTACTTTCATTACTCTAGTTCCAAAGAAGGATCATATAGAAACCATTAAGGATTGTAAGCCCATTTGTTTGCTTACAAGTGTATACAAGATTCTTGCTAAAATTATTTCTCCTGTACAGTGTAATGTGTAAAATTATTTCTTAATGCAGCTTACCTGCATCGACTTTCTTTCCTTATCAAACATAAGGCAGAATCACAGAGTTTTCACCAAGGTCTTTCAGTGAAATACAACTGTTCATATGTGGAGTTGAGTCAAAAATTGTCGAATTTGCATCGTCCTTCCAAAGCTTGCTTAAAATTTCAGTTCTGAGGTCATAACAATAGAGAGTAGTGAAATTGCAACGCAACAAAACCACATTGCTCTTTGTAATGGTGATAAGGTCGTAGTCCCTAAATGAAGCTTCCCATGGGATGCTAAACTCCTTAGTCCAGAACCAAAACATTCCCTTATCGCTTCTGACGCTGCAACTGTTAGAGCTCGTCTTATTCTTTTTCTTCAATGACCATATATCCACACAAATTCCGGGCTTTTGATGTACAAGGCATAAGTGTCCTCCCAGAACTCGAAGTCTAAAAGACAATATTGTTGTGCATTGTGAATTAAGAGATATGAAAATTTTTGGTGGTGTTGAGATCGATTGGAACTTTTCATCCCCCAAATCAAAAGCTATAATCTTCCCTCCAGTACTATAATCTACCCAATAAAGAGATCCGTTTGCATGAATACCTGGGAAGTAAAATGTGTACCGTACGTTCCTTATGTACCTCCATCCACCACCACCACCAAGAGTGTATACCTGGACTTTCCTCACCCTCTTTCTTAACTGCATTACGTTTCCAATATACTCGTCATAGATTCTTACGACCTTATACTCGTTAGTTGAATGATGATAGCCAAATCCAGCCGCTACGGAATTTGGAGACCTTGTATGTTAGCATTAGTTCCTTGAAGCCTAACGAATTCTCGAGTAACGGGATTAAATATGATAGTAGGAGTCCCCCATGTCAAGTGTCCGCAGTCACCATCACCACCACCACATTCCATGCGATGAAAACACATTACACAAACTATTTCTCTTGGTAGATTCTGGCTACCAGGTTGAAGTTGGTCATGCCTAAAATTATTTCTCCTGTACAGTGTGCTTATATAGAAGGAAGACAAATCATTGATGGTATTCTTATTGCCAATGAGCCGGTTGACTCAAGATTGAAAACTGGAAATCCAGGGGTTATTTGCAAGATAGATATTGAAAAAGCATTTGACAGGATTAACTGGAGATACTTAGAATTTGTTCTACAAATGGATGGGTTTTAGTAGTAGATGGCGCAATTGGATGAAATTATGTTAGTCAACAACTTCGTTTTCAGTTCTTATCAATGGCTCTTCATTCGGGTACTTCAACAGTTCAAGAGGAGTGAGACAAGGATGTCCCATTTCTCCTTTAATTTTCAACATAGCAATGGAAGGATTCTCTAGTTACATCGATAGAGCTGCAAACTCCAACCTTTTTAATGGGTTCTCTATGATAGAGGGAGGTCAGATTGTAAATCATCTCCATTATGCTGATGATACAATCTTCTTTCTAGACAACAACAGCGAAGATATGATTAACTTGTTTTCTATCCTAAAATGTTTTGAATACATTGTAGGGCTGAAAGTTAACACTACTAAAACAAGACTCATTGCTATTGGTGAAGTTCCAGAAATTGATGCATGGGAAGAAGAGCTTGGTTGTAGAATTGACATTATTCCTTTCATATATTTGGGTATGCCTCTTGGTTCAAAAAAATACATCTAAACCTATATGGGATCCAGTCATTGAAAGATTTCATGTAAGACTTTCTTTTTGGAACAAAATCTCTCTCACAAAGGGAGGTAAAGTGATTATTCAAAAGTGCATCCTTACATCATTGCCAATGCACTATTTCTCACTTTTCAGAGCTCCTATTTCTGTTATTAATATCTTAGAGAGAAAGATGAGAAATTTTTTATGGGATCATAATGATAAAGGCAGTGACACATCTCATTTGATTAATTGGCCTCTTGCGTGTGCTGATAAAAAGATGGGAGGTTTAGGCATTTTGAATCTTCGAGTTATGAATCAAACATTACTTGCAAAATGGTGTTGGAGGTTTGGAATATAAAAATCACACCTGTGGTACAAGCTTATTGTGGAAAAATATGGAAGTAGCTTCTCTTATTGGATCCCTGGCACGGTTACTTCTCCTCATGGAATTTCTTGCTGGAGAACTATCACTGAAACTGGTACACTTGTAGATTCAAACTCAACTATGTGTATACACTCTGGTAATGTTGTCTCCTTATGGCATGATATTTGGATTGGTAGAAAGTGTTTAAATGACTCGTATCATGATTTGTATAAACTTGATAATCTAAAGCTAGCAACCTTAGCGGAACACACCTCTCCTGATGGCTCCTGGAAGTTTGAGTTCAAAAGAATTTTATCTAATTCTGAGGTTAACATCTTAGCAGCACTTTTCTCCGCTATTGGCTCTTCTTCACCTGTCAAAGACAACTTACCTGATACTCGGAGATGGGCTATTCATTCTTCTATATCTTTCACGGTGAAATCACTTTACGCCTCTACGACTGAAGATGTTGGTGTTAAGGATTTTCTGCACAATTTCGTCTGGCAAAAGGAAGTTCCACCTAAAATCAACTTTTTAGTTTGGTGTGTAGTTCATGACCGTCTAAATTCTCTGGATATGCTTCAACACAAGGGTATGGACATCTACAGCTCTTGCATCCTTTGTGGTAACCTCCCAGAATCTCAAAATCACTTATTTATTCACTGCAATGTAGCCTATAAAATCTGGTGCAGTATCATGCCAAAAAATTGGCTTGGGTGTTTCCTGAATCTATACAAACTCTTGCACATTCATGGCAACATCACCAACTTTCTGCTTTCGACCAAGTAGCTTGGAGACTCATTCTTGCTGCTGTAATCTGGGTGATTTGGAGGGAACGAAATAATAGCACTTTTGAGGATAAGTATACCTTCAAGACGGACTTGGAATTGATTAACGATACTAAGACTTTGGTTCTTACTTGGGCGGCTGCTTTTGGGGAGAAATTTCACATTAATTTTGAGTACTCAGTCCAGAATTGGGAAACTGTATTTTATTGATGTAACTTATGTTTTTGCTTTTCTTCTTGTCCACTCTCCGCAAACTCTTGTACATTCTTTTTCTCCTTAATAAAATCCTCCCTTCCAATCGGAAAAAAAAAAGAATAGTAGTGATTTCTGTAGGAGTTTTAAGTATCTTATAATGCTATTGCAAAAAAAAAAAAAAAGAAAAAAAAGGTCATTGTGATCGGTCTTTGTTTCCTCCAAAAGAAAAAAGATATTTTTGAGGTCTAAAGTTTCTCGGACGATAAAAATAATATATATTAAGACCTTGTATATTGTCCTAACTTCTATTTTCCGTGTTCCAAGCCAAATTAAGCTAAGAAATGCTCCAACGGTAGCTTCCAGAATCCAAGTAGATTTTACTTAATTATGTGATTGAAGCCCACCTCGATTCAAATGCTTTAGCATCCCTTCTTTAACCTTTTGTCTATGAATTAATTCAAGTACACCTTTGCTACCACTTCCTTTGATTGTTATCTTAATCTAAATGCACCCAAACTGACACGTAAGAAATTATGAATTTCTTAAAGTCGATTTATACACACAAATGGTTTAATGTAAAGAATTCTCCAAGTAACTCGATCTTAACTTCTTTTTTTGTGCTAAGAAAATAAGGGATATCATTACTTCACAAGGTTTCACCAAATTATTCTGATGTCTCTCGATAGCAAACCCTTAGACATGTTAAAGGTGGAGCATGAAAATATGTAAAACCATAAATAAATTCAGAATCATTTAATAGTTCACTAAACTATCAACTATGAACTTCCATGTTTATTGTGTGAGCATATTGGCTATATACTTAGAGTTCTTATGTGATTAACAATTAGATTTCACTAATATTGATCGATTTAAAGGATGAATTTATGGATTATGGAACGCGAGGTTGCTAGGTTTGTCATCAAAAAAGGTGGGAATTCTATAATCTTCTGGTAATCATTAAAAAAATTTTAACTACGAGCACGATGTATTTACTTCTTGTGAGCATATTTATGTGAAATTGGATCAGTTTGTCGTATAATAAGCGTTGTTTGGATTATCCAAATGATATATCTATTTTATGATGGATAGGAGTCGAACTCCAATTTTATTATAAGGGGTTTGACTCCCAATATTACCTTCTACATTTTCTTGAGAGAATCCAGTCTGTTGCATATTATGCGTGATTGGATAACAATATGTGTGGCCATTTCGTGTTGATGAAGTAAAATAGATATTTTTGGTTTATTCTAGCATCATTTTTGTGGATCATGTGGTGATGGTCTTTCACGTAAGAGAACTTTATTTTTTTTGTTGGTTGTTAATTGTATTGTTATTATGATCGAAATATCTGAGAAAATGGAGGTAGAATAACCTTTCTTTCATGAATGTTATATTTCAATGTTTGGTGATTGTTGGGTGAATAATCTGATTTGTGTTTGCTCGATTTCCCCACGAAGATTGTCTGTGGTCTTCCCACAGCTCTTTACTAAGTCAAATAACACATGAAATGCAATATTGTTACTCAACACAGAAATTGTAAACATTATTGTAACATTGGAAGTGTAGTATAATTACTTTTTATTTTATATTATATTTATGCACGAGAAATGTGTTTAATAGTTCAGAGGAGGCAATATTCAAATAAAAAAGGTATCTGGGGAAATTACTCTTATGCATGTTGATCATTCAATTACAGATTATTGAATCTTTCAAAGTATGCATAAAAGGTTATGCAGTCGTTCAAAAGTATGCAAAACAGATTATGCAATCTTTCAAAAGTATGCATAACATGTAACGTAGTCAAATGTAGGCTACATAATATGTAAAGGTACTTGTTCATAAAAACCCATATCATGTAAAAATTAGCGGAAAATATACAATGTTTCAAAAGTATGCATAACGGGTTTTAGAGAAATAATTATTGGTGATTGTGCATAAAAACCCATAACATTAAAAATCGGCGAAAATTATTCATAACAGGTTATGAAGTCTTTAAAAGTATGTGTTGGAAACAATGAAGAAATAATGAAATCGGATCTCAAATAAACAGTCGCGGACTAGGTCGCTATCTTTAAGGTATTTCGCGACTCTGCCTCTTGATTGTGCTAGCAGTCAAAAAAAATTGTCGAACACCTATGGGATAAAACAGCTGATAACTCTCTTATTCGATTTCTCTGCACTATGAGAAATCGAACCAACAAAAAACTCTATCTAACACTTGCTCAGAACTCGAAATAGATGAAAAAAAACTGTATCTCATCTTCTCCAGAAACTTTTCTTATATAACTCCAAAACATTAATTCGGTTTTCATGAAAATAAATTTCGCAATAAGTGCGCAATGAATTTCCTCCATAATAGATCATAAAACGGCAACATTAAATTTACCAAAAATTAATATAATTAATTAGGAACATTAAGTTGAAAAACGTTTTGGAAATCAAGAGTTAAAAACAAAAAATAAGTTGGATCAAAGAGACCTCCCAAGACCCCCAAGGCCCCAAGGCCCCGCTCTCCCGGATTTTAATAAGTATTATAGATATATAAATATACCTATTCAAATGCATGGGGTGAGACTTGAACCCAAGTCTATAGTGTGGGAGCCCAAAATTATACCACCACACTATTTCTCTAATTGTGATATAAAATTACAAAACTATGTTTTTAAATATATATCCCAACAATCCCCACTTATATTTTTAAAAACATTGAGCAAGTGTTGTATAGTTGTGCATCTCGCAAAGGTGCCTTTCGACTTGAACCTCTGCATAGTGTTAAATTTTCTAAGTACCAGGTGACTAGAGTGACTTGCGTCTTGAACTCTAACTAATATTAGATTATTTAACACACACAACTATATCTAGAGTAAAGTCCTTAAGTTCGCACATTAAGGCCATGTGCTTATCCCTTTTTTTTAACAAATGATCTAGAGAAATGCCCAATTTCTCATAGAAGGCGGCCACACCTTCACATTCGTATAGGTGAATCTATCAAGAATACTCCCGTGTATCCCACTCTAACTTAAGAGCTATAGAATCATTAAGAGTTAAATACTCAACCTTGTTTCCCACTTCAGATATCATGCTATGGGAGTGCATGACTCTATCATATCATTTGTAACTTCGTCTAGTCCCTTTGAACCTATCTAGGTTGGGTATCCATTACAAATGACTCAACTTCTCACAGGCCTAAGTCCCATACTTCTAGAAAATTTCCATACCTTTTCTCTAGCTAACCCTTTCGTCAAAGTGTCGGCTATATTTCCTTCGAGATCTTACATGATCTATTCTTACAACACCGCCAGAGAAATTCTCTAACGTGTCGTGCTTTCGACGTATATGTCGATTCTTATTGTTATTATAACAATTATCTACTACTCCGATAGCCGCGGTACTATCGCAATAGATCAAAGTGGCCTAGTATTGGTTTTTCCCATACTTTGGAATGTCGACAACGTACATTTCAGCCATCCCGCCTCTTCACTAGCCGTCTTCCTACTCGCTATCAATTCAGCCTCCATTGTAGATTGGGCTATAATTGTCTGCTTTGATCTCCAAGATACTGAAATGTCGCCCCCGGCAATAGTAAAAACATATCCACCGGTGGACTTGGAATCATCTCGAAAGAATGTTCCAATTAGCATCGCTAAATCCTTCAAGGACCGCGGATACCTTTGATAGTGTAATCCTAGGTTTGTGGTTCTTTTTCGAATACCGCATAACCTCTCAACAAAGATCCCAAAGTTTCAAACTAGGATTACTAGTAAACTTTGCATAGAACTCCCACTTTGCATACGCAATGTCCGGGTCTAGTACAATCACCGCATAACGCAGATCGCCTATTATACTAGCATATTCAGATTGTCTAACACTTTCTCCAAGTGTTCCTTAACAATTTCACAAAAGGATCAAAAGGAGTACAAACAGGTTTATAATCAAAATATTCATACTTCTTTAGGATTTTTTCAATGTAGTGAGATTGATCCAAACAAATACCACTATTAATTCTAGTTATTTTGATTCCCAAGATTACACTAGCTTCACCCAAATCTTTCATGTCAAAATTCGAACTAAGCATGCTTTTAGTTTCATTGACAACGAGATAAACTGGAACCAAATATTAGCAAATCATCCACATACAAGCAAACAATCACACATACATCATTCTCGGATTTATAGTAGATGCATTTGTCACCCTCATTTATTCTCAAGTTACTTGAAATCATTAAATTATCAAATTTCTCATGCCATTGTTTAGGTGCTTGTTTCAAACCATAAAGAGATTTTTCTAGCTTACATACTTTATGTTCTTGTCCAGAATTACAAAACCTTCGGGTTGTTCCATGTAAATTTCCTCTTCTAGTTCACCATTCAAAAAGCAGTTTTAACATCCATTTGATGAATAACAAGATTATGAGTAGCCGCAACAGCAATCAAAACACGTATAGATGTTAATCTAGTAACAGGAGAATAAGTATCAAAAAGACTACGTTCTCTCATTTCCTATAACCTTTGGCAAACCGATCTAGCCTTATGCTTATCTATTGTTCCATCGAGTTTGAGTTTCCTTTTCAAGACCCATTTACAACCTATTGGCTTACAACCTGAGGTAAATCTACATAACTCCAAGTTCCATTAGACATGTGAGAATCCCATTCATTATCTACTGCCTTCTGCCGAAACTAGACTCTCGAACTAAACGCCTCTTGTAAATTAGAAGGTTCTTCTTCTATAGCGTAAAATTCAAAATCGGGATTTTTATCTTTTGTCTCGATCCTAGCTCTTTTCTGCATCTAGGTTCAAATTCAAAGGATCCTAGTTTCTTCACTTCTAGGTTCTTCTAATCTAGACTCGGAATCAACACTAGGTAAAGTGCTAGGTGTATTACCCCCACTAATTCTAGATTTAAAAGGAAATCTATCTTCAAAGAAGTCAACATCAACAGATTCAATAATAACCTTATTATTAATATCAAAGAACCTATAAGCTTTACTGTTTGAGCATAACCAATAAAAACACATTCATAAGCTCTACTTTCTAACTTATGTCTTTTAGGATCGGGTTTCCTAACAAAAGCCAAACAGCCCCAAACTCTAAAATAAGATACATTAGGTTTCCTATTTCTCCAAATTTCATAAGGAGATATCATGGTTTTATTATTGGGAATGCGATTCAAAACATGGCAAACAAATAACAAACATTCACCCCACCAATGAGAAGCGGCACTTAACTAAGCAAACAAGCAACAAGAAGTTCGGTCGGTGTACGATTCTTTCTTTTCAGCTTTTCCATTCATTTGAGGATTATATGGAGCAGTTCTTTCATGTATTATGCCATTAGTTTGATAAATTTCGGTAAAGGAGCGAGAATCATATTCGGTGCCTCTATCACTACGAAACCTCTTAATTTTTCTACCAAATTGATTTTCAATTTCAAAGAATAAAAATTTTAAACTTTTCAATAGCTTCATTCTTATGGCTCGGCAAATAAACATACGTATAATTAGAACAATCATCAATAAACGTTATTATATATCTCTTCCCATTTCTAGTTAGGATACCTTCATATTCACACAAATCGAATGTATTAAGTCTAGTGGTTGGGATTCTCTTACAAATGATTTATGTGAAGTCTTAGTTATTTTTGCTTGATCGCAATATTCACATTTTTCAAATTCATTTTCGTAAAAATTCAGAAGGACACCTAACTTGCTCATGTTATTTACTAACTTTTTACCCACATGACAAAGCCTACCATGCCAAACATTAAAATTGCAAACCATATAAGCGAAGAATCAATTTTATTCATAGCATCAACATTAAGCTTAAACATTCCATCGCAGCATAACCCTTTCCTACAAAATTCTTATTCTTAGTTATAGTGTAAACATCGTAACCCAATAGTTTGATACAACCCACCCTTGTTGAGAAGATAGCCTAAAACAAGGTTCTTTCTCATTTCCTGGAGTGTGAAGGACATCTTTCAAGATAAGTGTCTTCCCGTAAGTAAACTTCAACTCTACCGTACGGAACCTTTCACTACAAATCTTTGTGAGAGTCTCCCAACAACACTTTCTTATCCTTTGTTTCAAAGATAAGTCTTAAACATGGACCTATCAAAACAACAATGACGCGAAGCACCGCTGTCTATCCACCACCCATCGGATCCACCAACCATGAAGAACTCGGATCGAGACCATGGCAATTATAACGTCACCCACAAAGATTATCTTGTGCGTTATTCTTTTCCTTGTTAAACCCGCAATTCCTAGCCATGTGGTTTGGTTTACCACGTATAACAAAGAAACTTCGTAATTGGAATTTCCATTTTTCGATGGGTGTTGGTTCTTGTTTTGATTAGGCCTTCCTCCTTTCTTTTGGTTCGGTTAGGTTTCATATCCCTTTTCTTAGGTTTCAAACTTGGATGAGTCTTATTGTTAGAAACAATGAGAATCTCTTCCTTCTTATCTTGTTTCCGAGCTTCTTCCTCAACCCCGAGCTTAACAATCAAACTTTCAAGAGAAAATTCTTTAGTCTTGTGACGCAAAGTATTACGAAAATCTTTCCAAACTAGGTGGTAACTTGTCAATCATTACGAAACTTGAAATTGTTCATCGCCTTTCATACCTTCGGCCACAATTTCGTGGTAAATTTTTTGAAGTTCATGAGCCATGTAATGCATCCCACACATCTTTAGCGGTTTCAAAAGTTGAATAATACTCATATAAATCATCGAGATAATGCGTTAAGAATGTAATTTTTGCAATCAAAGTCGTCATCGATCCATTTGTCAATGGCCTTTTGTTTCTCCTCAGCAGTTGAGAAACAAAGATCTTTGGCACCATCTAAGAAGATGGATCGTGCAGCAGCACCATCATCGCATCGCATCGCCAATGCCTTATCGCCGGTAGAAGTTTTATCGGCAGCAGGTTCCATGGTTCCGGGATGAACACTCGACACAATCATATGCAGCTTCATGAGTTTGAGATAAAAGAACATCTTCGACTTCCATCTTCGAAATGCAGCCCTTCAAATTTGAATGGCTTGTTGGTATCATCAACGCGCTTCCTTTCAACCTCCATAGCAAAATCAAATACCTTAAAATTGTTGGAAACAATGAAGAAATAATGAAATCGGATCTCAAACAAATGAGTCGCGGACTAGGTCTCTATCTTTAAGGTATTTCGCGACTCGCCTCTTGATTGTGCTAGCAATCAAAAATTGTCGAACACCTATGGGATAAAACAAATGATAACTCTCTTATTCGATTTCTCTCGCACTATGAGAAATCGAACCAACAAAAACTCTATCTAACACTTGCTCGAACTCGAAATAGATGAAAAAAAACTGTATCTCATCTTCTCCAGAAACTTTTCTTATATAACTCGGAAAACATTAATTCGGTTTTCATGAAAATAAATTTCGCAATAAGTGCGCAATGAATTTCCTCCATAACAGTCATAAAACGGCAACATTAAATTTACCAAAAATTAATATAATTAATTAGGAACATTAAGTTGAAAAACGTTTTGGAAATCAAGAGTTAAAAACAAGAAAAAAAATAAGTTGGATCAAGGACCTCCCAAGACCCCCAAGGCCCCAAGGCCCCGCTCTCCCGGATTTTAATAAGTATTATAGATATATAAATATACCTATTCAAATGCATGGGGTGAGACTTGAACCCAAGTCTATAGTGTGGGAGCCCAAAATTATACCACCACACTATTTCTCTAATTGTGATATAAAATTACAAAACTATGTTTTTAAATATATATCCCAACAGTATGAATAAAGAGTTATACAGACAAATATAGGTTGCATCATTACTTATGTAAAATTATACTAGGTCATAGAAACCCATAACATATAACAATGAGCGGAAAATATATGCATAACAAATTATTAGTGTCTTAAAAGTATGCATAACGTGCTACGCAATTTTTCAAAAGTATGCATAACAAGTTATGCAATTGTTCAAAAGTAACCATAACAGGTTATCCAATTGTTCAAAGTATGCAACAAACGAAAATTGCAATTGAGTGTGAATGTGATTCTGAGATTTCATATAGAGAGTTAACAAAATGTTTTGATTTTTAAATTTTTAGTATGAATCCTAAATTTTCAGTTTTTCATAAGAATTTGACTATGATGCACCGATAATAATACGGGGACACTGATAGGGCGATACTAATACGGGGATTCATCAATTTTCAAAAACTGGGGATACGGTATACGGTGGGATACGTGTACTTATTAAAAATATTTGACTTAAGCATCGGAGTGTCTTTGAAGGTACCCCTCATTTTTCATCTACAATTCTGAAGAAATAAAGCAACGACGGCGATTCAATCAACATACACACATCTCGAAGATTGCTGGAGTAATTAATTTTGCAACAACAAAAAGATCTATCGATTTCCGTTACAACTTTTACGAAGTCAGGACTCAGATAGCTGTCATAAAAATTCTTTTAAAAAATATCCATTTGATATTCAGACTCCAAAGGAATAATCAAGAAACATCGACCATCACTTCCTGGTGGGTTTGGAATCAGAAAAGTTCGACCCAGAAACCTATTCACACCTGGACCCATATAAATTGGTTTTCCCCACCCAAAATTTAATGGGTTGGGACTCATGCACTATTTCACGTCATTATGCCAATAGCCATGTTTTACTAAGAAAAATTTAGTAAAAAGATCGTACTCCCTCCGTCTTAGTTTAGACGAAGGTTTTCGACTTTTTACAAGTCCCATATTACTTGAAGGTTTTCATATTTTTCCCAAAAATTTATGATTTATCCATGCTTTGGAATCATATACAAACATAAAATATAATATAAGCTCAATTTTCCGGATAGAATTTTTTAAATAATCTACTAGATTCCAAATTCACACTAAAATCTAGGAATCAAACCTAAAGATTTAAATATTTTAGGAAATATTAATGAGGGTAGTTTTGGAAAATATATAGTCTTTTTTTTTTTCTTAATATGTGTGAAAACACTTAAACATTCATCTAAAATGGGACGGAGGAAGCACTCCCCCCGTACCAATTATATATGCGGAATTTTGAATTTTCTTTGTACCAATATATACTGTGAGTCCTATTTTCAAGATAAATTTCTCACAAATACCCTTATTTCTCACAAATACCCAGTGTTGAAGTACCAGCAATAAACTGCGGTTACACACGACAAATAAATATATTGCACTTACAACCAGTACACAACTGAAATACTTGTAAGTTGATGATGAAATTCAGCCTTGAAGTACCTCAACTGAAACTATCCACAAACCTTACTCATCTACAACTTTATCAGCAGTCGAAAGAAACACCAAAGCTAGCAAGAAACAACATGTCTCCACAATTATTTATAAACAAACTGATGTTGAAGAAGAAAGCTCTCTCACAGTTTGCAATATCTCTGGTAATACATGTAGCAATATCTCTGGCATAACCATTTAGCTCAATGCACACTCAGTCTTTGAATAAAACCAGTAGAAGGTATAACAATAACATTTGTTGTTGATAAGGGATATATGACTATTAGACTTGCAAAAAAAAAACATAAAAAAGACCCTGGTAATTCAGATCACTTCATAGTCACTTTATGACAATCACTATTAGCATCTTTAAATAACAACATCAGAGATATCTCCCATACAACACACACAATTGACTAGGACCATCTGCACTTAGTCGTATTTGCACAAACTCAACAAACCAGCAGGAAAGAGAATCCAACAAGAGCGCTAACTTCTTGCAGTTATTTGAGGAAGGAAATTACTACTAGCAAATCATTACTAGGAAATTGAAAATAAGCAGCAGCATCCACTGCGCTATTTATTTATATACACATCAAGTTGTAATAATATCTCTTGGCAATTAGATATAGGAGATAGAGTTTGACAAATGAGAAATACTCACTAACTGCATCCATAAGAGCTCTGCAACAGGCCTAGAAACACATCTATATTCGTGCAATAACAAACACTGTAATTGATCCATAAGCACCATAAACACTGCTTGCTTGTAGTAACACCAACCAGATCCGAATAAAATGATTCAAGATACTCTCACTAGATGAATCAGATTAACAACAGTTCTTTCGCTGGTCTTAAACAAAGACACGAAACACAAATAGGAGGCCAAGAACTTCAAGAAAAACACAGATGAAGGAGATTGGAGAACAAAATCGAAGAACATGTTCCAAGAACATAAAATCGGACCAAGAAATATCATAAAAACAAGTGGATCGTAAAACACATGAAGAACTTCATCGGAAAATACTCATTCAGTAGCAAGAAAGAGTTAAGGTAAAGTTGTAAACCAACAATAAACGAGAATGTAGGATCGAAGTAACAAATCATAGTAGAGTTCAGCAGAAACACAGAGAGATTGTGCAGACAACGAAAGATTGAAAGCAAAGGAATTGAAATTTTATTGACCAAAATACTGAGTTGATCCTCAGACTAAGGTAATGAAACAACGATCAAATTGAAAAACGAAAAGAAATGGAAAATCAATGCTGAGCTGATCCTCAGTCTTACATGATGAAGAGAGTCATTATCTCTAACAAACTGAAAAGATAAAATCAAAGCTGAGTTGATCCTCAGTCTTACATGATGACAGAAAGTTTAAAATCGAAATTGAAAAACGAAATTGAAACTGAAATCGGACGAGAATTAAAAGCTGAATGTAACCAAAGCAAATTCGTACCAGAAAACATATCTGAAAAAATGAGAAATGAACCAAATCAAAGCAGAAAACCCTAATTTATTAATGAAGATGATGAATTGATGTTGATGAAGATGAAGATTGTGGTGGTGGTGCTGATGAAGATGATAATCAGACGGTGGTGGTGGTGGTGGCGATGAAGAAAATTAGGCCCTAGAATCTTACCCCTGAGAATTGAAATTCCCAGGGTCTGATACCATGGAGAAATCCTAAGAACTACATTGCGATAGGATAGAAAGAATCTGTTTATTATTCATCAAAGGTTACAGTTACAGACACACAAGAGGAGTTTATATACTCGCTCATACCTCTCTTCCTCTCTTACAGGCTGGCATTACATCTCACACACAGCCTGGCATTCTCTGTTACAACTCACATGCACACCTGGCACACATACTCAATACAACTCTCATACATACTCAGTCTCACTCATTCACACACTTAGTCGTATTTGCACAAACTCAACAAACCAGCAGGAAAGTGAATCCAACAAGAGCGCTAACTTCTTCCAGTTATTTGAGGAAGGAAATCACTACTAGGAAATTGAAAATAATCAGCAACATCCACTGCGCTATTTATTTATATACACATCAAACTGTAATAATATCTCTAGGAAATTAGATATAGGAGACAGAGTTTGACAAATGAGAAATACTCACTAACTGCATCCATAAGAGCTCTGCAACAGGCCTAGAAATACAGATGTATTTGTGCAATAACAAACACTGAAATTGATCCATAAGCACCATAAACACTGCTTGCTTGTAGTAACACCAACCAGATCCGAATAAAATGAATCAGGATACTCTCACTAGATGAATCAGATTAACTGCAGTTATTTCGTTGGTCTTAAACAAAGATAGGAAACACAAATAGGAGGCCAAGAACTTCAAGAAAAACACAGATGAAGGAGATTGGAGAAAAAAAATCGAAGAACATGTTCCAAGGACATAAAATCGGACCAATAAATATCATAACAACAAGTGGATCGTAAAACACATGAAGAACTTGATCGGAAAATACTCATTCAGCAGCAAGAAAGAGTTAAGGTAAAGTTGTAAAGCAACAATAAACGAGAATGGAGGATCGAAGTAACAAATCAAAGTAGAGTTCAGCCGAAACACAGAGAGATTGTGCAGAAAACGAAAGATTTAAGGCAAAGGAATTGAAATTGTATTGACCAAAAGACTGAGCTGATCCTCAGACTAAGGTAATGAAACATCGATCAAATTGAAAAACGAAAAGAAATGTAAAATCAATGTTGAGATGATCCTCAGTCTTACATGATGAAGAGAGTCATTATCTCTAACAAACTGAAAAGATAAAATCAAAGCTGACCTGATCCTCAGTCTTACATGATGATAGAAAGTTTAAAATCGAAATTGAAAAACGAAATTGAAACTGAAATCGGACGAGAATTAAAAGCTGAATGTAAAAAGCAAAGCAAATTCGTACTAGAAAACAGATCTGAAAAGCCGAGAAATTGAAGACCGAAATTGAAATCGAGATTAACGCACTGTAAGTTGTGTTGTTGTTGTAGCAGAACCAAATCAAAGCAGAAAATCCTAATTTCTTGATGACGATGATGAATTGATATTGATGAAGATGAAGATGGTGGTGTTGCTGCTGATGAAGATGATAATCAGACGGTGGTGGTGGCGGTGATAAAGAAAATTAGGCCCTAGAATCTTACCCCCTGAGAATTGAAATTCCCAGGGTCTGATACCATGGAGAAATCCTAAGAACTACATTGTGATAGGATTGAAAGAATCAGTTTTTTATTCATCAAAAGTTACAGTTACAGACACAAGAGGAGTTTATGTACTCGCTCATACCTCTCTTCCTCTCTTACAGGCTAGCATTACAGCTCACACACAGCCTGGCATTCTCTGTTACAACTCACATGCACACCTGGCACACAGACTCAATACAACTCTCATACACACTCAGTCTCACTCATTCACACACTTACATTTATATACTATCAATATTGAGACTCGACTCTTGGTTTATCCAAATGAATGAATTGGTTCTATTTTCATGATATAGAAACCAATTGCTAAAGCATAGCAGAGTTGGTGGAAGTAGTGAATCGGCACCAAAATCCAAGAAATCGATTACGCCCTACACCACTTATATCACGATATTCGGTTACTAATTATATGTAAGAAACTTCTGGAAAAAATGGAAAATTTAACTTATCAAAGAACGAAATCTCGAGGCAAAAAAAGAAGGAATTGGAGAAGAAACGTCATGCCAACTTGCTTTGGAAATTCGAACTACAAAATGAAATAAATTTGAACTCCTCATAAACATAATCACGCTTGACCTGACACCAGTCAACTAATAATTTATTTCGAGTCTTTTGTTATTGATGGTGCCGTTACTGCCATAAAGGCATGAAATTTCTTTTAACCAAGTATACCAATGATAAACTGCGGGCCGATGCATCTTATTATACTGACCACTGCATATAAAAGGATTTTACGTCAGATTCTTAGTTAAGACTTAAGAGGAAAAAAATTATTTGCTGGGCACATTATGTGATCAATCCCTTTTTTATGATCCAAAGAAGTGAAGAAATTTTGTGACCCTAGCGCGTGCATTTTGCACGGGCTTCAAAATCCTTATTAAAAGAATATATTTACAAGCCTAGAAACAAAACTAACTCCAAATTATATGTGTAAAACTGTCTCCCATTGAAAAAGAACTTGATTTATAGAAACATTTCTAAAAACATCCCTTTCAGAAAACCATAATAAAATTATCTGCTTAATGAGTAAAACAAACTCATCAACCTCCATAGATCTTCCACCAAACGAATGATGGCCATTCAGGGTATTTTAGAGAACAAACTATACGAACTATTAAGGAGTTTGCCGGTTCAAACCCGGTTGGGCCCTTTTGGCAACATGTGCACGTTTGTCTTTTAGACGCACCAAAAATGGCATAAAATAACAGATTTTGGGCCTATTTCAGTGGTAGGGAAATGAAGAAAAATCTATGCCGGTTTTGGGACTTTTGTGCCCAAAATATTTCTTTCCGAAAATCGATCATCTTTTATTTCTCAGAATGCGTTTGATTTCTTCCCCTAAGATAAACTAAACTAGGTTTTATTTCTTCGCATTATCGGATTCCAGTATTTTTTTTTTCTAGGGCCTTGATCGTTTTCATAGAGATGGCTTCATCAAATAATAATTCTAAGAAACGGAAGATGGGTTTAATCAGTGAAGAGGATATTGCTTCGGTTTTAACAAGGTACAGTGCACCAACAATACTATCTCTACTTAAGGAAGTTGCTCAGTATCCTGATGTGAAAATCGATTGGAATGTGTTGGTCAAGAAGACGACGACCGGTATTACTAATGCCGCGGAATATCAGAAGCTATGGAGACATTTGGCCTATAATGATAAACTGCCAGAAACAGTAGAAGAAAAATTTGAAGAGCAGCCATTGGAAGATGATGATAGTGATTTAGAGTATGAGTTGGAAGCTTTTCCTCCTGCAACTGATGAAGCATCATTAGAAGCTGCAGCTTATGTTAAGGTGCTGCTTGCTTCTGGTTTGTCAGATGACGCAGGAGGAGGTCCTGCAACTGTACGAGCTCCATTGACTATAAATATACCTAGTTGGCAGGATTCTAAAAGTTCATTGGATAATAATCCCCAGCCGTGCAGCTTGAAAGGAATAAATATTACTGTTCCAGTTTCGGTACAAAAACAATCGCCGCCTACGCTGACAACAACAGATAAAGGATTAAATGGAACTGTGGTGACAGCAGCTAAAGGATTGGATGGAACTGTGGCGAAAGCTGCCAATCAGCCTGCAAAAAGAAAAAGGAAACCCTGGACGACGGAGGAGGATAATGAACTCATTGCTGCTGTGAAGAAATTAGGTGAAAGGAATTGGTCAAACATTCTCAAGGCAGATATTTTCAAGGGTGATAGGACTGCTTCACAATTATCTCAGAGATGGGGAATCATAAGGAAGAGACTAAATGTTAAATTGGAGACAGGTGGAGGGTCTGGAATACAATATGAACTCACAGATCAACAGCTTGCTGCTAACCGAGCAGTTTCACATGCTCTTAGTATGCCAGTGAATAATAGCTTATCGGCAGCATGTGGAGTCGGTCTTACAGAAGCCAATACAGTTAGCGGTCAGCAAATTCGTCTTCAGATACCGAAAGGAACATCAAGTGACACGGAAAAACCTCTAGTAATTACTGAAAAAGAAGCTTCTGAGGTCCCGTATCCGATGATACAAGCAGCTGCAGTTGCTGCTGGAGCCCGTATTGCCACTCCTTCGACTGCCAAATCGTTGCTTAAAGCCACACAATGCAAAACTGCTTTTCAAACGAGTACCATAGGGAAGTCATCAATGCCAGGTGTAACACCAACATTGACGCCTAACCACTTAGGCGCTCCGGCTAATGTACACTATATTCGCACAGGTTTGTCATCAGCATCTCCAACCACATATCTTTCTGCAGTACCAAGTGTCTCAACGGCACCACCACCACCTACAAACAAAGGTAAGGCTCCTTTTGTCACTGCTCTCACCTCCACAACTACTTCATGTGCAACGATGGCTGCAGGAAAGATGTCAAATGTAGTTATGAGCACCGGAGTCGGGAACACGTTGAAGGAAGAAAAGGTTCAGAGCTTACCTATGAAAGATGAAGTTAAGAACTCACCTAAGGAAGTAGTTAATAACTCATTCAAGGAGAGCGAGATCAAGAACTCGTCTAATGAAGAAGAGGTTAAGAACTCGTCTAAGGAAGAACATGTCAAGCCCGAAGAGATGGAAATTAATTGCTCAGCAGATATACCTCAGGATGGTAAACAAGAAGATCCAGCAGCTAAGCCAGATTCAGATATGGTTCATGAAGATCAAACGACACAGAATCTTAGTAAGCTACCGAATGTGAAAGCTGCTGCCAGTGACCCAGTGCAGCTGGAAAAACATCATATTGAAAACGAAAAAGAGAATATGGAAAATTCGCCTGCAGCAACCAACTAAGGTTTGTATTTACACTATTGTTAATATGACCATTAGATGAATTAGTAGATCTGTTCAGAAACTGGAGGAAGAAGAAGCACGCAGAGGCGCATGGAAAAGCACTGGAAGTGTATATGTGTATGGTTTAAGGTAAAAACATGAATCATGATCTGTTTTAGAGGTTATTGTTTTTCTGCAATCGACTGAGTTATACCTCTAATTAAGTGTTGCTAATGACATTATTCTCATATTACTTGGGGTTTTTGTTCTCTTCATATTCTTTACTGGTGGTTAGTTCTTCATGACGTAGTGTGACCGGCTAGATCTCTTGTAATTGTGCGCACACAACAAGATCTTATAAAATTTGGTCTTGACGTTGTTCTCCATTTTTTGAGTTGTCTACCAGATGTGAGTGTATTGTATATGATGTTCTTCTTGAATCTTGTTGTTCGTTTTTGGATTACATATATGCACCTTGCCTTCCATATCATCCTTGCCGCAACAACCATTCTAATTTGCCGGTTTAAGAAGTCTTGTTGATGTGGTAATGACTGTCGAGCATGCTCTAGGAAAATAATGTAAATCACTGTATCTTCCTACAATAATTTGGGCTAGATGGTTTGTCCCAACTCCCAAGTTTAGTTTATCCAAAATGTTTGCACCCAAAGAAAAAAAACATTTGAATTAAACAAAGAAAAATCGTTCCTCAATCTCACGTCTTGTTTTATTTGTAAGTTTTCTCCAAAATCTCATAGCGAAAAACATGATGAAAAAAAAAAACAATAACACTCAAAGTGAGGAGATACAACATCTTTTTTACCTAATTTGATTGGGGGCCAAACATTTTAATTGGGGGCCAACAAATTTTATTTGCACCCCAAAATTATCAGCGGCCTATTAATCCGACTATGAAAATACTATTTTACCATTACCTAAACTAAACATTAAAAATAAGTTAACCTTAATTAAAAACCTTAATTAGGCTTCTCTTCTTCATCTTCCTCTCCTCCCCGTTCTCTTCTCCATCACCACCATTAACGATTATTTTGAAGAAATTTTTTTTCTTCAACCGATTCATCGCGTAATCGTCGCCAAAAATCAAAACCCAAAAAAACTATGTTTCCAATTAGAAGATATGTGAACTTAAACCCACCTTGTATTCGTTAGTATCGAAATTTCAGTGTAAGAGTCGTTAGTATCGAAATGAAAACCCCTAACGACTTTTCATTTGCATGCGGATTCTATGAAAAATCGTTAGTGTATTAGGATGAAGATGACGACCCTAATTCTGCTACTTTAACATTTTTTGCCCTAGAATAGAGTCGTTACCGTATTAGGTTGAAAATGACGACCCTGTTTTGACGACCCTTTGTTATTGGTTAACGACTCTAGGTGAACATTATAAATGGTTGGTTAGGGTCGTCAGTATATCAGAATATCCCTATGACGACTCAAACACACAAAAACTTGCATTTTTATACAGAGAGTTTGGATTCGAGAGTCGTCTGGGTATTAAACGAATCAACTAACGACTCTAGGTGAACATTATAAATAGTCGTCATGGTTTAACACACTATCTTGACGATTTTTCATCACCATTAAAAGTTGCAGGTTAGAGTCGTCGCCATGTGTGTCAACAGTATGACGACTCTTTAGGGTCGTTGGCGTATACAACACCCGACTATAACGACCCTCACTCTGAGTAGTTCCATAGTGACCATCAATCGACCCCTTGGAGCACCATTCAGACAATTTCAAGAGTATATGAGGTTTACCTGATTGTTTTGAGGTGCGGGTTCACTTGAATCACTCATTTCTAAAAACCCTAGTTTTTCCTCTCAAAACTACTCTTCTTCTTCTCAAAAAAAAACCCAAAACTAAAATTTCCCCAAATTTTAATCCCAAAACCTGATTTTTATCTAAACAAAATTATCACACTAATCAACTTAATTAAATCTTTAAACTAATCACTCGGGGCATTTTAGCCATTTAGAAACTATTTTTATAAGGGGTGACCCAAATTAGGATTGGGTGACCTTTTTTGTCCTCTAGTGCTTGGCCCCCAATTAAAATGTTTGGCCCCCAATCAAATTAGGCTTTTTTATTGGGGTTTACATATCAATTAAGAACCAAGGATAAACTATTTATCGCAAAATGCAATGAAACAAACGTACAATGCTATGAAATGTATGTACTCATGAAAGTTAATTTTACCAGCATTAGCATTATATGTTTTATGCTCAACGGTTAATTGGTTGTAAAATCATGCAAAATTTCATGTCATAATAATGCAAATGAAATGATTGCTAGCTAAAACTCGACTCTTTTAACAAGAATTAAGTATAAGAAAACTAAAGATAATGATACCAACAATTTGAATTCAAAACTCGTGGTACCAAATTCCTCGTTTATTAGAAGAAAAAAAAATACACTTTGAAATTATTTTATAAAATAATGGGCCATGGCAGTACGATCATAATATAATCATGGAGCACATTTTATAATGATATCCAGGTGTTGATGGTGGTTTTTAGACAAGGGGTAAAATCGTAAAACCCCATGACCTAGTGTTACCCGCAACGCATTAACTAAGAGCATTTAACTCAGGTGTAAATAATTAATAGGGGTATTTTTTCAAAATACCAAATTAGGGTTTTCGACACAGAACCCTAATTCCAAAAACCAAGCCGCACTCTGCGCACCGTGACAACCATGCCAAACCAAGCCGCACTCTGCGCACCATGGCAACCATGCCAAACCAAGCCGCACTCTGCGCACCATGGCAACCATGCCAAACCAAGCCGCACTCTGCGCACCATGGCAACCATGCCAAACCAAGCCGCACTCTGCGCACCATGGCAACCACGCCAAACCAAGCCGCACTCTGCGCACCGTGGCAACCATGCCAAACCAAGCCGCACTCTGCGCACCATGGCAACAACGCCAAACCAAGCCGCATACCGCGCACCATGGGCAACAACGCTAAAACCAAACTCCGTATCACATTCATTGGCAACCATGCCAAACTAAGCCGCTATGCCATTGGCACATGCCAAATATAGCGCCCTAGGCTTGCAAGACGTGCAACTAGGTCAACATGGCAGTACGTGCCAATATGCTCGCTAATGGCCTTTTCTACCAAGCCACGGCCCTAACGGCCCCACATGCTATTGGCGCATGCCAACATGCTCGCTAGCGGCTTTTTCTACCAAAGCCACGGCCCTAACGGCCCCGCATGCTATTGGCACATGCCAACATGCTCGGTAGCGGCCTTTTTCTACCGACGCCACGGCCCTAACGGCCCCACATGCTATTGGCGCATGCCAACATGCTCGCTAGCGGCTTTTTCTACCAAAGCCACGGCCCTAACGGCCCCGCATGCTATTGGCACATGCAACATGCTCGCTAGCTAGTTTCCCTATCAAAATCACAGCCCTAACGGCCACGCATGCCATTGGCACACGCCAACATGCTCGCTAGCTAGTTTCCCTATCAAGGTCACGGCCCAAAAAGCCATGCATGCCATTGGCACATGCCAACATGCTCGCTAGCTAGTTTCCCTATCAAAATCACGGCCCTAACGGCCACGCATGCCATTGGCACATGCCAACATGCTCGCTAGCTAGTTTCCCTGTCAAGGTCACGCATGCCATTGGCACATGCCAACATGCTCGCTAGCTAGTTTCCCTATCAAAATCACGGCCCTAACGGCCACGCATGCCATTGGCACATGCCAACATGCTTGCTAGCTAGTTTCCCTATCAAGGTCACGGCCCTAATGGCCACGCATACCATTGGCACATGCCAAACACACATGCTGGTAGCCTAACTTGCAAACCGTGCAACCTACCACCAAGGCATTCCGCACATGCCATTGGCACATGCCACGCACGCCACTAGCAGCTCTTGCATTGCCACTTGCACTCAAAGTGCAACCAACACTTGAGATATCAACACAAACTGGGGGATGATTTCCAGGGTTTTGGTTTGGCGGTCACAGCTTGCAGCGTACACTACGCTCACATTAAGAAAGCGTGAAAAGGAATAAAGCGGTCAAATAAAAGAGGAAATAATGGTGAAAACGTTTTCACTCGTTAAACACCAAATCGGTTACCACCTCCTCCCATTATTTCACCCTTTACTCTCTTCCTTCATGAGGCCAGAGTGCGTTTCAATCTCGACTTGTATAAATAGGTCTTACCTATTTCCACCGGACAAACAAGTCTCGGTCGGAGAAAAATACTACACTCTCGGAAAAGCAACTTTGCAAGCTCTCCCAAAAGCTTTCACCTCTTGCAAGCTTCCTAAGCTTTCACTTTCTGATACAAGTCGAGATACTACTCTCCTCAACACCTTTCTTTGCTTCCCTCCCCAAATCAACCATTCTCCTCCACTTTGTGACCGAAGCAAGTCCGGAACGACCATTTCTTGGTTTAGGCCGGACTTGTGTGGATTGATCTCTCAAATCTATAAAGTGCTCACGTGCGGACATTTGTTTAGGGTTTGAACCAGTTTCTCACTCACCTACCGAAATTACCGAAAATCGGTAGAAACGATTTTCACCCATAAACAATTGGCGACCACAAAGGGGAGGATTGATCTATCGGCTACAATATCAGATTGTCGATCTCGTTCTTCGACCCAGATGTCAAGATGGTAGGGGAAGGCGACTCAATCCGACTCAACTACCGGACGACCCGATTACTAGTTGTAGAAACTACACAAGAAAACTGGGGACTTGCTGAAGATGATATTACTCAATCGAAGATGCTACCAGCGATTGGGGACTTGTCAAGCGATGCTACCAAAGAAACCGCCATCAAAACCGCCTTTTACATGGAGAGGGGCGTGTTCGCAAAACCTATGAAGTGAGTAAATTCAGATGGGCAAGATATACAATCTATTTTTGGGTTCTTAGTAAAACCGTCATACTACTCGAGTCTTGTGCCTATTGCTAGCACACACTTTCATAAAAGCAATATTCTTTTCCCAAAACATAATCAGAGTCATATTATCAAAACCATTCATCCCAGAAATGATCCAATACCCTAAAAAGCTACCAGCTGTCTATCAAAGATCAAGTTTTGAACCAGACATCCAATATGTCTTTCAAAAAAAAAAAAAAAAAAAAAAACATAAATGAAAGTTTAACGAGAGAAACGTTCAAGGAAAATCGTCCAACAGTAAGTCCGCTCTTCTTGGAGAAAGTCAACTTTGCGTCTTCAAGAGCCGCTCTCTTCATAGTCAACATCTTGGAAAGCTTTTCGAGTTCCATCTCTTGTCGGGAAATCTCCTCGGCGGAAAGGCTTTTGATTGCTGCATCTTTCAACTTTTGGATCTCAGCTAGGCCTTCGGCAAACCACGAAGTGTTGAACTCCTTTTCTACGCACACGTCGCGATGGTGCTCCCAGTCGGCAATAACGTCTTCAGAAACGGTGTGACCAAATCACCTCACGCATATCCCCGATGGAAGATAAAGCCTCTTCCACACGCTTAACCAGCGCAAATCGACTAGTGACTTTCTTGGTTGTAGCCATATGTCCGTGCTTCTCCCAGTTCTCGTGTACAATGCCTCATGCTTAGCCGGCACGCTAAAGCCGCCAACCAAAGACATGACCTGGATAAGGAACCAAGTACGGCGGATCAAAAATGGCGCTGCAAGTGGCCTCCACGACTCTCAAAGGGTCTTCTTCCATGTCTACGGCAACAACCATCGAGAATCATCCACCGTTTGAACCACGCCTCAGTGCCCTAAGCAATTGGCTAACTCCCATCTCCAAGTCACCGGCGGTGGTCACCAAAGGCAAGTTTTCGTGTGACTCCACCCCAGAATCCTCCTCCGAACCAGATTCCTCCTGCAAACTTGAGTTAAACATTTTTCAAAAGATTAAACAGAAGAAGAAGAAAGAAAAGAAGCGCGAAACTCACCGAACCACTTCCCGAAGAAGAACCAGTGCTGCCAGAGGAATCACTCTCGCTTGTTGAACTTTCTTCTTTCTCTGACTCATCACTGCTATGAGTAGGCTCAGTGCCGCCGGAATTTCTTGAAGAAACTGCCGTCTCCTGGCAACGTGCAAGGGCAGCGAAACATTAACACTACCGAAGCCTTGAAGGAAACAAGACACATGTTCTCAGCAGAAATTCACGTGTTTTGAGACAAACCAATGAAGATGCGACACATACCTGGTTATTGGAAGAACTGAAAGACACAAGAGCCGTGGGAGGATCTTGTGAAACCGTCCGAAACCCGCCAGCACGATTCTTCGTTCTCCGTTCTTTGGCCTGGGACTTTCGAATTGCTAGGCAACTTTCGCTTGGGATCTCTCAACATTGGATACTTCTTCAAAACTGCTGGGGAAGGTTTGCAACGAACGTTTTCCACCACGTTATTCACAAAATCTAGGATCATAGTAAACTCGTCGCACCAAAACTCATTATAGCCGAAGGTCGTCGAAGTTACTCTTCCCATTTGAAAGAAGGGAAGACGGATACCCGGCTCAAGGGCACTGGCGTCAAGGGCGACACGCAACGAATCCTTAGGGATCACCGGCCGTAAACAAGAGGCACCCCTTGATCGAAACCCATGTGACAAGCAAAGACGGTCAATATTATAAGCGGCTATTTGGAAAGATCCCACGAAGAAAGACGGTATATAACCGGCGAGCAGCTACAATGAACAGGTTTTCACCAACACCCAAATCGTCATCGAAGACAAAGACGTGAGCGGAGCGAGAAGCAAAGGTGTCCATTTGAGTCACCGACTTATGGATCGGCCCCCATGGACGAAAATTGATTTCATGCAACTTATCAAAAACTAACCAAGCTCACGCTAACTCTTGGGCGCCCGTTCACCCATCGAATAATTCGAGAGCCCCCAACTCACGGGAAGCGAAGGCGGCGGTTTGAGCATACTTCTCGAAGTGCTCCCATAGCCAGACTTGCGGAAAAGCAACGTGCACATATGAATCCACTTTCATGAAACCATTCGAAACTTGCATGTTCGCAACTAGGTGATCCGAGATGCACATACAGGGAACCAAGGAACAGACTTGCCAATGGGAAGAACTTCACCCTTTGCCAACTTCACAAAGAATCTCTAACAACTCCGGGTCTTATTCCTTTCTTGCCGTAACCGTCATCAAAAATGTCTCTCGGATAACCAGAGAGCCAAAAATGCTTTGCGACATGAAGATCATTGCTTTTCCATTCGTGCTCCAACTCGTCCGAAACCATTGAGATATCCACCAACCGTAAGGGCACCTTTCATCCTCTTTCCGGGAAGAATCCTTCGACTTCGCAATGGAGTCTTTCCGAGCAAAATCCCCCAACTTAGCGGCCAGGTCATCCCGCATCTTCACCTCATTTTCAGATAATTGGATTCTAAGATTCCAAGTTACCGGAAGATTCAGCAAGAGAGCCACACTCTCCAAGGAGAAAGTTATCTCACCCCATCTACATATGATTGTATGGGTGTCCGAACACCATCTGGGAGATGAAATCAACCAAGCCCAGGATGTCCTTCCTAACTGGAGATTTACTTGAAGTCTTGACAACATCAATGACTGCGCTCGAGTCAAGTTGGTATTTATACGCTCCTCGCTCATCATGAACTCAACCCATCTCGTCAAAAGAACGCAATGGACTTTGACACATCCTGAAGTCAATGTTGGAAGAGGAATATACCCCTTTATGAAGACAGAACCGAATGGTGCTCTATGGGCGAACCGAACGTGTCTTCCTATCATCCTCACCACCGGATAGCAAAATTGGCACGAAACCTGGGTGATTCTTCCGAGCAGGGGCGAGGGCTCTAGTGAAGAATTCATCATCTGTGTTCGGTTTGGAATTATGAGCATCCTTCGACGAGGTGAAATGTGGTTCAGGTAACATCTTATCGAATTCCTTCATAACAATTTGGTAATAAGATATCTGCACAAAACAAACGGAGAAAGACGAAGTTATCTCCCTCACACATAATCATACCCAACAAAAAAAAAAAAAAAAAAGGGGAAGGAGGACGTATTTTATTCGGGCTCAAGACTATATACACAGTATTTTATTCGGGTTCAAGACTATATATACGTATTTTATTCGGGCTCAAGACTATATACACAGTATTTTATTCAGGTTCAAGACTATATACACGGTATTTTACTCGGGCTCAAGACTATATACGCAGTATTTCTCTTCGGGTTCGAAACTATATACGCGGCATTCTATATGGGTACAAGTGTGTCTACAGTATCCTTCTTCGGGTTCAAAAATATATATGGAGCATTTTACTATTGGTTCAAAAACTGCGTGCGTGATACTTCTTTCAAGAAGCAAAATCATATATACAATATTTCCCACGGGTTCAAACAATATATGCAGTATTCCCTTGGTTGCATACGTACAATATTTTCTACAAGAGGCACGCCAAGGAATCATAAGCAAGGATTGTGGAAGTGCCTACTCTTAAGGTTTATACCTATGTGAAAAAAGAAAAAAAAAGAGAGAGAGAAGAGTACTCGAAGACATACCTGGAAGCCGTTGGTTTCTCTTTGCCGCTAGTATGAAAAGAGGAAAGAATAAAGCGCAGGATGGGGAGAAAGGGGCTTTATATATATATAGGCGTGAAAGACTTTGAAATAGGGAAGGATTTCCCTTTTCACCAAAATCACGCGTGTAAGAAACGGGCCCACAAAGGGTGCGACTGCCCAATGTCGCCCAAGTCACGCCTGCAAGCATGGTTTCCAAGTTGGAACGGCCCCACCAATTGCGCCGACCTCCCAATGGCCGCCCAAGTCACGCCTGCAAGCACGCACGGTTTCTACACTTTGCGCCCGCCCCACCAGCTAGCACACTCAGTTTCCCAATTCACGCCAGCTTCCCAACGTCGCCCAAGTTGCACCGGCCCCACCAATTGCGCCAACCTGCAGGCAACGCACGGCTTCTACACTTTGCGCCGGTCCCACCAGCTAGCCCACTCAGTTTCCCAACTCACGCCAACTTCCCAACGTCGCCTAAGCTGCATCGGGCCCACCACTTGTGCCAGCCTCTTGATTTGTGCAAAACTACCAGAGGAAAGGATCCCAAATCCTATTTATAAAAGGTCAGACAAGCCTCCTTCAATTTTCTTTACGGTTTGCTGTTAATAGTTTGTCACCATCTTATGCTTACCTCGCAACAAAGCCCCTGTTCCGAGCTAAGCAGGGGACTTAATGTTGATGGTAGTTTTTAGACAAGGGGTAAAATCGTAAAACCCCATGACCTAGTGTTACCCGCAACGCATTAACTAAGAGCATTTAACTCAGGTGTAAATAATTAATAGGGGTATTTTTTTCAAAATACCAAATTAGGGTTTTCGACACAGAACCCTAATTCCAAAAACCAAGCCGCACTCTGCGCACCATGGCAAACATGCCAAACCAAGCCGCACTCTGCGCACCATGGAAACCATGCCAAACCAAGCCGCACTCTGCGCACCATGGCAACCATGCCAAACCAAGACGCACTCTGCGCACCATGGCAACCACGCCAAACCAAGCCGCACTCTGCGCACCATGGCAACCATGCCAAACCAAGCCGCACTCTGCGCACCATGGCAACCATGCCAAACCAAGCCGCACTCTGCGCACCGTGGCAACCATGCCAAACCAAGCCGCACTCTGCGCACCATGGCAACAACGCCAAACCAAGCCGCATACTGCGCACCATGGGCAACAACGCTAAAACCAAACTCCGTATCACATTCATTGGCAACCATGCCAAACTAAGCCGCTATGCCATTGGCACATGCCAAATATAGCGCCCTAGGCTTGCAAGACGTGCAACTAGGTCAACATGGCCGTACGTGCCAATGGCACATGCCAATATGCTCGCTAGCGGCCTTTTTCTACCGAAGCCACGGCCCTAACGACCCCACATGCTATTGGCGCATGCCAACATGCTCGCTAGCGGCTTTTTCTACCAAAGCCACGGCCCTAACGGCCCCGCATGCTATTGGCACATGCCAACATGCTCGCTAGCGGCCTTTTTCTACCGAAGCCACGGCCCTAACGACCCCACATGCTATTGGCGCATGCCAACATGCTCGCTAGCGGCTTTTTCTACCAAAGCCACGGACCTAACGGCCCCGCATGCTATTGGCACATGCCAACATGCTCGCTAGCGGCCTTTTTCTACCGAAGCCACGGCCCTAACGGCCCCACATGCTATTGGCGCATGCCAACATGCTCGCTAGCGGCTTTTTCTACCAAAGCCACGGCCCTAACGGCCCCGCATGCTATTGGCACATGCCAACATGCTCGCTAGCGGCCTTTTTCTACCGAAGCCACAGCCCTAACGGCCCCACATGCTATTGGCGCATGCCAACATGCTCGCTAGCGGCTTTTTCTACCAAAGCCACGGCCCTAACGGCCCCGCATGCTATTGGCACATGCCAACATGCTCGCTAGCTTTTTTCCCTATCAAAATCACAGCCCTAACGGCCACGCATGCCATTGGCACATGCCAACATGCTCGCTAGCTAGTTTCCCTATCAAGGTCACGGCCCTAAAAGCCATGCATGCCATTGGCACATGCCAACATGCTCGCTAGCTAGTTTCCCTATCAAAATCACGGCCCTAACGGCCACGCATGCCATTGGCACATGCCAACATGCTCGCTAGCTAGTTTCCCTATCAAGGTCACGGCCCTAAAAGCCATGCATGCCATTGGCACATGCCAACATGCTCGCTAGCTAGTTTCCTATCAAAATCACGGCCCTAACGGCCACGCATGCCATTGGCACATGCCAACATGCTCGCTAGCTAGTTTCCATGTCAAGGTCACGCATGCCATTGGCACATGCCAACATGCTCGCTAGCTAGTTTCCCTATCAAGGTCACGGCCCTAAAAGCCATGCATGTCATTGGCACATGCCAACATGCTCGCTAGCTAGTTTACCTATCAAAATCACGGCCCTAACGGCCACGCATGCCATTGGCACATGCCAACATGCTCGCTATCTAGTTTCCCTATCAAGGTCACGGCCCTAATGGCCACGCATGCCATTGGCACATGCCAAACACACATGCTGGTAGCCTAACTTGCAAACCGTGCAACCTACCACCAAGGCATTCCGCACATGCCATTGGCACATGCCACGCACGCCACTAGCAGCTCTGGCATTGCCACTTGCACTCAAAGTGCAACCAACACTTGAGATATCAACACAAACCGGGGATGCTTTCCGGGGTTTTGGTTTGGCGGTCACACAGACTTACGGCGTACACTACGCTCACATTAAGAAAGCGTGAAAAGGAATAAAGCGGTCAAATAAAATAGGAAATAATGGTGAAAACGTTTTCACTCATTAAACACCAAATCGGTTACCACCTCCTCCCATTATTTCACCCTTTACTCTCTTCCTTCATGAGGCCGGGTGCGTTTCAATCTCGACTTGTATAAATAGGTCTTACCTATTTCCACCACACAACAAGTCTCGGTAGGAGAAAAATACTACACTCTCAGAAAGACAACTTTGCAAGCTCTCCCAAAAGCTTCCACCTCTTGCAAGCTTCCTAAGCTTTCACTTTCTGATACAAGTCGAGATACTACTCTCCTCAACACCTTTCTTTGATTCCCTCCCCAAATCAACCATTCTCCTCCACTTTGTGACCGAAGCAAGTCTGGAACGGCCATTTCTTGGTTTAGGCCGGACTTGTACAGATTGATCTCTCGAATCTATAAAGTGCTCACGTGCAGCACATTTGTTTAGAGTTTGAACCAGTTTCTCACTCACCTACCGAAATCAGCAGAAACGATTTTCACCCATAAACACTAGGATAATCGGTCTTTGTGGCCATGAACATAAATCGTTTCTCTTTGCAATCAGATCACATGTACATTAACGTTAACCGATTCTGATAAACCGGTCAATTTTTGAGCGATTGCATGTTACTAAAACCTAGTTTAGAGGATTGGGTTGAGAAGAAGAGATGAAGAATCAGTTGAAGTGGACATGGAAATAAATTTGAATTTGATTCTGATTTTAGTTTTTAATTTTATGATTTTAATTTTATGATTTTAATTTTGATTTTAGTTTTTAATTTTATGATTTTAGTTTCATGATTTTGATTTTAATTTTTAAATTTATCATTATGATTTGATGGGGACAAATTAGTAGTATTAGTATTTGATAGAGGGTAAATTGGTAGTTTCATCTCTTAATAACCTTTTTTGTCTTGTAGTCCTAGACCCCAATTAAATGGGATAGGCCCCGATTTATCCAAGTTTTTTTTCGGTTAATCAAAGGATGTATTAAAACAAACTTCACTGAAATTGTACAAAGGATGACGGGATAAGAAAAGAGACCACAACAACTCCAAAAATGTATCATTTAAACCGAAAATACCAAATTATAAGCATTTCAACAAAATTTGATAAAATCAGGCATGCCTTCATAATTAATTATTCTCCTACAGGAAGTCCACAGTTTAAGAATGTTACGAACACTGAATTAACATAACGAAATTGTAATATGAGAATGATAATGAGATTAATTCGAGGAAATCCCTGCCTCCCAATTGGTTAATTAGAGAAAACCAACGCAAATACTCATCTACACAGCAGTGTAAGATAATAACATTCAATGCCTTTTCTCATTAAGATTATCAGCCTAAATAGGCTTTCGACAGTTACACGGTTACTAGAATACAAGGTGGTTACAACTTCACAAGTACACAAACATAACTACTAATAAACATTGATAATTACAAGAATATAAGTGACTGCATCAACTCCTCCCACCTTAAAATTTTTCCTTGTCCTCAAGGAAGATGTCTGGAAATTGAGTTTTTATGTAGTCGTGATCTTCCCAAGTTGCTTCAGCTGGAGACAGACCTTGCCAATGGATAAGAACTTCTTCTCACTTCTTTCGAATCCACCGGTCAAGAATAGCTTGAGGCAATGGAATGAGTATGTCCTCTTCACTATTCATCTTTGGCAATGCAGGTTGAGCAGCAATATCAACCCCAATCTTTATCTTAAGGAGGGAAACATGAAATAGCGCGACTCTGCTGGAAGTTCAAGATGATATGCTACTTCACCAATGCGTTGCAGAACTTTGAATGGACCATAGTATTTTGGAGCTAGATTTTGATTCTTCTTCATGGACACAGAAAGTTGTCTATAAGGTTGCAGTTTTAAATAAACCATATCACCAACTGAAAATTCCCTTTCTTGATGCTTGGAATCATAAATTTTATTCATTCTTGCTTGTGCTTCCTTGATTTTCTCACGGATGACTTTAAATACTGCATCTCTATTAATCAATTCTTGTTCAACGGCTTCTACCTTGGCTGTACCAAGAACATAGCTCAACAAAGAAGGAGGTTCAAAACCATAAACCACTTCGAAAGGTGTCCGACCAATTGTTGAGTGGAAGCTCGTATTGTAACAAAATTATGCCCAAATAAGCCACTGACACCACATTTTTGGCTGAGAGCTAGTAAAGAAACGAAGATACATCTCTAAGGTACGGTTAACAACTTCGATTTGACCATCCATTTGAGGGTGATAAGCAGAGCTAAAATTGAAACTGGTACCATTTAACTGAAATAACTCCTTCCAAAATGCACTTGTGAATGTGGGATCCCTGTCACATACAATTGATCTAGGCATTTCATGCAAGCGAAATATTTGATCAAAGAAAACTTTGACAATTCCTACGGCAGTATATGGGTGAGAAATTGCTGTGAAATGTGCATATTTGGACAGCCTATCAACGACCACAAAAATAGTGGATTTACCGTTAGAAATAGGAAAACCTTCAATGAAGTCCATGGAGATATCTTCCCACACTTTATTTGGTATAGGAAGCGGTTGGAGAAGTACAGCAGGTGATAAATGTTCCACCTTATGTCGCTGAAAAGTATCGCAGTTCTTGATATAATCCTTAACAGTTCTTCTCATTCCTTTCCAATAAAAATTGGAACGAACCCGGTGGAAACTTTTCTGAAATCCTTCATGTGCACTGCTTTGAAATTGGTCGACGATATCTGAAATGAGGAGAGAGTCTTCTGCTAGATATATCTTATCCTTGAAAAATAAGATATCATCTTGAAATTTCCGTGGGCCTACAGCTTCATATTCCTTGATTAGTATTACCACGTTCTGCAAGGTAGGATTTTTTTGAACTTCTTCTTTGATAGCTTCAATCCAGTTCAGAAGAGGATGAGATATACCACAAACTCTTTTATCACAAATTTCTTCTCTTCGCGACAAGGCGTCTGCAACAATATTCTCTTTTCCACTTTTATACTCTACTATGAAATCAAAACCCATTAAATTGTAAAGCCACCGTTGTTGAAAATCCGTAGTAATCTTCTGAACCTATAGGTGCTTTAGACTTTGATGGTCTGTTCTTACAATGAATTGCCTTCCCAATAGATACAGTATCCATTTTTGAACTGCTAAAACTAGATCCAGCATCTCCTTTTCATACGTTGACATTAATAAATTCTTCCCTTGGAGTGCATGACTATAAATACAATCGGCCTGTCTAGTAAGAGAACTGCCCCAACTCTAGATCCAGAAGCGTCAATTCAACAATAAACTTCTTTGTGAAATCTGGTAATATTTGGATAGGTGCTTGAGTCATTACATCTTTTAGTCTGGTAAAAGCATCCTACACCAGTGGATTCCAATGAAATGAGTCTTTTTTAAACATCTTCGTAAGAGTCCCAACTATCTTACCATAGTCTTGTATAATGTTTGGGTAATATCCTGTCAGTCCTAAGAAACCTCGCAAGGTTTTTAGCGAAGTTGGTTTAGGCCAATGTATCATTGCATCAATATTTTCTGGATCCACTCTGACTCCTGCACTTGAGATTATATGGCCGAGGTATTTAACTTCCCTCTGGCCAAAATCACATTTTTCTACCTTTACAAATAACTGGTTAGAACTTAAAATGGAAAATACAATCTCTAAGTAACGCATATGCTCCTCCCATGACTTGCTATAAATAAGTATATCATCAAAGAAAATGAGAACAAGTTTTCTCAAATATTTTTGAATACCTAATTCATTAGATACTTTGGAATGTGGAAGGTGCATTGGTAAGGCCAAAAGGCATCACAAGGAACTCATAATGGCCTTGATGAGTTCGAAAAGCAGTCTTCTCAATGTCATCTGGATGTACACAGACCTGATGATAACCGGAGCGAAGATATAGTTTTGTGAAGAATACGACACCATTTAATTCATCTAAGACTTCATCAATTACCGGTATAGGAAATTTATCCTTAACGGTAACACGATTCAAAGATCTATAGTCGATACACATCCTCCATGAACCATCATTTTTCTTCACTAAAATTGCAGAAGAAGAGTAAGGACTATTGCTTGGTCGAATAATACCTGACGATAGCATCTCATTAACAATTTTCTCAATCTCCGCTTTCTGAAAATGAGGATATTTGTAGGGATTGACATAAACAGGTCCACAACCCGGCTGCAACAAAATTCTATGATTTTCTAGGCTGTGTCAACACTTTCTTATGTTTAGTAAGAAGTTGTTGTACTTTAATAGGTGCTTGACACATTTTCCTTGGTGATTGTGACGCTGTAAGAGAACAGAAATGCAGTAAAACTCCTTTATTCTTCTTATCTGCTCGAAGTAAATTAGGACTGTCGACCATTTTGTTTCTAGGTATAGATAATCCCTGTAGCGCAACTTCCTTACCATCTACCTTGAACTTCATTTTAAGCATAGAAAAGTCCCATTCAATCGGACCCAATGTACGCAACCATTGAGTTCCCATTCAATCGGACCCAACTTCACAGCCCTCAAGTGGAAGTAAGTAAACATCAACAGATATTGGAACTCCTTGTAAAGTTAATTGAGTTTGAGGACATATACCTGAGCTACTCACCCTTTCTCCTGTAGCTACAATTACCTCGATCTTACCCTTTGGTGCTGCAACCCAATTTTCTTCGCAAAACGCTCACAAACAAAGTTATGTGTGCTTCCCGAATTTATCAACACCGTCACCGGCTTCATCCCAAGCTTTCCCATAACTCGCATTGTTTTAGATGTTTGGCTACCCGAAATTGCATGCAAAGAAATTTCTGGTACATCATCATTTTGATCATCACTAACCTCTTCAATTTCCGTTTCTACATCATCATCGCTGTCTTCAAGATTTGCTTGAATAGAGAAAAGCTTCTTGCAGTGATGTCCAGGTACAAATTTTTCATTACATTTAAAACACAAGCCCTTTCGTTTTCTTTCATTTATTTCCTAAATCGTCATCCTTGTTACCGGTGTTGAAGAGGAACTAACTTGAGTATTCCGTGGTTGCATACTTGTCTTTGGAACTGATGGAGCGACTCTTTTGTTAGAAATATTTCTGGCTTCAAATAGACGTGCTAAACCAATTGCAGACGAGAGTGTTGTAGGTTTATTTGCTAGCATGTCAGTCTGTATACTAACATCCAACCCACTAATAACATACTGACCTGTTGATGCTGGGGAATTGGCCCTGCTTTAGCCAACAGCTTTTCGAATTTTTCTCTAAATTCTTGCACATTGCCTCCGATGGTGCTGGTTTGGCTCAACTTCGATAACTCCCCAAAGAAGTCCATGTATTGATTATCTCCAAACCTTGCACACAAGTTGTCTTTGTATTCCTCCCAAGAAATATAAACCATTTCTTGTTTTAGCAATTGAAACCATAATTGTGCACCTCCTTCTAGGTGAAATCCAGCCAATTGAACTCGCTCAGAAACTGGTATTTCATGATGCAAAAACCACTGTTCTGCCTTGCAAATATAAATAATTGGATCTTGTCCGATAACAAAGCGAGGAAAATCAAGTTTCACCCTTGGTTTTTTATAATCAAATGAGGAAAACTGCTGAAATTCCTTTTTTCCATTTGATCGAACATCTCTTGTGTATCTTGGACTTGAAGGAGATCCAACATTTTCTTTAACAGATTTTTCCAAAATATGATCTGAAATAGTTTTGAAGTGTTCGCACAAGTCATTTAAACTATTCAGAATTGTTGTCTGCCCTAATTCAATAGTCTCCAAAGATGATGTTTTTTCTTCCCCGGTGATTTATTTTTTTCTTTATTTGGATCCATAGCCTGGCTCTGCATACCAAGATGTTACGAACACTGAATCAACATAACAAAATTGTAATATGAGAATGATAATGAGATTAATTCGAGGAAATCCCTACCTCCCAATTGGTTAATTAGAGGAAACCAACGCAAATACTCCTCTACACAGTAGTGTAAGATAATAACATTCAATGCCTTTTCTCATTAAGATCATCAGCCTAAATAGGCTTTCGGCATTTACACAGTTACTAGAATATTTAGGTGGTTACAACTTCACAAGTACACAAACATAACTACTAATAAACATGTATAATTACTAGAATATAAGTGACTTCATTAAAGAATCAAGTGGTCTAATGGTCTCATGCTCTCATGCTCCCTCCCATGGAGGAGGTAAGGGTTCGAACCCTGGACCTTGTTATTCCTTATAGCCATTGCATCAGCCTTGAGATTAACCTCTCGGGAAACATGCTCGTACCTAACGGAATCATATCAAGCACAAACAGCTAACCACCTGTTCCTCAAATTCCATGGAATACTATTACTTGAAAGAGCTTGACCTGCACTATTCCTCTGTCCCCATTTAACATCCTAATCCCAAGCCAAAAGTAATAGCCATGGTTCGCAAAAGTTCTCATCCCAATACACACCGCTCCAAGCACCTTACATCTATCATCCTTGGCCACAAACCAGCACCAGCTACTCCCTGATTGCCTGATGCTTCACCATCACAACAAACTAATACTTCACCTGGATTTGGAACACTCCAAAAACATTCGGTTGGGATGACGGTCTTCACTTTTCTGAACTCAACTCGAAAATAGTTCATGATCCGCACATCCTCCCTACAATCAATGCATAAAACCTTTAATTCTCCTCGAGTTATCATGATTTGTTGATGAAATTTAGTTTTTGGTTTGGACAGGTTGGCCTTTGCACCTTCATAGGTAATATTATTCCGAAGATTCCATAGACAAACCTTAATAGCCAAGATTGCAACCAGACATAGATCTTTAACCATACGGCTCTTCCCCTTCGCAACCTTATAACACTCAATCTAATTATACTTGGGTCGTAACTCAAAGACTCCAGCAATCCAAGTCCACAACTGTTTCGGATAAATACAATCCCACAGAATATTGAAAAGTGTATCCTCTCCAGAATTGCCAAACCTGGATTGAACTTTGTCAAGAGCAGCACAGAGATTCTCGCGTAAAAGCTTCTAATTTGCGCCACTAATGAGGGAAGCCACGATTCTAGAAATTATAAACAAAAAAAAACTCTCCAGTGGTACTAGCACTTGGGGTTCCAACTCAAAACCAATTGGCAATGAGTGGAGTGTCCCTCATGCTTATAAGGAGGATCTAGTCTAGGAAGGTAAGCTATGTGGGACTAATCCTCAACATGCCCCCTCCACGTGTAAGGGCGTACCCGACACGTGAACCACTGCATGAGTGTCTGCCCCCTTCATGGATCGGGTCTTAATTCACATACATGGCCTAGGCCTAGCTCTGATACCATACTAGCACTTGGGGTTCCAACTCAGAACCAATTGGCAATGAGTGGAGTGGCCCTCATGCTTATAAGGAGGATCTAGTCTAGAAAGGTAAGCTATGTGGGACTAATCCTCAATAAGTGGTGGTTGGATATTACAAATTTAATCTGATGTGGAAGTTTGAGTTTGGAAGAGAGTATGGGTATTAAGAGCATCTCCAATGGAATATGGGTCTTTAAAATATTGAAGCCACCTATGATTTTAGAAACACTAAACAAAAAAAACCTCTTCAATGGTGGTTGGATATTAAAAATTTAATCTGACGTGGAAGTTTGAGTTTGGAAGAGAGTATGGGTTTTTAGAGACTCTCATCCATACCCACGTCATCACTATTTGTTTTTATTTTATTTATTTTGTTAGATTTTGTGGATTAACTTTCTACAAATAGGTGAAAAGTGTTTCAAAATAGGTATGGATACAACTACCACTGGAAATGCTTATCAAAACCAAAAAAATTATTTGATTCTATGTTGTTAAATACCTCTTTTTTAGGTCTCCACATGGGATAAATATTCATACACCATTGGAGATGCTCTTAGAGACTCTCATCCATACCCACATTATCACTATTTGTTTTTATTTTATTTATTTTGTTAGATTTCGTGGATTAACTTTCTACAAATAAGTGACAAGTGTTACTCCAAATTAATGAAGGGAAGCTTCTAATCTGTGTGCTGCTCCTTTTGATGAACTTTGTCAAGAGCAGCACACAGATTCTCGCGTAAAAGCTTCTAATTTGCGCCACTAATGAGGGATAATAATCTTACTCCAAATTAATGAAGGGAAAAATATCGTTTAGTCCTTTTTAGGTGGGCCCATGTCAGTTTGGTCTTTTGGGAAAACACTTTTACGGTTTGGGCCATAATTATTCAAAAATATTAAATAGACAAAAGTATCATTCCGTGTTAATTTCTACTTATTTTTTTGTAGCAGTTGATTCTTCAAAATAAATTCATGTTAATTTCTACTTATTTTTTCAGAAATCACCTAATAAAAACAGAGTTCATTCCAGAAATGAACTCCATATAAAAACCTAAAAACAGAGTTCATTCCAGAAATGAACTCCATATAATATAAAAACCTAAAAAAACAGAGTTCATTCCATAAATGAACTCCATATAAAAACCTAAAAAAAAACAGAGTTCATTCCGAGAAATGAACTCCATATAAAAACCTAAAAAAACAGGGTTCAATCCAGAAATGAACTCCATATAAAAACCTAAAAAAAACAGGGTTCATTCCAGAAATGAACTCCATATAAAAACCTAAAAAAAACAGGGTTCATTCCAGAAATGAACTCCATATAAAAACCTAAAAAAACAGAGTTCATTCCAGAAATGAACTCCATATAAAAAACCTAAAAAAAAAAAAAACAGAGTTCATTTATGGAACGAACTCCATATAAAAACCTAAGAAAAACAGAGTTCATTCCAGAAATGAACTCCATATAAAACCCTAAAATTGAACAACATCATCATCTTCATCTTCTTCATCTTCATCTTCTTAGACGTCTTCAAACACCAGCAGCAACATCGTCGTCTTCAAGTTGCAGCAGAAGCAAAACATCATCGTCTTCAAACATGAGTTCATCTTCATCATCAACAAACAACTTCAAAAACAATAGCAGATCCATGAAATCGTCGCAATCGTTTTCTTCTTCTTCTTCTTCTTCTTCTTCTTCTTCTTCTTCTTCTTCATCAACAATGACATCAAAAACAGCAACAGATCCATGAAAAATCGTCGTCATCGTTTTCTTCTTCTTCATCATCATCAACAACAACAACAAAAGTAGTAGGAGAAAGAAAAAAAAAAGAAATTGAAAAAAGAAACTAGATCTGAAAACATGTGGAGAGAGAAAGTAAATTTGAAAATAAAGATATTTTCTAGGGTTTTTGTTTATATATGTGGTACCAAAAGGGTATTTCTGCCACCACACAATGACAATTACATCATCCATGACATTACCCTGGCACCAGATCATAATTTTTAGGTCCAAACTATAATTTATATTTCCAAATAAGACCAAACAGACAGTTGACTAGGTCAACTGGACTCTAGTATATTATTTCTAGTACCTATTGGTATTTCCTACATTAATGAAGGGGTATATTAATTAAATACCCTTAGTTTTGGAACCCTTCAAAAATACCCCTATCACATTATAAATATACCCCTCCTCTTATATATAAAGCTTATCCTCTTAAAAATAAATTATTTTAGTAATTTATTACATATAATTTTTTTTTATTTTTCAAAAAGCAATAATTTTCTTTCTCAATCACTCCACCACCGCCTCCAACTCCACCGACGGCAAGTCACCACCACCACTCCACAACCACCACCACCACTCCACAACCATCACCGACATTCCACCATCACAACTCCACCATAACTCATCATCACCACCGCCACCGCAATTGCGACCACCATCTCCTCCAAATCCACCATCGTTGCCGCCAAGTTGATAAAAATAATTGAAAATTTAGAAATAAGTTAGGTCCGATTTTTGTATCAACAACAGAAGTTGATCCAGTTTTTTGTATCAACAAACAAAGTTGACACCAAATTTTGGTGTCAACAACCGAAGTTGATATCATATCTGGTGTCAACAGCTCAAGCTTTTACAAAAATTGAAAACTTGGAAATTAGTTAGGTCAAGATTACGTGTCAACAACCCAAGTTGACACAAAAATCTGGTATCAACAACAAAAGTTGATCCAAATCTGGTGGCACCACCACTTCATCGCCGGCATCACCACCATCACCACCTCCAGCATGTGAGATAAGAAATGAAATGACTTTCATCTAAATTTTTATTAATATTGAAAGGATATTGTATGATCAAAATTAAATGGATAACATTTTAGAAGATGAGGGGTATAATTATTGTAGATAAGGGTATTTGTGAAATCCATGAAAAGGAGGGATATTTATAAAAATTCCACTTAATGAAGCTTCAGGCATGTAATCATACCTCTTTCCAATTATAAAGTGGTAGAGACGGTTGAGCGAGTCCAATTTTGTGGACACTCCTTTAAGTAGTGTTCACAAAACAAAACGATCTCATTGGCTCCACTAAACCCGCCGTTAACTGTACACCAAAAATCAGTTTTCTTATATTTTTTTTTTTAGTTTAATCTAAAAAAGGTGATAGGATAATTACATATCTAATAATGCCTAAAAATTAGGATTTCCAAAAATGCAGAAAGTCTTATTTTGGTTAATAACAAAACGTGATCATTGAAACTCTTATTAGTTTGCTATTGACGGTAAGTGCATCTCCCATTTGAAACAATATTAAGTGGTCTAGGTCTTATTTCTTCAATGGTATGTGTCTGGAAGTTTAGATACAAGCTCATATGTAGTTCTCTAACTAATGAATATCGATGTTAACGGCTGGTTTAGTGGAATCTCTAACTTATTAGCAATTGGAATGCTGTTGTTGGCAGTTCCTATTGTTGTGAATTTCTTTGTATTTTTGATAGTTCAGGCACTCTTTTGGTGACTGCAAATTCCTTTAAAAAAAAAAAAAATGAATATCGATGTACATCAGGTTGCAATCTGAAACTAAGCAAGCAATGGCTACTAATAACAATAGTTTTTTTTTACATAGTTATTGTATCTAATGTAAGGTAGTACTTTATGCCGATCATGTTACTGATTTCATATGTCTTTACAATGTTGATTTCAAGGGAGTTCCGATCGCGACGCAAGGTGCACCAAACATTCATCAAGATACAACGAGAAATGTATAGCAAATCCACGTCTAAACCTTTTACATCGGCATTGCTCTTAGCATTTTTCATCAAGATACAATGGTGTTCTACGTATAATAATAATCGAAGTGGCTTGCAGTCCACAAGGAATTCTTTCCCAGAACATGTACCAACAAGGTGTTACTGCTAATCCTCTTGTCTGCTGGGGTTATTCTAGAATCCCTATTCATCCATAAAAATTTGGGAGCTCTCAATATCAGGGATAAATCCCAATAACGAACACATTTTTCATGCATTGACGCAGGACTATTTCTTGTCTTTTAGATACAATTTTGTTATCATTAAGAGTAACAATTACTCAAAAAATTTGTGTAATGTTATCATGGATTTCTCAAATTTCATCTTTCTGCAAGTTTTATTACTCTTGTTTTTTTTTTTTTAAGATACATATGGGTATTTTAATGGTCACTTAATAGGGATTATTTTCGTTTTGAAACCAACCAAAGCGGTCAATTTTCCTATTCAAGAATCCTAATTTTTAGGCATTATCAGATATGTAATTATCCACAAAAAACCCGTCCAAACAATTATGACACAAAAACCTCAAATATCATAAACTGTCAAAACTACCCCAACCCAAAAAAAAAACTGACAAAAACCACCTACATTCATTATTGCTTATAACGTTTCATAACGGACAAAAAACACAAAAACCTCCGCTCTCATAGTATCTCTTTCAAAACGAACCCAGAAAATTATCAGATCTAAAAAAAAAGTTTCATCCCGTAGCGAAACTCATATCTGATTGTCGATTTCACCTTCATCTCGGAAAAGATTTTGAACTCGCACTGCGAGTTCAAAAATGAATTCGTGGCTTCACATCCGTCAGATTTTGGAGATGTGACATCAGCAAACAGGGTACTTGACCACAGTTAAGTTGTTGGATTTTCAAAATTACGCCGTATCTTTAGAGAATATATTTCATGTATCTACTAGTACCAGAATTTCCCACGCAATATAACTTCATTGTTTGGTGCCAAGGGTGGATCTTTATCTCTTATTCTTTTTGGAAAAAGTAGGGAGTATTTCACGACCATAACTTTTTAGGATGGAGAGAGTATTTCCAGCTGATAGAATATTTTGTGCGTGACGTCCATAGATGAAAGTGAAGCTCATTTTAATTGTATTGATGTGTTAACAGAGACGCAATGATCTTGCATCCAACATGAAAGTTTGAGAAATGACAACTTAATAATTCACTATCAATCAATAATTAGCAAAAATCCAGCAGACTTAACACTGTTATCTTTCAGTGCTAATCGCAACAAGTAATCCGAGCAGTGACAGGTCTCAAGAAGAGATGAAATAAAAAGAATAGTTCACTTCTTTGTAGAATTTACAGCAGTTCGTTAAAACAACAAATCAATAACTAAGATAATAAAACAAGAAATCATCATCTAAGATTATAAAACGTGAATCGTCCTTCTTAACTGTATTCTTTTTTTTTTCCGTTTGTCTTTGATTGTCGCATCCTTGATATATAGGAACATACAAAGCTGTAGTGTGTATATATATCCCAGTGATTCGATAGAGGCTTATGCATTCCTATACAATCATTAACCCCCACTATTATTATCCTGGTATACTAATCTATTTAGAAAAGAAAACGTGATTGAAGATCGTTGTACTACGATGACAGAATTGTAATGAAATCAAGATATATTTGTTATCAATTACCTGTACTACTAGGTGTACGAGATTCTTGAGAATTGTTTCTGTGATTTTCTTTCTGCAAGCAAGAGTTCGTATTTTGGATTTATGGAGTAAAATTCTAGGTTTTCCGAAAAGACTAAAAGATAAAGATCCACCCTTGGAACCCAAAATAAATATTGCGTGGATATATGAAATATATTCAAATAAAAATTCAGTAATGTAACTATGGTTAAGTACCCAGTTTGCTGATGTCACATCTCCATCATCCGACGGATGTGAAGCCGCGATTTCATTTTTGAACTCGCACCGCGAGTTCAAAATTTTTTCCCTTCATCTCATCTTCAATGGTTACGCATTTCAACCATTGAAGCAAAATCTGACCTAACTAGATTCATTTTTCTGACCTAAAACAGCAAAAATGGCGAAGAAAAAAAATCAACAGGAGGAAAAGAAAGATGATAAGCTTAGGAAAACTGCGAAACCAGCAACAAAAGGTAAGAAATCTCATCATTATTCTTCAATTATTTGATGTAACCAGATTTTTTTGGTTTAGGTTTCATTTGTTTTTTTGGGTTTTCAGTTTAATTTTAGGTTTCGTCATTTTTTGGGTTTTCAGTTTGATTTTAGGTTTCATTTGTTAGGTTTAGGTTTCAATTGAAAACTAATTTCAATTTTGGGTGTGTTTATTTCTTGTGTATGTTGTCGATCTTGTTTATTTCTTCTTTTTTTTTTTTGATGAAACCAAATTCGAGTTACATCATCTTCATTTACTGGCAAAAATCAGTTTTCTATTGTTGTTGGAGTAAACAGATGTTTGATGAAACCACATTTCATTTTCTGTTTCTTGATGAAACCGAATTAGGTTTCATCATTTTTTAGTTGTTGGTTTTTCTTCTAGAGTTATTGTTTGTGGACCTAATTATGCTTATGGTTTCATCACCTATAAATGATTATGGTTTCAACATTTTTCAAGTGTATATCTTATGGTTTCACCACTTTTCAATTATCCACAGTTTCATCACTTTATTCGTGCTTATGGTTTCATCATTACGAGTGTATTTCTTATGGTTTCATCACTTTTCAATTATGCACAGTTTCATCACTTTATTCGTGCTTATGGTTTCATCATTACGAGTGTATTTCTTATGGTTTCATCACTTTTCAATTATGCACAGTTTCATCACTTTTTTCGTGCTTATGGTTTTATAATTTTTCAAGTGCAATCTTATGGTTTCATCATTATTATTTGTTTATTATTCTCTTATGGTTTACTTTTGTTTTCACAATAGGTAAAAAAAGAGAGACAGAACCGTTCAGGTGTTCATTGCATCATTTGTGCGAGTTTGCAGTGGAAATTAAGGCGTTGATACAAAACAAGCAACTGCATTTGGAAGCTCTCATGTCCGTTCTGGCGCTTCTTTGAGCCGTTCTATGATGGCATAATGAACGAAGAAGAGCTCATCAAAAAAACAAAAGCAATAGTTATGATTTTAAGTGCAATTGAAAAAACATACATGACTGTAAGCGTCGTATTGTTTCAAAGTAACAAGATCAAGGGAAATAACTCTGCGGACCATTCCCGAACATTTTGTTAAAGTGACTTTTGGTCTGCAAATGGTGAATTATGTAGAAACGAGACGACATTGATGAAAAGTCTGCTCAAAAAGGTGAACGTCTTCATGTCTACGTATTTTAAGGGAAATAAGAAGACGAAGAAAGGCGATATTAAACGTTGTATGTTGGAAGCCGCAAAGGATGAAACCAAAGTGGATGACTTTGTCAAGCTTTTCGTAATGTTTCTTTTGGTTTCGGTATTTGTCCCTAACAAATGTGGGCAAACTCTAGCAGCAAAGTATTTGTACGTGGTGTTTGATATGAATAAGGTGTGTTGGCCCGAAGTCTTTCATGACTATATACTTGATTCGATAATGAAAAACAGAAAAGACGTAGAAAACGCAGTTGGTTGCGTCATTTACCCGCTGGTAAGTTAAGATTTCTTCTTTTTGATTCGTAAGTTAAAGTATTTTTAAAATGTTTTTGATGATTAATATGAATATTTGTTGTTGTTTGTTTTTTCAGTATTGGTTGGCAGAGATGACAAAGATAGCACAAAGAAAGGATGGGTTCCACAAGTATCCGAGGTTTGCTAGATGGAACATTAGCAACATCTGCCAACAAGTATTGGCTAACTTTGAGGATCTTGTAGATAAAAAAGAACTTTTGTCTGAGGTAAATATTTACTTGGAAGATTTACTTTTCTGATGAAACAAAATTTGGTTAGTATAGTTTATGATGTTTGCAATGTAGCGCAGCATATATTATGACTCAGCCAATCATCCACCACTCAACCTACAAAATTTCCACTGATGAAACCAGTTTTGGATTTACTTTTTTGATGAATCAGTTTTGGATTCATCAAAATTTTTAGCTGAAACCAATTTTTCTTGTGTACTGCAGGAGAATATTGGTCACCGAAAGGGATCATTCTTGCTTCAGTATGACGAAACCTAAATGCGCTTGTCTGAGTCTGTAGATGAAGTGGAAATTATTGCTGAAGACGATGTTCAACCTGAAGTGTCGGTTGGTGATAATGAAAATCAAGTGTGTTCAAGTGCCAGATGAAGAAAATGAAGTGCCAGTTGAAGAAAATATTGGTTCTAGCAGTGAAGCTAACTCCTACAAAGCCAAATACCAATTTGTGCGATCCTTGATTGAAAAGCTTAGGACCAATGCTACAAATGTTCTTTCCGAAGAAGAAGAATCACTGCTGGCAAAATATGATGCTGAGGACAGGGAACAACAACCAGTACAGAGCACTTATTTGAGAAGTAAAAGAAAACAAACAGATGTTCCAATAGTACCTGAAGCGGTTTCGAATGAGGTAATATGTTAGATCTAGTTTTATTAGGTTGTTTTGTGCGTTGTTTGCTATGAAAATTCTTTTTTGATGGAAACAGAAATGGTTTCATTGCCTATGAATAACATTGTTGACTTTTAAATTTAAGAAACTTGGATGAGTTAAATTGAGGAGACAATTTAAATTTCTAACTTCTTTCTTAAATTTCAGTTTATTGGTAGTCTTTCATAAACTTGTGTGGTATTATATATGGTTTCTGCCAGATTTGTTTTATTGTCGCCAGATTTGGTTTCATCAGTTCAAGTTGATGTTTGTTTCAACTCATTTTTTTTTATGCAACCATATTTGGTTTCATCACTTTGTTGATGTAACCAATTTTGGTTTCATCATTTTTTTGATGAAACCAGATTTGGTTTCATCATTTAAAGTTAATGATGAATTGGCCCGATGTTTCTATTCTTTCAGAAGTTTTAGATTTTACAGCACTAGGTTTTCAAACACAGGAAGATTAAAAAAAATGACTTTGATATCTTAATATTGCAGGTAACAAGGGATGTTAACATGATAGATGCAGCGATGGTGGATCGCGTGATAGAACAAGAAACTTGATTTCGCCGTGTGGAGAAAGGCTACCACATGATGACAATGTTGTGATGGAACAAGGTGGGGTTTTGCTGCCTGGAGAAAAGGTTTCAAGTTTTGAAACATGGGAAGATGCTGCTGAAAATCTTGAAGATTTTCTGATGCAACCATAAAAGGATTTAACAGAAAAGGATTCAACCCATGGAGAAACACCACAAGATGCGGAACATAAACACGAATCTGCAAAAGGTGAAGATCCCATTACACTAAATAGTGTCTTTTTAGATGTTGACCTTACAAATTTGTTAAACTAAATAGAATAAGGAGTAGCAAAAGAGCAGGTCATATCTTCTTCGTCGAAGCCAGTGACCGAGGCAAAACAAGAAGGAGATGGTACTGAGTTGACTCCAAATACTATCGAGGAGATCAAGGCGGCAGAGCGGTGGAATCTGAAATTGAGAAAGATACTTCGTCGAAGCCGGTGACCGAGGCAGAACAAGAAGGAGATCCTACTGAGTTGACTCCGAATACTATTGAGGATATCAAGGCGGCAGAGCGGGTCGAATCTGAAATTGAGAAAGCTAATTCGTCGAAGCCAGTGACCGAGGAAGAACAAGAAGGAGATGGTACTGAGTTGAATCCGAATACTATCGAGGATATCAAGGCGGCAGAGCGGGTCGAATCTGAAATTGAGAAAGCTACTTAATAAAGATAAATATTGAGCAAGAAGACAATGAAACTAAATTTGTAATTGACGAAGATGAAATTCGGAAAATGGAATCCGAATACAATAAGAGAAGTTGTTCGTCGTCAAAGCCAATTTTTGGAAGCGTGTACTACTACTCAGCCGTAAAAATGGCGAATGATTTACTCGAATTAGAAAATGAACAACCTAGATTTGATTTAGGGATGTCGCAGCGTGACAGTCAAGAGCAAGGACAGGGAGAACGCAGTGTTGAACAGAGGATGAGTAACATGGTTACAAGAATGAGGGAAGACAGAAGGAATTTGGGACCACCTATCAGAATGCAGGATTACAACACCAGTGTGAAAAAAAAAAGAAAGGTTATAGCTAGTAAGTGCAAGGATAAGAAGGAGGTTCAGGAAGTACAGTGGGTGAAGTTGAAACCAGTTGATAACTTGAAGATCTTGAAGGTACTCAACAGAAATGAGAAACCCCTCGTGACCACTTTTTTGAAAGAACAATGAAAGGTAAGTGGGAAATAATCCGATGAAACCAAGACTGGTTTCATCCAAATTTTGTTCCAAGTTATGCATTGTTTCTCCTTTTATGATGTATCATTGACTAGCTTTTTAAAAATAAAATTAACAGGTCAACGGCATGGGAGCATTTACATCTTCACTTACATATATCGGGGAAGAATATGGATAGTTTGATGAGAAAAGGTGACGTCGCAGGAGATATCATTGAGTTCTATATTTTGAAGCTGCAAAACAACATCAAAAAAAATGAGTTGAAACAAGATGGTTCTCCAAAGTACCAGAGAGCTGTGTTTCTAAGCACATTTTCCTATGTAAGTTTACTCTGAAATTATTTAATGTAATTTTTTTGGCAGAAAAAATAGTTGTGGAAAACAAAAAATGTTGTTGACTATATGGTTAATTTTGATGGAACCAAGTTTGGTTTCATCAAACTTGCGTGTTTGTAACTAATCAATGAGATGTTATCTGGTATTTTGTTTTGGACATGTTACTCATTAGGAAAGAAATGTGGTCTTTGTAATAGAAGGTTTCATTGACAAAATGGATTATAGCGTGCGGTTTTTGTTCGTTCCGTTCTTGACACCAATTGGAGATGTAAACCATTGGACGCTGCTTGCTTTTGATTTTGAAACCAGAGAATTTTATCACTACAACTCCTTGGCTTCCACCGAAGAAGAATGCGGAAAAAGTGCTGAAAGCATGAGACAACGAATAATATCATCATTTGCACAACACGACGCAAAGCTCCCCCGAGACGAGCAGACTAGTCAACCAACACCGTACACTCTGCACACCCCTTCATGTTGTCAACAAATGGGGTAAGCTATGTTTGGAAGTTTATTAGTTCACATATGAATATGCTTGAAATCATTACATCACTTGTAAAAAGTTAGAAACCGAATTCTTTACATATAGCTACTAATATCAGAACACTCTCAGCTAGTCACTTTATAACAGTTGAAATATTATTTTGGTTTTTCAGGAACGATTGTGGCCTGCATGTTTGTTATTATATGAAGAGCCTCTTGAAAGGAAACATGTCTCGTGAAGATGATATACGAGAAAAGGTGCATAACATGAGACCAAAGTTGGCGTTGAAGATACTCCTTGACAATATAGAATAATACTCATGTCGTGCTCGTCCTCTTTAACATTCAGTTTAGTTGAAGTTTAAATTACTTTTGAAATGGTTATTGTAATGATGATACTCCTTGACATACAGTTCTTCTTGCAGATTCGATCATGTTTTAGTTGAAGTTAAAGTACTTGTGAAATGGTTACAGTTTATATAAAAAAAACAATTTCGTGCGATTTCAGTTGTGTTCCCTTAAAATCTTACGTCTACAGAAATATGATGTCTTATTTTATAAAACAGTATCCATAAATGATGTATCATATATTTGGGGCACCAATAAACAGTAGACAAAACAACATCTACTGTGTTGTTAAAAAATATAGTAGAAAAAGTGACAGTAAAACAATGGTGAAACCAAAAAGGGTTTCATCAAACAAATGATGGAACCTATTTTGGTTTCATAAAAAAATGATGAAACCTAATTCGGTTACACCAAACTATAAAGGCATGCAAAAATTCTGACAAACTTAATCAAACAAAAAATATGAAAAACTTAATCAAACTTATTTATTCTTAGAAAAATTATAAAATGAAAACACCTGCAGCATATTAACTTCTAAAAACAAAAATCTGAAATAGTAGATGAAACACATATTGTTTTCTAAAAACGAAACTAAGAGCGAAATTCGATGACTTGTAGTCGAAATGACTACAAGTTCTCATGAAATCTGACGAGAAGGGCATGTCCTTCTATTATGGGTGGTCAAAACCTTTCAGCAACTACAGGTTCTCATCTTCTTATTGGGAACTGAACCTGTATTAGGAATCCTCTTCTTCTTCGATGGACGTCCTGACTGTGGCCCATTATTTGGACCCAAAACCATTGATTTTGGCGACACTGTCACGGGATTTTCAACTGTGGGAACAGGATTGATTGCATGTTTATATGATTATCGATAGAACTTTATTGTAAAGTAGTGTTCAACATACTTGTAAGGATCTTCTTCGTTCACCATGATACAACGGACAGCATGAGCACAAGGGAAACCGTCAATACGCCAACGATTGCAAGAACATGTTTTTCTTTTCAAATCGACTGTCTGTGTTAACGAAGCATGAAATTCAAACACATATTCCGACGACTTGGTGACTGGGTAGTTACAGCCATGAATCTTGTTGTCGTGGAGCAGAACTTCATATTGTGGACATAGAGTTTGACGCCAATTCATTAAGTTAGCACAATCCTCGCGACGTGTACACATTTGGTCCATAAGCTTCACCCTGATTTCATCAACCATGACGGCTATAGGCTTCTCTCTCTCTTCAACGACCGAACCATTGAAACTCTCAATAATATTTGAACACAACCTACCACATCATCGACCCTTGAAGAAAAAACTTGCCCATTTATCAACAGGAGCTCTACTTAGATAGTCTTGTAACTTCTGATTTTCAACCTTCCTCAACTTATCCCAACTCTCTGCAAAATCTTTATGAGTAGAAGCATACGCACATTTCTTAAGCAGTCCCAATACATATTTGTTATAAACCTTGCAGTTCTTTGGTAAGCATGTGTTGATATTGCATTCCATATGCCAGTAGCACCAACCATGAAAAGCCTCAGGAAATACAATAGGAATTTGAGTTACCAATCCAATACCTCGATCACTCACAAAAGTAAGCTTTGGTCGCAAAGGAGAAAGGACTTGCTTCAAATTTTCCAAAAACCATTTCCAGTTCGCTTCATTCTTCGATGATACCACATCATAAGCAAGAGGGTAGATTTCTGTAAGATGGACAAAAAACATAACACAAACATAAGATGCGATGAAAACCAAAAATAGAAAATGATGAAACCAAAAATAGAAAATGATGAAACCAACATAAAAAAATGATGAAAACCTTACCATCATTTCCAGTTAGACCCGTTGCTGCCATCATATGACCAAGGTACTTGCTTTTCAAGTGGGCCGCATCAACGAATAACACAGGACGACAGAAATTGAATCCACGACTACAAGCTTCAAAACAGATAAACATTCTCTGAAATTTTTGAGTCCCTTCTTCGACTTCCAAAACCACATGAGATCCAGGATTGGTTTCAATCAACTTGTTTTTATACCAGTTCAAGAACATAAAAGATTTCTCGTTCTCTCCCCATGTAGTATTCAGCGCATGCTTCTTCCTTGAGTATGCATAATAACGACTAATGTCAAAGCCGTAGTCTCTCGTGAAAGATTCCATAATATGCTTAGTTTTCTTATTAGGATCCTGTTTAATTTCATCAATAATCAAGCTACTAACTAGTTTCTTCGATATCCATGGATTGTTAACAAATCCACCAACACAAGTATGCTCATTATTTAGTTCCTTGATAATAAAATGACTTCCTACGACACCATCAACAGACACAATATATAAATGCCAGTTACACTTCTCCTCTTTCTTATTAGCACAACATGCATCAATCCTCAACTTTTCATTCCTGTAGACCTTGAATGCATAACCGGCTGCTGCGTGATACTTATGTAAATCACAACGAACTTGTCGAACACCTCCCGGAAACAACTGTTCAACTCCTTGAAAAAGATGTAACCCGGTGAAGCGAGACTTCAATGGTTCCTTAATTTTATCACGGAACATCATAATCAATTCGTGGCTTCTCAAAAGGTATAATTCGAACTCCGTGGCTGGTCATCAAAAGCTATAATTCCTGAACTTATTGAACCCGAACACTCGGCTTTGTGACGTACATGTAACTCCATAATTCCTTCTTTATTATGCGACTAAAAAGAGCCAATGCTTGAAGATCAAAATCGGAATCAATGAACTTTTGCTTGATCATCAACCATATGAAAAATTTCCATAGAAGGAGGAGAGAAATCACACCAACTTGAGCATATACTAGTCTTCAAATTAGCAAAAGACTCTTGGAGGCCAATACGAAAATTCAAACAATCTTCTTTGTGACAAACAACTGCGAGAACAGAATCCATAATCTATAGAACAGAATGATGCAACCAAAAACAGTTTCACCAGATGTGAATATCAACAACAACAATAAATTGAAAAAATAGTTCCAAAGAGATGGAATCCTTCATAAGAACATCAACACAAACATAAAAAATCATATGCTAACATAAAATCAGTTTATTCGACAAGAGTGACTAGCAAATTCATAAACAATCTTCTTTGTGACAAACAACTGCGAGAACAGAATCCATAATCTACAGAACAGAATGATGCAACCAAAAACAGTTTCACCAGATGTGAATATCAACAACAACAATAAATTGAAAAAACAGTTCCAAAGAGATGGAATCCTTCATAAGAACATCAACACAAACATAAAAAATCATATTCTAACATCAAATCAGTTTATTCGACAAGAGCGACTAGCAAATTCACAAACAATCTTCTTTGTGACAAACAACTGCGAGAACAGAATCCATAAGCTACAGAACAGAATGATGCACCCAAAAACAGTTTCACCAGATGTGAATATCAACAACAATAATAAATTGAAAAAACAGTTCCAAAGAGATGGAATCCTTCATAAGAACATCAACACAAACATAAAAAATCATATGCTAACATCAAATCAGTTTATTCGACAAGAGTGACTAGCAAATTCACAAAAACAAATCAAAAATCAACACAAAAATCGAATTAAATACCTGAAAAGTTGATTAATTCCTTGATGAATAATCCAAAAACTACACACAGATTAATATGAAGACGAAGATGATCAACACGAAGTTGATTGATTGTTCAGCTGGATTCTTCAATTCGAGATTCAATTTCAACTTGAAGAGGAAATATGATTTATTAAACTGAATTGCAACTAGATCTCGAATAATCTGAATCGGATTCTTCTCTTCTTCAAAATGATCGTTTATCTTCTCTTCTTCGAACAACTGAATTGGATTCTTCTTCTACGAATCTCAAAACTTGTAGCTTCTCTTCCGGTTCTTTGGTTGTGCCACTGACGATAAACCTAACTTGAATTGCTCTCTGAATCTGTGTAGAAATTGGGAGAAGACGATGACGAATTTTTGAATTGAAACGAGATCTAGAACTCAAAAGAATGAAGAAAACTAGAAAAGAAGAAATACAATTTTTCTGAATCTGATTTGTTCGGATTCGTTTTTACTTTCTTTTTTCCGCCAAACTTTCCTTTGAAATTGTTTTTATATACAGAAGGTCAATTTTGGAATATAGAAATTAAATAAAAACTGAATTTTAAAAAAATTATTTGAATTGGGGTTTTTGTCCCAGTTTTATTTGAAACGGTTTTTATTTATTAGAAACAATATGACCGGTTTTTTCTTATCCCTAGTTTGTTCACCTAGTGGTTTTGTCACTAGTTTTGTTATCCTATTTCCTTTTTTGGATTAAACTAAAACTAAAAATAAAAGAAAATTAATTTTTAGTATATAGTTAACGGCCGGTTTATAGGAGCCAATAGGATGGTTTTGTTTTGTGGACACTCTATAAAGGAATGTCCACAAAATTGGACTCCCGTTGAGCATTCAAACTAGGAATTAATGTAGTTAATCACTGTATCTTCCTTCAATAACTTGGGGTTTAAACCAACTCGATAGGGTTTTTATTCTCTTCATACCTTTACCGATAGTTAATCTTGAGACCAAACTTATTAACTTAAGGATGTCACAAGTTAAGTTTTCTAAAATGTTTCCACCCTAATACAATCAGAGAGCATAATTTGTTGTAATTTCCCAAAGACAAAAATAATAATAATAATAATAATAATAAACAGTGCGGAAAGAGGTCTCATTGGGTTTCTTAACAAACAATGCAAGTGGTAGAAAGCCTGCCGACATTCTAGTCTACAACTGGGAAGCTGGAAGGGACGTTTGTTTTGACGTTACCGGCGTTTCACCACTTACAACTGCTAGAACTCGTAGTTCCACTACAGGGTAAGCCATCAAGGCAGCTGTGACACGAAAGCGTAACAAGTATTTGGAGCTATGCGAGACACATGGTTATGGTTTCAACGTGCTAGCTTTCTCCACCTTGGGTGAGTTGGGAGAAGATACAGTTATTTTTCTCAAAAGGTTACGCAACTGCCTTGCTAGCCAAGATGCCAACTATAACATAGGAAGCTCTCTGTTTCACAGGCTAGGCATTGTCATCCAGAAAGGTGTAGGGGCCCAGCTTTTTGCTCGGTTACCCCCTACCGACGACTCCCCAGTTGACATGTAATAATCATAATAAAACCCTTGCGGCGTCCCTTTTATAATAAAAAAAAATAATAATAATAAATCCCAGACCAATTTTCCTTGTCTGCAAGAGATTCTGCTTTATGGCAGTGTAACCGCATCAAACATGCTCAAGATTATCTTCTGGCTGTACCAATCAGCGGGCTTAACCAGTGTATTGGGCCTAGACAGTTTCGGGCTGTACTTTGTTATCGTCTTGGTATTCCTCTGTTTGTTGAGAATGGCTTATGTACTAGCTGCAACAAGTCTATGGACATTTTTGGCGACCATGCGCTTCACTGTGCTAAAGATGTTGGAAGTAAGTTTCGACATGATGTTGTCCGTGATATTACTGTTGATATTTGCTACAAAGCTAGTGTACCCGCCCGCAAGGAGGTTTCGCTGGGCATTGTTTCAGATGAGGATGAAGATTTGAGGCCTGCCGATATTCTTGTTCTCAACTGGGAAAACGGGCAAGATGTTTGCATGGATGTTACGGTTGTCTCGCCCTTTACTGGTGAGGGTGTTCGTTCTTTTGTCCCAGGAAAAGCCATTTCAAAAGCAGTTTCGAGGAAACGTGCCAAATATCTGGACAAGTGCACTTCACTTGGTTATGGTCTTGGGGTCTTGGCCTTCTCCACTTTGGGCGAGTTCGGCGAAGATACTTTATGTTTTTTTAAGCGTCTGAAGAATTGTCTTGTTAATAATGATGCTAGTAGTGGTTATGGTAGTTTTGTTTTTCATAGAGTAGGTATTGCTATTCAGAGGGGGGTTGGTGCCCAGCTTGTTGCTAGGTTACCAACCAATAGTTCTGTATGATATTATTGAAAAGAGAACTCTTAAATATTTCTTTCATATTAATGTTTTTATATGATTATTTCTATAATAATAAATAATAATAATAATAATAATAATAATAATAATAATAAAAGAACGGGCCCCTAGCTCAGCTGGTCATCCCCGTTCCCCAAAGTTTAATGCGCTCCAGGAGGTCCCAGGTTCGAGTCCCCAATGGCGTAATATTGCAGGAATTAACATGGAAGGTAGTGTTAGTTTGCCCCCCTTGTGACACAATCTCAGCCCCCCCTCCCGCCATTTCGGCTCCCTTGGCTAGGTTACCCATGAGGCTCGCTGGTAGGTTAGCACAGCAACCTGTTCAATTAATGTAGTAGTATGTCGTTGAAGCTTAGCTTGTTAGGCTTCCAACTAGTTAATGTAATACTCTTTATCCAATAATAAATAAAAGTTATAAGAAGCTATAATAATAATAATAATAATAATAATAGTATGACTGAAGAACTGCCTAGTTAACTATGATACTAATAATAAAATAGGTGGTTCTCTTTTTCACAGGGTAGGTTTGGCTATCCAGAAAGGAGTCGGTGCACAAATTGTTGCTCGGCTACCATCCATTCATGTACAAAATGACTCTGATTTGGTTTAATAAAAGCCCCTGGTGGCAATCTTTCATTATAATAATAATAATAATAATAATAATAATAATAATTCAGGCACAATTTGGTGCGGGATGTTCTTATGGATATTTGCTATAGATGTGGTGTTGCAGCTGGGAAGGAAGTCCCTTTGGGATTTTTATCTGACAATGATAACGCCCTCGGACCTGCCGACATCCTCATATATAATTGGATCAACGGACAAGATACTTGCTTCACGTCACCGGAGTTTCACCATTTTCGAGGCGGAGGGATTCATAACTTCACACCTTGCCATGCTATTTATGCGGCGATTGTTCGAAAGCGCAACAAGTATTTAGACAAGTGCACGTCACGGGGATATCGGTTTTGCGCCTTGGCTTTCTCAACTTTGGGTGAGCTTGGAGATGACCTCGTTATTTTGTTGAGGAGATTGAAGAATTGTCTAACTAGCTATGATGTTAACGGTAAAGTAGGGAGTTTTCTTTTCCATAGGGTAGGTTTGGTTATCCAAAAGGGCGTTGGAGCACAAATTGTTGCCCGACTCCCGCCCATTCATGTACAAAATGACTTTGATTTTTTTTAATAAAAGCCCCTGGAGGCAATCTTTAATAATAATAATAATAATAATAATAATAATAATAATATTACCTTCACTCTTCATTCACTCCGGCGACAACACAGGCGACAGAAAACCTGGGTTGAATCTTCATATTATTACCTTCACTCTTCATTCGATTTGCCCATCGTCACCATCACTAGATTCCTGGGAACATTCTGCATCTTGCGATATCAATCTTTCCCAACCCGTCTCCATTGTAGGAAACGGTTAGGGTAGTTTCAGTCTGTAATATGCTGAGAACGAGACAATCATCTCAACCCGTATCTTCATCTTCGGACAGGCCATCTTCATCGCCTCGAGTGGGTTCTGCTACTTCTTCCTCTGCAGTTTCTTATGCATCTTTTACAACAGCAACCTCTCTAGAAATTTCAGTTTCGGCCGATAATGTGGTAGATGACGACCCATACTGTCATTGCCCGTTCAAACACTTCGAGGGTTGTTATGATGGTATAGGAGGAAAAGGATACGCCAAAACTTCGATTCTCAAGCATATCCGTGACAGGCACTCGCCAACTGCTGCAGCGATCTCTATCTGCAAAGACAGAATCCGTACCGAGGTATGTGTCTACAATGCCTGGGAAAAACTAATGAAACAACTTCAGATGTGGCTTTGTTTCCAGTGCTTCCAATGTTTTTCTTGGAAACGACCTTGCCGAGATCATGTAGGTGGCGTGTTGAACGGGACGTTCAATGGTAGGGGAGCTAATTGCTTGATACATGGTGTTGACAAACCCATTGCTCCCAGCCTGGATACTGTCGTACACAATGTGGAGTCTGCAAGTGGTACTGTTGATAATATGGGGACTTCCATAGAGATTCTCAACATGATTTTTCAGAAACGTATTACAACTATCTCTAGTATCCCCCCACAGTGTCGATTATCCTTTTATAGAACTCTAAAATCTTCATTTGGTCAAGTTTTGGCCAATCTGCAGATATTTCTTCTTGGGTACAAGCTCGCTTTTCTTGCCCACTTGTACCTTGAGTCTGTACATCCCTAAAAGCACAGCAGAGGAGCGGTCTGGTGTCAGAAAGCGGCTTCAGGCGGAGTTAATTAACCAGGCTCTGTGCATTTGGAAGGAGCCAAACGGCTGTGCTGTATTAACTCAACAGATCCTCGATACACATAATGAGCTTCAAAGATCATCGAAAGGGAGGAACAAGAAGAAGAAGACCAATGCCCAGGCCCGTCAGAAGAAACTTAGCAGTGGACACTATACAGCAGCCATTAAAATGCTCTCTTCCAATGGTGTTGCTCCTAGCAATGCGGACACTTTGGCTGAATTACAACGTAAACACCCTTCGGCCCAACCCCCCTTCATCCCTACAGATTGTACTGAGGCTGCGCTTTGTTTGATGGATTTGCAACGCAGCTTTGGTTATATCCGGAGTTTCCCGAAAGGCACAGCGTGTGGACGAGATGGCCTTAGAGCCCAGCATCTGCTGGATGTCTTAAGCGGTTCTGCTGCTGTAGTTTCAGACGAACTTCTCAGGTCCATGGCAGACGTCGCAAACCTATGGTTGGCTGGAAAATGCCCCCACTCGGTGAATACATTGCTAGTGCACCACTCACTCCCCTTCTCAAGCCTGACGGTAGTTTAAGGCCAATAGCTATTGGTACAATTTGGCGTAGGTTATGTTCCAAACTGGCAGCAACTTCTGTATGCAAAGAGATGGCAAACTATCTAGGCGACCACCAGTTTGGTGTCGGCATTTCCTGCGGCGGGGAGAGTATACTGCACGCTGCCAATAGACTCATTGAGACGAAAGGTACACATAGCGGCTTAACTATGATGCTTGTGGATTTCACAAACGCCTTCAATCTTGTCGATCGATCAACTATAATAAGGAAGTCGAGCTAGATGCCCTAGCATCTCCAGGTGGGTCGAATTTTGCTATGCTAGGCCGGCAAGACTTTACTTCGATGAATCTGTTCTTGTTTCAACTCAAGGGGTGCAGCAAGGAGATCCTTTGGGCCCTCTCCTCTTTGCATTAGCCCTCCACCCCCTCATCGGTCATATTGCTAACCAATGCACCTTGGACATGCACGCTTGGTACCTCGATGACGGAACCATTATCGGGGATACCTTAGAGGTCGCCAAAGCTCTCAAGATAATTCAGCATGAAGGTCCGGCACGAGGGCTGCATTTAAATGTCAGGAAAACAGAGCTTTTCTGGCCTTCTTTGGACCCTAGATGCTCTGACGATGGTGTTTTTCCTCCAAGCATCAGTAAACCGGCATTGGGCGTGAAATTGCTGGGGGGTCCAGTTAGTATGGATACTCATTTTTGTAGCGATATGATCATGCAGTGTGTTGACAAAACCATTAAGCTCATGGATTGTGTTAAGACACTCCAAGACCCGCAGTGCGAGCTTCTGCTATTACGTAATTACGCCGGAGTATCCAAGCTATACTTCTCCTTGCGCACAACTAGTACCGGAGTCTTGCAGTCGGAAAAAGCTCACTATGATCATCATCTGATGCATTTTCTAAGGCACCTGATTGTGGGAGATGGTGCTGGATTCGGCCTGCTACAACAGCGCTTAGTGACCCTGCCCATTCGAGACGGAGGATTAGGTGTGTACACCATGCTTGATACTAGCCAGTATTGCTACCTAGCGTCGTGTATACGACTCAACATCTACAGCAATCTATCCTGTGTAACCTTGACCTGTCCACACAAAGTTCTAGCTTCCAATACGCCCTCAACTGTTTCGTACAAACCTGCGGCATATCCACCACTTTCGACATCAATACTACCGCCCCACAGCCTATGAAGAAAATGGCGGACATGTATTTTGATGTGGTCAAAAAGGAAATTCCTAACGAGTTTAACTTATCGAAACGAAACGCTATCTTATGGCGAGCAATAGAATAGAGCATGCGTTGGACTACTTGAAGGCTATCCCCATTGCTGGGCTAAACCAAACCATCGGACAGTTCAGGGCCATCACCCAATACAGGTTTGGCATACCACTTTTCCCAGAAGATAGTATATGTGCTTGCTGCAACCGGGATATGGATGTCTTCGGCGATCATGCACTCCACTGTGCAAGTGAGGTAGGCCTCAAATTTAGGCATGACCTAGTGCGTGATGTAATTATGGATATTTGCTATAGAGCGGGTGTAGCGGCTCGGAAGGAAGCATCTTTGGGCCTTTTGGCCGGCGGCGTAGCTCTAAAACCAGCAGACATACTCGTGCACAATTGGGAGAACGTGGTGGATACATGTTTTGATGTCACTGGAGTCTCTCCATTTTCCGGGACAGGGTTACGCAGCTTTACACCGGGGCACGCTATCTCGGCGGCTGTAAGTCGCAAACGCAACAAATATTTGGAGATATGCACTACCCACGGATATGCTTTTGGAGTCCTGGCCTTCACAACTCTAGGTGAACTCGGTGATGATATGATTGTTTTCTTGAAGAGGCTAAAGAATTGTTTAGTTAACTACGACGCCAACAATAAAATAGGCAGTTCTTTATTTCACAGGGTAGGTTTGGCTATCCAGAAAGGAGTTGGAGCACAATTCGTTGCTCGGCTCCCATCCATTCATGTACCAACTGATATTTGATTTCCTTCAATAAAAGCCCCTGGTGGCTCTCTTTATAATAATAATAATAATAATAATAATAATAATAATAATAATAATAATAATAAAAAAACAAAGAGTGCTCAGCTTGTTGCTAGACTCCCACCCATCCCTGTGTAAATATTTCTTTTGGTTAATAAAAGCCCTTTGCGGCACCTTTCATAATAATAATAATAATAAAACAAAGAGTTGACTATTTTACGATTAGGATCATAATTGGAGATACAATTTCTCAATCTTTTCAATAAAACCACGATATCATTACCAAGTTCACCAAGGGTGGAGAATGCAAGAACCCCAAAACCATAACCATGAGTGGAACACATATCTAAATATTTTGTGCATTTTCGTGAAATATCACTCGAAATGGCAGCACTAGGAACAAAAGCACGACCACTAGGACCTGAAAAAGGGGAAACCCCCGTAACATCGAAACAAACATCCCTTCCATTCATCCAATTATAAACAAGTAAATCCGCAGGCTTCAAAGCTTTACCCTCCTCCGATATGAAACCCAAATCAACCTCTTTCCTAGCAACAACCCCAGCTTTGTATAAAATATCATCCACAACATCTCTAACAAAATCATGTCGGAATTTGACCCCAACCTCACTAGCACAATGAAGTGCATGGTCACCAAATATATCCATTTTCCTTTTACAGCAAGCATAAAACTCAATAGTACTAAAAATTGGTATACCAAGTTTGTAACATACAACTGCTCTAAACTGGCGAGGCCCTAAAGATTGGTTAAGCCCAATGATGGGTACTGCCTTGAGATAATTTTTGGCATGTTCAAGTTTATTACATTGCCAAAGTATAGCATCACGGTCTGACATATAAAATTTGGATGGAATGTCATGCTTAAAAATGTCAAAATACTTTATTGCCAAAGTTTTCATGGGACAGGGGGCAATAGGGTTGATGTTGAAGGAAGACAACCCACAAACCTTTATGAAGTCAGACATCGCTTGTTGGAAACCAAGGCTTGGACTGGAATCGGGTTGAAGTTTGAGAATAGCATCTTGCAGATTCCTCGTTTGCATATAAGAAGCAAGATAACAAAAATGACTTGTATCTGCCATCGTGTAAACACCAAGTCCTCCATCTTTCATAGGAAGAGTTGCGATGCGTTGCTGAAGAGGTCCAAATCCTGCGCCATCACCTGTAACTATGTGTTGCAGAAATTGCATTAGAGGCTGGTCATAGCAGGAAATTATCTGTTGAAGGGCATATGGATTAGTTGTTCTCAAATTGACGTAAAGTTTGGAAACAACAGAACAACTACGAAGCAGTAACAGTTCACATTGCGGGTCTTGTAACTGTTTAACAGACTCCATAAGATGGATAGTTTTATCAATCTTACTCTTCACCAAGTCGCAACAAAATTGTAAATTAAGACTTACTGGACCTCCTAACAGTTTAACACCTTGATCAGGCCTACTGATATTGGAAGGAAAAACCCCATCTTCAAGACTTCTAGGATCAATGATAGGCCAGAAAAGCTCAGTCTTGCTGATGTTAAGATGTAATCCACGGCAACCACCCTCAGTTTGAATTATCGACAGAGCTTTAGCCACCTCCATGGTGTCGCCGGCTATCGTACCATCATCCAGGTACCAGGTGTGAAAATCAAGGTTACAATGACTTGATATCTTATTCACAAGAGGGTGAAGAACTAAGGCAAATAATAAAGGACCCAAAGGATCACCCTGTTGGACCCAGTGGCGAAAGAAAGAACTGACTCATTATAATAAAGCACGTGGGAGATGCATAGCAGAACTCAACCCACCTAGAGATGTTGGGACATCTAAGTCTAACCTCATGGATTAAGGTGGTTCGATCAACCAAATTAAAAGCATTAGAAAAATCGATTAACAACATAGACATAGAGTTCTGAGTACCTTTCATCTCTAAGAGACTATTGGCAGAATGTATGATACCTTCAGCGCCACATGGGATGCCCACACCAAATTGATGATTCTCCAAGTAAGCTACCATGTCCATGCAAACTGACTTAGCTGCAAGTTTTGAACACAATCTCCTCCATATAGTGCCAACAGCAATAGGCCTAATTCCGCCACCTGGTTTGAGAAGAGGGATTAGCGGAGCACTAGCAATATACTCACCTAAAACCGATGGACATTGCCCTGCCAACAAAAGATTAACCACCCCTGCAATAGATGATAAGAGATCCTCTGCCACCGCACTAGCTGCTCCACTCATTGCATCTAAGAGATGTTGTTCTCTCATCCCATCACGTCTACATGAAGTACCTCTAGGGAAACTCCTCAAAGCATCAAGGACTGATTTAGAGTCAACCGATAAAGCAAGACACCAATAGGTTCAATTTGGAATGGACGGTAAAGGGCACTTTGGGATGTTTAAAGGCTGAGTTCTTGCAAAGTTTCCGCAGAATGGGTGCTAAGCCATCGGAGGATAAAGACCGTGATTGCGCGGTTGTATAGTGACCAAAACTCAATTTCTTCTTGCAAGCCTGCAAATTGGTATTAAACTTCTTTTTCCTGTTTGGTATGCGTGGTTGACAATCTTGCTTGGATGCTACCAAAAGTTGCTCAATGATATTAATACATACATTGCTTTCTTTCCATCGCAGATGAGCTGATTGATCTTTGTCCATCTCAACTTCTTCCTAACACCAGATCTCTCCTCCTTTGAACACTTAGGCATGTACATATTAAGGGTACATATAGGCAAGAGCAAAAGATGCAACCATGCTGATAATTCTTTAGGGTTAGTAAGTACCTTATCAAGTGCATCCTTGAGAGTTCTAGAGAAGTTAAGCCTACAGAGTGGAGGGATATTGGCAATGGTTGTAAAACGTTTCTGAAAAACCAAATTAAGCAAATCCAAGTTGAGGGAAATATTTGTAACTGTCTCATCACCTGCACCTGCCGCTGTTGTCTCCCCTGCAGAAATATTGTCATGAGAATCAATCGGTATATCAACTCCATGAATAAGGAACTGAACAACGTTGTCTTTAAGAGGTCCAGCCGTGACATCACCACCATGGGAATTGCATGCTTTACTCCATGCCTGCATATGCATACAAGGCACACAAAGCCACATCTGTAGTTGTGATAAGGTACTCTCCCAAGAATCATACACACCCTTAATAGAACGATTCTTTCTATATAAAGAGAAGTACAACCTGAATTAGGTAGATGTCTATCATGTAAATGTCTATAGAAACCAGACTTACTGTAACCATTACCACCAATACCATTAAGGCATCCATCAAAGTTTCGAAAGGGGCACTGGATGCGATTAGCATTTGAAGGTGCAGCAGTAACCGCTGGAGACGATGGCTGAGATGAAGAAGAGTCATGTAGAAAATAAACTTTTTGCGATGTTGAAGATGATCTGGTTCGAGGCATCGCAGGAGAAAAATGAACCCCAAACCTGTAACTACCACTAGAAACTAGAGTTTAATGTATGGGAATGTAAGGTTTCGCCACAATGGAAAACTCAAATTACCATACATCCGAACTCTAATTAGAACTTTACAGAAGAAGGTACACACCCACACTACCAACACAAATAAGAACCACAAACCTCTGCCAAGTCCAAAATCGAAGAATATTAAACTTGATGTTGATACACTGAACACACAAAACCCCAATCACAAATCACTAAAAATTGTATCTTCAATCCAAACACAAAAGAAAAACCTAATTCTTCAAAATTGTTCAAGAAGAACAGTTCAAACCAATAACACCTAGAAACAAATTACTACAACACTGATTCTGTATTAATCATTCACTAATTCAAAATCCCCCTCAAACAATTAAGAAGAACCAGAATTCAAACCTTGGAGAACCACAGTAAAACGCCAAGGGATCGAGGAAGAAAAATTAAGATACTTCAATCTTCACAAAGAAATTGGTGATGAATTCTGCGTCTCAATAAAAGAAATACACAAAAACCAATACAACCCAGATCTTCAATCAACAAACCCCCACAGCCTTTACTCCACAATTCCAATACAATTGAGATAGAAAATCCCAAATTGAAACTACAAAGAAAGAAAAAGCAAGACCTTAAATGAAACCCCCTCTCAAAACAAACACGGAACCCCTAATTCCAAATCTTCAAAACTGCGCAAAGAAAAACAACCAATTCAAATCAATTCACAGAACCCTAAATTCAACGATTCTGAAACAACTAGATATTCTTTATTTCAAGTGAAACAAATACAAAACCCTAATTCAAATTGTAATCGACCAAGTGAATTACTAAACTAATTCCCCGAAAACGAAACCCTAACTTCGAGAAAGGTTCTAATTGTTGAGCAATCAATTAAATTTGAACAAAACAATCATCGAACACACAATCTGCAAACACTCACAATCGTTCCTGAAACTCTCTCTCTCTCTCTCTCTCTCTCTCAAAACCACTCACAATCAATTAAATAGGCAACTCTTTGTTTTATAGATTAGGTCTTTCCATTCAGAAAGGTGTGGGGGCGCAACTTGTTGCTAGGTTACCCTCCATTGATGTTGTACCTTGTATTTGATTATTTTGTTAATAATAGCCTTTGCGGCGCATTTTATTAAAATAATAATAATAATAATAATAATTATAAAAAAAAAATAACAATAATAATAAAATGACTTTGGGTGAGCTTGGAGATGACCTCGTTATTTTGTTGAGGAGATTGAAGAATTGTCTAACTAGCTATGATGTTAACAGTAAAGTAGGGAGTTTTCTTTTCCATAGGGTAGGTTTGGTTATCCAAAAGGGCGTTGGAGCACAAATTGTTGCCCGACTCCCGCCCATTCATGTACAAAATGACTTTGATTTTTTTTAATAAAAGCCCCTAGAGGCAATCTTTAATAATAATAATAATAATAATAATAATAATAATGGACTGTATTATTTCTTCTAATGGTGTTGCACCATCCAATCTCGACACGCTACATGAGTTACAAGAGAAACACCCCCCTGCGCCACCCTCAACCATACCTATTGGAAACATTGACGTAGCCGCTACTTCTGTGGACGTTCAAGCAGTTTTGAAGGAAGTGAAAGGCTTCCCGAAGGGTACATCCTATGGTCGCGACGGCCTCAGAGCGCAACATCTTTTGGATGCCCTCAGAGTCGATAAAACCATTCAACTAATGGACTGTATCAAAACTCTGAAGGACCCTCAGAGTGAACTCTTGCTGGTTCGTAGCTGTGCTGGCGTATCGAAGTTGTATTTCGCAATGCGTACGACTCACCCTGATGCACTTCAGGCAGCTACATCTCGTTTCGATCAATACCTGCTGTTGTTCTTAAGGTATTTGATTGCAGCCGATGGTGCAGGATACGGACCACTTCAACATCGGATTGCCACACTACCGATCGGCGACGGGGTCTTGGAATATACACCATGCAAGACACCACCCAATCTTTGCTATCTTGCATCATGCTACCAGACCCAACCTCTGCGCGGCGAACCATACTCGGTAACTCTGACCTCGGCCTTATCCCTCATTACCAGCTTGCACTCGATCACTACTCAAGGGTGTGTGGTCTATCTCCCACTTTCGACATCAAAGAAATTGCCCCAAAGCCCATGCATTCTCTGGCAACGATATTCTTTGATGCCGTTAAACGTGAGATTCCACGCACATTCTCCATGTCAGTTCGAGACTCCATCCTGTGGCAATGCAATAGAATAGCCAACGCGCAAGATTACCTCAAAGCCATTCCCATCGACGGCCTCAATCAAGCAATAGGTCCTCGTCAATTCCGTGCCCCGTACTTCAATATCGCCTCGGGATACCCTTATTCGGCGAGAGGGGCAGTTTTGTGTGCCTCCCCAGCAGAGACCAATGGATCGCTTCGGAGACCATGCGTTACATTGCGCAAGTGACATCGGTCTTAAATTCGGACACGACTTGGTATGTGATCTTTTTGCCGATTTGTGCTACAAAGCAAATGTAGCGGCGCGGAAAGAAGGCTGTTGTTGGTTGTCTTTCGAACAATGGTAATGCTCGGCGACAAGCTGACATTCTAATCCACAAGCCCCAGGAAAACGGACGTGATGTTTGCTTTGATGTCAACGGCGTGTCGCCCTTTCTTGGGAATGGGTATCGCAACTTTACGCTGGTCATGCCATCAGCTGCTTTGCTATTACTACGCAAACGGAATAAATATCTTTTGCCAACTTGTTTGACACATGGATATGGATTTAGTGTCTTAGCTTTCTCGTCGCTAGAGAACGGGAGACGATATTACCGTTCTTTTGAAAAGACCGAATTGTATGGCTGCTCATGACGCTAATAACAACTTAGGCGATTCTCTTTTTTTTATAGGTTGGGAATTATTATTCGAGAAAGGTGTGGGGGCACAACTTGTTGCTCGCCTTCCAACCCCTCAATCTGATTCTATGTAATACCGCTTTTCCATAATAATAATAATAATAATAATAATCGCCACTTCAATCTATATATTTTTCCGACTCCCCATCTTTTTGCCTATCGATTGATATAGCTTTTGTGCCGAATCACTTGAACCTTCGATAAAACCCCAAACGGTTATTGCGGTTATCGTTTGGTTTTCTAACAATCTTGAGAACCTTGAGATCTTCTTCCTCCCAAGTGCAATCCAATTTTGATCCCGAAGAGACGACATATGAACCACACGGCCGAATCATCGAATCTTTGTGTTGGTGCACTTGCCCCTTCAATGGTTTCGAGAGATTGTGATGATGGCGTCAACGGTAGAGGTATGTTAAGACATCAATTCTTCGGCATATCCGTGATCATCATTGGCCTTCTATGCGGGGACGTAAACGAGTATGTAAAGATCGAATTTGTAACAATGCAATAGTTTACGCCGCACGGGAACGAATGTTAAGCCAAATGCGAGATGTGGCTATGTGTTGGGTGTATGAAGGTGCAGTCTGGAAGATACCTTGTCGTCCTCATGGCCAGCCTTTGTCCTAAATGGTCCATTCAATGGCGGACATGCGATTTTTTTGATCCATGGTATAGATAAACCACGAGCAAATACACCTCTCTCTGAAGGTAATGCTTGAGGCCTCTGCCTTTTTGTAGGGCTCTCCCTGGAGTTGCTAGACACTGTTTACCAGAAACAATTTACTACAACTGCCAGTATCCCTCCACCATGTCGTTTGAATTTCTCAAGAACTTTGAAACATGCTCTAGATACAGTGGTAGCCAAGCCTGCCGATTTGTCAGCCTGGATTCAACTTTTACTCCTTCCTATTTGCATTCTTAACCTATATACACCTAACAATGCAAGTGAAGAACGATCGGTACCGGAAACGACTTGATTGCGGCCATTAACCGATCTTTGATTGAATGGAATCAACCGAATGGGTGTGTTACTATTATTCAACGCTGTTGGATTTAGTTCAACAAGACCAACCAATACGCGGCGGCGCGTGGCGACCATTAACGAAGAAGAAGCACAAGACTAATGTCGAGGCATGCAGAAAAGAAATTAAGCTATGGTCACTACACCGTAGCTATTCGCATTTATCGTGCGATGGAGTCGCACCTTCCACCCGACACTCTCCATGAGTACTGCAACAAAAACATCCATACGCACATCCACCTACTATTCCATCGATGCTCCTTGACCGCAGAGCATCCTTTGTGGATGTTCAATCACTCATGAAAGCCACGAAAAGTTTTACGAATGGCACGTCATGTGGCCGTGATGGTCTTCGAGCACAACACTTGCTTGACGCGACTAGTGGCGCTGCTGCTGCCATCGCAGACGACCTCATTGCTTCCATCACTGGTGTTGTTAATCTGTGGCTCTCCGGCAATTGTCCACCTTCACTAGGGGAGTTTATTGCTAGTGCGCCTTTAACACCTCTGCTCAAACCTGGCGGTGGCCTTCGACCTATTGATGTAGGCACTATCTGGCGACGATTGTGCTCTAAATTGGCAGCTACATCTGTGCTTAAAGAGATGACAATGTACTTGGGTAACCATCAGTTCGGCGTGGGCATTCCATGTGGTGGTGAAAGCATTATACACGCGGCCAATGCGATGTTGGAATTGAAAGGTACCCTGAATTCTATGACCATGTTATTAATTGATTTCACCAATGCATTCAACATAGTCAATAGGTCTGTTTTGATCCAAGAAGTCAGGGCCAAGTGCCCCAGTATTTCGAAATGGGTAGAGTTCTGTTATGCGCGTCCAGCTAAACTATACTACAATGAATTCACCTTGTCTTCTGCGCAAGGAGTTCAACAAGGGGATCCCCTTGGCCCGCTGCTGTTTTCTCTGGCGTTACACCCACTTGTATGCAAAATAGCCTCACACTGCACCTTGGATCTTCATTCATGGTATTTAGACGACGGTACTCTAATTGGCGACACCTTAGAAGTCTCTAAGGCACTGCGGATTTTGCAAGAAGAAGGGCCTGCTAGGGCTTGTGCTTAAACATCCGCAAAACCGAAATCTATTGGCCAACTCCAGATCTACGTTGCAATACAGTATTCCCATCAGAAGTTGGCAGTCCATCTGGTGGTGTCAGGCTACTTGGCGGGCCTGTTAGCTTGGACGATCAATATTGCAGCGACTCCATCTTGGCTAGAGTTGATAAAACCACGCACCTTATGGATTGTGTCAAAAAGCTGAAGGACCCTCAGAGCGAGTTACTGCTTCTTCGTAATTGTGCTGGAGTATCCAAATTGTACTTCACGATGCGCACCACAAGGCCACGGTACGCTGCAACATGCCCAACAACGCTTTGATCATCGCTTATTGTTATTCTGCGCTACTTGATTACGGATGATGGTCCGGGTTTTGGTTTACTCTACAGCGGCTTGGCTACCCTTCCCATCAATGATGGAGGCACAGGTATTTATACAATGGCCGATACTATCCAATATTGTTATATAGCATCATGTTTCAGGATCACGGCCGCAACATATCATTCTACGGTGCACAACGGATCTTGGTCATCCCTTCCGAATGCATTGGACAATTATATTCAAGTGTGCGGTCTATCTTCTTCTACGTTCAACCCGAATGACATCGCCCCACAGCCTATGCACCAACTGGCGATCCGTTACTTTGATTCTGTCAAGAAGACCATACCTGCCACTTTCACAATGTCGGAACGCGATTCTATTTTATGGCAATGCAACAGAAAGGCTCATGCACAGGATTACCTCAAAGCCATACCGATCCAAGGGCTTAACCAAGCTGTGGGATCTCGTCAATTCAATTCGGTGCTCCCGATACAGGTTGGGTATCCCCCTCTTTACGGAAGATAGCACATGTTCTTGTTGCAAGCGAGTGATGGATCGTTTTGGTGACCATGCCATACATTGCGCGAGTGAAGTTGGCCAGAAGTTCCGTCATGACATGGTACGTGATTTGTTTTCCGAATTATGCTATAAGTCCAATGTCGAGGCTAGAAAGGAAGTTTCCATTGGTCTTATGTCGGACAGGCGAACTCCTCTTAAACCGGCAGATATAATGGTCTACAAGCTGGGAAAATGGCAAAGATATGTGCTTTGATGTCAGCGGTGTTTCACCATTCTCTAAAGGTGGAAACATGATTTCACCCACTGGTCATGCTATCGCCCCGCAGCCATTACCCGCAAACGTAACAAATATGCAGCCTTGTGTTCCTCTTTTGGTTATGAGTTCGGTGTTTTGGCTTTTTCAACATTGGGGAGTTGAGTGATGACACTATTGTCTTTTTGAAGCGGCTTAAGAACTGTATGGCATGTCATGATGTAAACAATAATTTAGGCAGTTCTTTGTTTCATAGGCTAGGTATTATTATTCAGAAAGGTGTTGGGGCGCAACTTGTTGCACGCCTCCCAGCCAAGTCTTTGTCATTAGACGTTTGCCCTCAATAAAAGCCCCTGTGGCATCTTTTATAATAATAATAATAATAATAATAAACGATTATTACATTAACTAGTTGGAAGCCTAACAAGCTAAGCTCCAACGACATACTACTACATTAATTGAACAGGTTGCTGTGCTAGCTTACCAGCGGGCCTCATGGGGAACCTTGCCAAGGGAGCAAAGCTAGGCGGGAGGGCGGCCAGAAACGGGCGGGAGGGGGCGAGATTGTGTCACAAGGGGGGCAAACTAACACTACCTTCCATGTTAATTCCTGCAATATTACGCCATTGGGGACTCGAACCTGGGACCTCCTGGAGCGCATTAAACTTTGGGAAATGGGGATGACCAGCTGAGCTAGGGGCCCGTTCTTATTATAATAATAATAATAATAATTAGACTTTTTTTTTGTAATAATAATAATTCGACTAAACCGCAAAACATTGAAACTCGATGTGCAATAGACGTGGCTCTCTTTTCATAATAATCTAGGATGTTATATGGTTTCCGCTTTGTCATGTAACCGCTCAAATGTTTACTGCCTTTTCCATTTTCCTACTTCAAAGTAGCTTCAAATTCTGACTTTCAAGTTCATCCAAATTGTTGGGCTTGACATAGACATCAGGTATAAATTTGAACTATGATTTTAGGCATACATAAAACTTTCCGGGCATACAAAATGATAGTCCCATCTTGGGTGACCTTATAAGGGGTAACCTATGGGTAGCTCAATTACCTATATACCCTTAATACAAAAATCTAAAAACAGTTTTCTAAAAATCAAAATCGACTTCCCTTAACATCTCTTCTTCTTCCTCCTCTGGCGAACTCTTCCCCTCCCGCGAAAAAAAAAAATTCATCACTTTGTGATTAATTGTCGATTATTAAAAATTTGATTGTCGATTAAACTGAACTACATAATGACTCGTACAAAGAAAAGGACTAGGCAAACCAAATCGTCTTTTAATCCATCAATTGAAGAAGAAGAACCAATTGAATATGAAGGTGTAGAAACTGAAAATCAACCACCAATTGAACCAGAAATTGAACCAACTGCATCTCCAACTCCGGAAACGAGGCTAAGAAAGCAAGTTTTACAAACCTCATCTCCTATTTGTTGTTTTCATCGATTAAATGACGGTTACGGTGTTGGGTTCGGCTCAAAATTAAGTTGCGTTTTTAGCCAAACTGTTCTTCACAAAAGCTTCCTGTAAGTGTATATGAACAGTTCGGATTGAAATTTTATGAAATTTCAAGCCGAACCTAGTCCTGAAAGAGATGCACGGGGGTTCGGCGTATTCGATAATCATAATATGTCTTTGAACCTAGCACATTTACGAGGTTAAAATAATTATGATATTCACAATATGTGTCGAACCAATACAAAATTATTAACCCTAATGTACATGATCGAGTTAGAAACATATTCTACTTATTCAAATAGCCAAACAATGTGTTTCAACGAGTTCGGCGCTTACAATTTCTAAATATAAGCCAGAACCCTAAACATTTTTCTTCCAGACGATTCGGTGTAGGGTTCGAAGCATTAGGACAATTCGAACCAAGCCGAACTCTGGTCTACAAGGTAGGTTCGGCTCTTAATCAACACTTTCAGCTAACCGAACTGTTCATCCAGACTATTTGAATATTAGTGAAAAAACACAAACTTTTGATGATTTTAACCTACAAAAGTGAGATTAAACATAAGACTACAATTCAAGGGTAACTAATCATTAATCACTAAATAATCTTAAAACTAATCACTAATCATTATCACTAATCAAAATTATTTTAACTAATCATTAGTATTAACACTAATCCTAAAAGGGCAGATTTTCCATTACCAAAAATATTTGGTTAAGGAGCTTCTAATTTTGCTATTTACACTCCTTTTTTGTCTTTACTTGGTATGCCCTAAAAGATTTTCGTATGCCTAAAATCCTAGTTCATAAATTTCTGGGTTAACAAAAACAGTGTAAAAACAGGTTAAATTGTTGGGCTTGACCCGTAATCATTACTCACTTAACAAAAACATGTTAAATTTATGGGTTAAATTTCTTTCCCAAATCGCCAGTTCTCAATCAGTGTAATGCAACAATAGTAAAGATACATAAAATTTGGTATAATATACACCAAAATCATTCCTCACTTAACTAAAGGTTTTCTCCTCTTGGTTAGTTTTCTCCAAAATCTTATAAAGGAAAACATGATAAAATAAAGAAACCACTGCGAAGTCAAGGCGAGAAGATGTCAATTTTTTTAATTGGGGTTCGTTCATTTATCAATTGAGGAACCTAAAGTAAACTAGACATATTTATAGCAAAATCCAGTGAAACGAAAATACAGTGATATGAAATATATGTGCACTCATAAAAGTTAATTATACCAGCATTAACATTGTATGTTGTATGCTCAACCTATGTTGTGTTAGGGCCAGCCCGTGGAAAAATTAAAAAGAAAAAAAAAATGCACACAACTTCACGCCTAGGGCGCTTTATTGGGCGACTCGTGCGCCTAAGGGCGCCTTTCACAACATAGTGCTCAACAGTTAATTGGTTGTAAAATCATGCCTAAATTCGGGTCTTAGTGCAAATGACATGCGGTGTACATGTATGAGGATCTAGTAATAATAATATCACGTACAATGTACAAAATTTGCTTCGTTGATCATGATAATATTAGGATGTCAACCTTACCTCGAAGCTTAAAAATGCAAGACGAATAAAAACATCAATCAAAACAATCATAAGAAATGGAAGCAAGCATAAACCATATATGACAACTGATGAAAATGTAAAAAGAGTTGCTCCGCGGAACTTGTACTTTTTCGATAAAGCATCTGTGACTAATATGGAGGATGGTTGAGGATGGTTTATCCTTATGGCATTGCTCAAAGACATTTTTCTTTTGTATTCCAAACACCAAATTAGATCCTAAGCACAAAGCAGTCGAAAAAAAGGCTTGCTAACTAGCTACTATTAGCTTGAATCACATAGCTTCATTGTTAGTGATAATTCCATCAATTGTAGTCACACAAACTTAAGGATGGTTTCTCTAAAGTTCAGTGTATACACCCTGATACAATCAGAAAACCAGTCTCTAGTAATTCTCCAAAGACAACAGAAAGCACTTAAACTAAACAATATGAAAGCTTGAAAATTGATTCATACATAGTATAAAAGATCTTATAAAAGTTGCACTGCCTGATTGATACAAAAGAATGATACACATTCCAGTTAACCAAAACATAGCAAATTATTAACGAATGAAGAATGCTAGATATGGTGTTTTTCTTTGGAGAATATTATAAAATTAATTAAATCACAACATGAGAATTTATTAGCGAATGAAGAATATGTTGGATGTGGTTCTTCTCATCTGACAATTTAACATGATTCTATCTTATAATTTCACAATTTTGTATTTGTCTTCTTGCTTAGTTTTCTCCAAAATCTCATAAAGGAAAGCATGAGAATAAAAAACCATTGTAGCTAGGGCAAGGAGATGTCAACTTTTTTGATTGAGAGACACATTTATAGCAAAAATGTAGTGAACAAAATGTATAGTGATATAAAAAATGTGTACTCATGATTCATGAAAGTTAATAATCAGCATTAGCATTGTAAGTTGTATGCTCAACGGTTAATGGGTTGTAAAATCATGCATAATTTCATGCCTTAATGCAAATTAGAATGGATTATTAAGACATTATGAGTAATCCTTAGATTTTCCTCGATAACAAATCTAGTATTTGATCATGAAAGCTGGATCCGATTGGTATATGATGATCACACCTAAAATCATAAATGGGTCCATAGCTCAGTGGTAGAGCATTTGACTGCAGATCAAGAGGTCACCGGTTCGAACCCGGTTGGGCCCTTTTTTTAGTTTTTAGACATCCATTCTAATTTGCCAGTTTGATGGGACATGTGGTAGAGACTGTTGAACATTTTCCATTGGGTTATGTAGTTTCCTACAAATAGTTAATCCAGTTAGAGAGAATTTTTTTTTTTTTTTTTTTCGGAAAAGAGGCGAGCCTCATATATATTGATAATGATACTCCGATATATAATCGGGACTGATTACATGACTGACCAGCGGATTTCCAGCAATTGTATGAGTTCCAAACAAGCAACAACTACCAATACAATCACCATACCTAGCAACACAGTTACAAACCATTTTCCCAATCAGAATCTTAACTATTTCAGACAATTTTCTAAGTAGCATAAGTAGCATAAGAAGTTTAAATGGCCTAGTTTGGATTCTAAGTAACCCATCCAAAGCATATAGCACCCCTATAATCAATAGAGATGTTAGGATCCAAGGATCCAACTATTTCTCAAGGTTTTTTCTAAAAACAAAGTAAAACACATTACTTGGGTATAAACAGATCCAAAGATCCACCCATTTATCAATGGTTTTTTCAAAGTAGCAGTAGCAGTAAAACACATTACTTGGGTATAAACAGATCCAAAGATCCACCTATTTATCAATGGTTTTTTCAAAGTAGCAGTAGCAGAGATAACCTGAATTGGTCATAGTCGGATGAAATCTGTATGAATCAGTCAGTAACTTCATTGGAATCGGTCTGAAAATGTTTGTTGCTGGTGTCTTTTGTGTCTCTGGTTTAGTTGCTGGTGTCTTTTGTGTCTCTGGTTTAGTTGATAGTGTTGGTGACTTTTGGGAACATAAATCTAAAACATAAAAAATTAAACTCTGACCATCACAAACATCAGGGGATGCAAATCCGATTTGAATCGGTAGAGATGATATTGCTGCTACTTGAAGGTCTTAAGAAATCAGGTCTAAAGATGAACTTATGCTATAATTTCTTCTCAATAACTGATTACAAACCATACATGCATGAACATGATCTGGAAAATAAACTCATAAAATCTCAAGAACGGCAGTGAAAAAAAAAACCTAATATAAAAGGAAATCTAGAATAAAAAGTAACAAGCAATAGATCAAGATGTTATAGAGCTTGGGTTGCTAGTTGATCTGCTCAGATCAGCCCCTAAGGAGCTAATCTGAGCAGTGGGGATTTCAGGAAAAAAAATGGTTTTTGTTTCTTCCGTCTGGAGAGAGGAGGTGAGAGAATTAGAGATAGTTTGTCGCAAGTTTACTTTATCCAAACAAAATGTTAGACAACGAAAGCTTGAAAGTCAACAAGAAAAAAACTGTTAAACCCCCGAACAGACAATAAAAGCTTGAAAGCCAACAAAACAAAAACAGTCGGCTTCAGATTAAGAATCTCGAGTTTGCTGGGCTTCAAACCCATCAAACCCACTTGGTTAAGACAAAAACCAAACTGGTTCTCGGTTAAATTTCTTTGCCAAACCTCGGTTTCTGAAAAGACCAAAAACAGTCCTCACTTAACTTATCTCTTCTTATCGGTTAGTTTTCTCCAAAATCTCATAAAGGACCAGGAGAAAACATGATGAAAAAATCCCACCAAGGCACAAACAATAATTAACATACTAAGGCAAGGAGATATCAACTTGTTTAACTAGGATTTATGTATCAATCAAGGACCAAAAGTAAACTGGACATATTTATAGCAAAAATTCAATGAAACAAAACTTACAGTGAAATGAACTCATGAAAAATTATTTTACCAACATCTTGCATTACATGTTGTATGCTCAACAGTTAATAATAGGTTGTATGCTCAACATCTTGCATTACATATTACAGTGAATAATAGGTTGTAAAATCATGCATAATTTCACGTCAAGATGCAAATGACATGTTTCCTAGACAAAACTTGACCCTTTTAACAAGAATTAAGTATAAGTAAACTATAGACCATAATATCGACCATTTGAATTCAAAACTCGTCTCCACCAAATTCTTTGTTGATTAAAATAAACGCACTTTGAAATTTTGTATTTTTGATGATATAATGGTGGTGCACGCTTTAATGGGTCCGTAATTATGAACTGAAAAAGGTCCAATGATATGAAATATACTTTTTATGTTTCTGGAAAAAGTGGGTGCATCAGTGAATCATGATTTCGATGCACCCACTTCTTCATCACTACTAGATAATCTGATGATATAATGGTGATGCACCCATTTCTTCATCCTAGGGTCATATATATAAAAAATGAATGGTTGTCATTATAAATTAGAACCCCGCCACGCAAAGGACCATCACTGCTTCAAATATCTAATATTGGAGATTAGGTTTGTAGTTAAGGTGAACAATTTAGTTACATGAAGAAGTGGGTGCATCAGATAATCATGATTTCGATCCTACCTAATTGGATAATTTGTTGAATGAAGAAGAGCATGACAACCAAAGAATGCTTGAGGATATTATTCAAGCACAAGAACAATATCGTCAGGAAGAAGAAGGTGATGATGCTACTAATAAATAGGTATGAGTTGTAATGATCTACAAACATGTATTTGCACTTCTCGATCGCCAAAAAGGAAAAAAAAATCAATTTTTTTTTCCAGAATTGGTTTATTCGATATTACCACATAAACCGATTCTGGGTAAAATCCACAAATTGGGTATCATAATCGGTTGTTGTTCATCACCATATAATCTGATTGTAGTAAATTTTTGGCGCGATGGGTACGTGACCAAAATCGGTTTATGTTGGTGATGTGCATATGCCGATTCCTTCACTTGGATTTTCCTGTAAAATTCATGAAGTTCACAATTGGTTCATTGGTGTATATATTTAATCCGATTATGGAGACAAAATGATACAGAAAAAAAAAATGACCAAAATCGGATTACATGTTATGCAATGTGAACCGATTGTGAAATATGGAATTTTTTCTCTAAAATCATCAAGTCCGTAATCGAACTTTATAATTGATCATATAGTCTGATTCCTGACAATCGGTTGTCTCGACTGTGACACATAAACTGATTCTAAATCCTACACCTTTCGATATATGTTCTATATTATTGCGGCGTTCAACGAAAATCAGCCCAAACCCGTATCTCTGTTGGGTGTTGATCCCTATGCCCACTATTTCACCTATTTCGAATGGAAAGAAAGAAACGATGCAAAGCAATGGTTTATAGAAAAGGGCATAGAGATCGTTTTAGGTCGTTGTTCAAGAAAAGATCGTTTAGAACTTGTTTGTGAGAAAGGTGGAAAGTAAGAAAGTCACTGGGCAAAGGACAGACTGTAAGAGAAGAAGACGACAAGGGAATACATTACTAAATCAAATAAGTATGGTTGCCCGTTTAATATGATAGTTAATAGACCCAGTGGACCCAATGGTAAGGTATACAAGCTCGAGAAAGTGATGAATGGTTGTCATAATCATGATGATCCGGAATCTCTTATTGGACACGCGGCCGTTTGTGGGTTGAAACCACATCAATTGGAAACGGTAAGGTCGATGAAAGCGTGTAAACCAAGTGGCATCCTTATGAAGATTAAGGAGGATGATAAGGATAACTTGTCCACTTTGAGGCAAATTTACACGGCAAGGGAAGCCTTTTGGAGGATGGAATGGGATGGTAGAGCGGTTATGGAACAATCTCAGTGGTTATATGATCAACACGGATACACAATGAGGAAGCAGGTATTGGAAGGAAAAGTGACTCGTATTTTCTTGGTGCATCCGAAGATGATCAAGTTGGCCCAATGCTTCTTTCAAATTTTGTTAATAGATTGTGCGTACAAGACCAACTACAAGACCAACAAGTACAACATGCCATTGTTAAACATAGCTTTCCATACTTCCGATAAGCAAAATTTCACGGTATCATGGGGGTTCATGGATCTAGAGAATGATGTGAGTTTCACTTGGATGCTAGAGACCTTGAAGGAGATATACCGTGGCAATCAAACTCTAAGGATCATAGTAACAGATAAGGACCAAGCACTAATGAATTCCATAGAGTGGTTTTTCCGGACGCGAAGCATTTTATTTGCACATGGCACATACAATGCAATATTAGAAGTAATTGTAGGGGTCATATCCAAAGACCAAAGGCACAAAAAGGTACTTCTCGTGAAAAGGAGGAAGATGATCAGTGTCTTCAAAAACTAAGTCTGGAACAACGAGAGGAGGACAAGAAGAAAAGAAAATCAAAGTATGAAGCGAATGGGTTACTATGGAAGGCTTTTCAACATCATTGGGATTTAATGGTACACTCAATGTCCTTGGCCGAGTTTGAATCTTATTTGGAGAGTTTATTGGGCTATGGAAGAAGGATTACGATAAATATGTGGTTTATTGCTTGAAGGAATTGTTGGATCCGTACAAGGAAAAATTTGTCTATGCTTACACCTACCAACGCATGCATTACAAGAATGAGGCGACAAGTATCGCGGAAGGATCTCATGGACGTTTGAAGAGCTTGCTCCGAGGGAGCCAAAACAGCGTGGTTACGGTACAACAAGCCATCCATGAGTACACCAAGTCTGATATCGTCAAAATAACAGCGCAAATGGAAGAGAGTAGGATGAAAATCATCACAAGCTACAAGGATTACCATTGGTTGATTAGACGTTTAAACTATAGGGTGTCTCACTGGGCAATCATTTCTATGATGAAGGATTACAAATATTATGTGGAATGAGATGGGGAGAAGGAGAAATATATGTTCTTGTATGAGGATGACTGCCTTGGGATTTCCGTGTCGTCACATGATTATGAAGTACCAACAAGGAATTCCTTTTGAAGTCATTGATCCGTTATGGAAGCAACTAACTTTCAAACCACCCCCAATTGAAGAACCACTCGAATCCTTTGAGGAAACGGATATTAGAATAGAAATCATCGAGAAATTTGCAAAACAGGATGGCTTGGCACGACAAGTTTTGATGTACGACTTAAAACTAGCCGCTAACCCTCATATGGTACTGGTCGGAGAACCAACGGTGCTACCTACGACGGGTAGACCACCTACCAACATCAATAGGAATGAAGAAAGGAAAGAGTTTAAGGTTGCAATGAGTGCCGGAAAAAACCTGTTATTGAGTCATAAAAGAGACTTTTCTCAACACGAGTATGAAGACGCTAAATATGAAGAGGCTCACGTTCTAAAGAAAAGGGGTCGACCAAAGAAATGGGAAAGCGGGACAAGTAGCGCACAAGCCAAGACAAATGTTCCAAACGGTCCTTCACAGATTGAGCATGAAGAGGCACCGGCTAAAGGGAAAATGGGTCGAACAAAGAAGGGAGAAAGCGGGACAAGTAGCGCACATATGGTCTTTTCAAATGATCCAATCGCTCCTTCGCAACATGAGGATCCAATCGATCCTTCTCAAGAAAGTCAAGCGCTAACAATAAACGATGAGCCAAACGATTTAATCGTTCCTTCTCAAGAGAGTCAAGCGAGTACAACACGAGTATCAAAGATACGTGCATGGAAGGTACAAGCAAGACAAATGGTTATATGGTGACTCTAAGGGCCGCTCTTGGTGATGGAAGCACGCATAGGGATGAACGAGGTAGACTCCATCGAACGTGTTACACCATATTCGAGGAGTTTTATTCGAAACTTCCTGAGTTCATTAAGCCCTATGTTTTATCTACCGACGATGTGGATACGAATGAGAATTGTGGTTATCACGTTGCGTCGGAACAAATAGGTCACATAAGTTTGGCGGACGATGAGAATTTTACCCAATGCCAATATTTTAGAAAGATGATGATCTTGCTCCTGCAAGAAGACAAGGATTTTTACATTTCAATGATGAAGGAAGGATCAAGAAAGGATAAAGAAGTGAGATTTGATGAAATGGTTGCTAGTGTACAAGGGCCAAGGGGATTGGACCAATTACCCCGAGTATTGGATGAGCATGCCTCTATGTGGTCATCCTCTGGCGGAAACGTAGAGTTGTGTTGTTCATTTATTTGGCCAGGGAACATATTATACATACGCCCCTAAGTCAACCATTTGGGATGAATCGCTTAAGGATCGGAGAATTGTTTTATTCAACCCTAACAACATACATTATATCGGTCTTAGGCTACGAAGATGGTCCATTACCACCGGTGTAGGTTTCATCATGACTCAAAGCTCACCAAGAAATGGCTTGAAATACGAGCCCAACATGAAGCGTTGGGAAGAGTTAGTCGAGCCGGATCAAATGAAGGGTCTTCAAGTGTTGAATGAGTATTTTCCTTTGTTAAGAACTTGAACTATCGATGTTTATATTTTGTCGTTTTCATATATTGTATGTTGCAAACCGAACCAAGCTTAATGAATGAATGTGATTTGTCTTTTTTGGGTACGTTGGACTCATGAAATTTGTTATATAATCGGTCTTCTAATAAGTTTTTGAAGTCCGATTCTGGAGGTAGTTGATGCAGCTTTTTCAGAATCGGTTTATCTTTGCAACGTTATAAACCGATTCGATCAAAGGAATCGGTTTACTAAAGAACTATTATCAACTGATTCTGAACAAAACTTGTTTGGGATTAATTCAGAGTCGGTCCTTATGTACGATAATATAATCCGATTTAGGGAAGAAAACGTTACAGAAGAATACCCAATTTTTAATTAAATGATCGGATTATATATGGTCCAACATGATCCGATTGTGTTTCATAATCGGTCTTTGTGTACGACAATATAATCCGATTTTGGGAAGAAAAAGTTACAGAAAAACAAACAATCTTTAACTCAACAATTAGATTACATATGGTCCAACATAATCCGATTGTGGACCATTTCCACTTTTCATTAACTCTTAAAATTGAAACTAGCACGGTTCTATTTCTTAGTGTGAGCTTCAACTATCAATGCCGCTTCGAAATGATAAAACCGCTCTCCTCTCCAAGCTTTATATGCATCTTGTGCAGCGAACCTGTCCCCTTTGTACCTATCGAGAAACTCATTGTACTTGATGCATAATTTCCTAACAAGATTTTTCCTTGAACAAATGTGGGATGGTTCATAATTATAGCGTGGTTTCTTGCCCGTTTGTTTAACGAAAGGACCCCAACCAACGTTAATCCAAAATATAGTATGATCTTTAGGATCTTCGGGAAGATCCTTGAGAATGTAAAAGTTTCTAATCCATTCGGTCTCTTCCTCAACATCCTTCATTCTTTCCCTCAGTTGGAATTGCTCTTGACCTCGTTTCTTTGCCTTGAGTTTCTCTTCATATTTTGTTGCAGCCGATGACGATGATATGGTTTCTTTTGTAGTTATTTGTTTTCTTAACACTTCATCCATTACATTAATATATTTGTTAGGTGATGAAGACGAAGTCACGTTTGTAGTTGTTTGTTCGCTTTTTTTGCGTATCTCTTCTTCCATTGTCGCAATTGATTTGGTTGTTCGCTTGCATCTTCTAAGTATGTGTTCGATTTAATTGCTAGTTGATGATGATGGACTTGACATCTTCAAATGAAAAAAAATTAACAATGGAGAAAGATTTCTTTGGATTAGGTAGTGTATGAAAAAGAATAGGCTATCCTCTTTATATACACAAAGTACCAACGGATATAATTTCAATTTCATAAAATAGTCGTTAACAGTCACAATCGGATTATATATATGCACATTTAATCTGATTCTTGATTTAACTACAAATCCGAAGTTGAACACAGAATCGGGTTATTCATGCATTAACGTAAACCGATTGTGGTTGATGTTCACCCAGAATCGGGTTATGTATGTGCACAATAAAAACCGATTGCTATCACAATCAGACTAATATGATGCACACATAAACCGATTCTAGGCGGATTTTCAGAAAATTTGATGAGTGAATTTCAAAGATTTAGAGGTAAATCATTGTAGAGTACCTCTTAGAAGGAATGGATTAAAGGGATTTAACTCGATCATTTGAATTGTTTGGTTTTGATTTTTTTTTTCAAAACCCAAAAAGGATCATTAGATTTCAATTGTTGTTTGTGATTGATTAGGTTTTAGTTTTGATTTTGATTGTGATAGAAATTGAAAAAAAAATGAGTTTTGATTAATGATTATGATTTTGTATTTGTATTTGTATTTGTATTAGAATAATTAAAGTTTCTTTCAAGGTTAATTTAGTATTTTTACCATTATTTAGACACCCCATCCTACTCTGTAGGTTAGTTGAAGTAATTGATAGGCCCAAATTAATCACGGTAGGCCCCAATTTAGCCAGGTTTTTTTTTTTGGGTCTGTTGTTTCTTCTGCTCTCTTTGAGTGTTTATATTTCTTGGGGTCTGTACTTGTAAGCTTTTTCCAGCCTTCATTTTCTTACCTACGTTAGGACTTTGTTAAATTCTTACCTTTGCCACTCCAAAAAAAGACTACTGCAAGTGGAATTAAATACAGATGGTCTGTGTTTGTAAGCTCTTTTCATTTGCTATCATAATTCAGTTTTTAATTATGTTTGAGAACAGCCAATGTCATTATGTATAGTGATAAAGTCACTAGGTGATGATAGTCATGAGTTCGAAAAGTCAGGACCAATTCTTTACCGATCAAGACAATTATATAGAAATTGTTTGAGAACTCTTGTATTTTCAGTTATTTCTTATATATTGCAATAACATATTCTTAAAATTTGATGTATATTTCTTAACACGAGAATGCTTAAGAACGCTTCATCATTCTCTCAACAGATGCATTTCTACCTAATATCAACTGATGCTGGTGTCTTAGTTCCGTCCTGAAACCCCCTCCATGAACTAGTTGGTAGGGCTCCCGTCGTTACCAGTTCAATTGTGTCTTTCTCTTCAGTGCTTATAACATTTGAAACTTTATCTAATGATCAAATTGAAAGTCTGCCTTCGTTTTATTTCCTTACCCATAAACATGTACAAGCGCATCTTTAAGATCCTTAGTTGAAATTCTCTTCGGTGATTAAGTGTGTCACATTTTGTACGTTCCATAACCATAATAAAATAAAATAAAATCTTTTGACTGGCAAAGTTTAAACTTTAAAGTACCACTGCAGGTATTAGTTCTCGTTCACATCGCCACAGCAGTAACGCTAGAATTAGAACTTCGACGCTGCAAGAAACACAGCATACTGATTGAGGCACCAAAGCCGGCAGGAATTCGAGGTTTGCAAGAAACAAAACATGGTGGTTGTCAGAACCACTTCTTCGGATTGTATCGAATTGGGAAGAGGAGCTGTTGATGAAGAACAGCTTGAAAATACAGTTGACGCCATTGCTCAAGTGAAGAAGATGATGAGAGGTGGCTTAGAATATAGGGTGGGTTTTTAGAGAGTAATTTGATGTTAATTAAATACAAAAAAGAAGAAACTCGGTTTCCAAATTTAATTCCATGCATATAATCAAAAACAGAAGTCTCGATTCACAAGTATTGATTGTTGAATTTCCGTGCTCATGAAAGCTAATTATTAGCATTAGCATTCTAAGTTGTATGTTGTAAAATCATATATAATTTCATGTCTTAATGCAAACTAGAATGGCTGTTAACCTGGATCTTTCCCAACAGATTTCATTTTATTAAGACATTCTGAGAAATCCTTAGATTTTCCTCGATATATATATAAAATTTGGATCAATTGGGAAATGATAATCATTACTTAAATCACAAACGGGTCCATAGCTCAGTGGTAGAGCATTTGACTGCAGATCAAGAGGTCACCGGTTCGAACCCGGTTGGGCCCTTTTGCTGGTTTTTGGCGACATCAGCGATATGAATTCCTCAAAATTAATCTACAAGCATTTAGCATTGTATGTTTTGGTTGTAAAATCATGCATAATTTCATGTCCCAATGCGAATGAATAATAATGGCAGGCCAAATCACGGTGCACATTTTATTAGGCTAGCGACTACGCCACTTTTCCCTAGAGTCATTCCGGAAGGAGCGGCCAACTAAGGTTTTTCTTAGACAATAGCTAATATTTTCATGAAAACCCGACCATTAGTAGAGGTGTTAAGAAATTGTACGAAGAAGAGGGCGAGGAAAGCACAAACAAGTATTGTTTGCAAATTATACCAGTAGGGGCAAGTAACTGAGATTTAGCTATGTATGTATTGGTTTAAGGTAGAAACTTGAACCATGAGTCGGTTTTAGAGGTCAGGTTATCATGTTTCTGCAATAGAATTATTTCTTTCTTTTCATTGCTTGGTGTTTTACCTCTCTTCATATTCTTTACTGCCTATTGTAGTGACCTAAACTTAAGGATAGTTTGTTGCAAGTTTTCCCACCCTAACACAATCAGAAAGCCAAACCTCTTGTAATTGTCCAAAGACAATAAAAAGCAGTTAAGGTAAAAAAAACAGAGGTTGAAGTAATAGAGATTCCCATACTGACACAACCTGAAAGACAACGAAAAAATCTTTTAATTGAATAACGATAATCCCAGACATGGTTCTCCCAAGTGTCTACTTCATTTTCCATTTTTGAATTCCGGCATTTGAATTAAGACTCTTCATTCTTCTAGTTTGGTGGGACCCCTGCACTTGAAAGACTTCGTGATTGACCAGACAATTTTAATCATTTTCTTGTGCTTCACTTTGATCATTTGCTTGGGCCTATGTGTTGGCCAAAATCATCATTCCTCACTTAACATCCCATTTGTCTTCTGGCTTAGTTTACTCCAAAATCTCATCTATTCTATCTATATATATATTATATATACAAGCTGCTCACCCGGTGCATACGCACCGGCATTACCGAAATGTATGATGAGATGAATCCTATTTTATTACGCAGTTTAGTTTCTTTTAAACCATTTCTCAAAGAGAATCATACACTGGTTTTATAATCCTTCCAAACCATTTCTCATTTTACAAACATACTCACGTCTGAAGCTTGTTTCGGGTCTTTTTAATATACATGATAATCCTTTGAACCATACATAAAACTAATTTGAAGCAAAACTTAAAATAGCGGTGGCCTAAATCCCCTATTTTACATGTCCAGACTCGACCTCATTCTACCCGGCTAGGGCTGTCAATGGATAAAAATCCATCGGATATTGGCAATACCAATAAGGTTAAGGTTAAGGGTTATCGGATATCCGGTATCCGATAATATCCGTCGGCATTCAAAAATTCCATATCGATAAGGTTAAGGATAAGCTATCGGATATCGGATATTATTCCGATAATTTCCGTTATCTACTCATGATACAAAAAACTTCCAATAATTTCCGATAATTTCCATTAATATTCAATAATTTCCGATAATTTCCGTTAATTTCCGTTAATATTCGATAATTTCCGATATTTACTTAGGAGAGACGATCAAATGGCTAAAGAGTAAACCTAAAGGGTATTAGGTATCGAAAATTTATGAAAATTTTATGATATACATATACACTAACGGTATCGGATATTAACCTAACGGAAACTCCCTTAACCGGTACCGTTATGTTAATAAACGGATATCCGTTACGTTGAGGTTATCGGATATCGGATAACCGTTATGTCGGATATTAACCTAACGGAATCCGGACATTCGGAAACGGCTACCGGATATCGAATATCCATTGACAGCCCTATACCCGGCCCTGTTACGAAGAAATTATCACAAATGATGTACTCTAATTAGTAATTAGACTATAGTTTGTTTTGTAGTTGGAACCACCCATTCCCTCTTCAAAGCAATTGACGACAGAAAAGATCTGTAAGTGTAACATTAGTTTTTGAGAAACAACATAGTGCCTCCAAAATACATAATGCACAAATTAAAACCATAAGGAAACAAATTCATCTTAGTATTCTATATTGTTGTGGAAGGAAAATAGATATCAATATCCTAGTCCAAATTTACTTGAGTAAATATATGCCATGTCCTTCGTTGCTTCTTTAAGCATGCTAAATCCTACAACAAATACTATGCAATACCACTGGGATCAGCAAAAGGAGCAAAGAACGTCGTAGATAATGGCAACTCTCCGAAACTGCTCGAAAAGAGGATATGTAAAGAAAACTAACAAAAACTGTAGAACAAAGGTGTATGGGTATTTGTGTGCACACCAAGTTCTTGGGCAGCTTCATCCTCTGCAAATACATGTCGCAAACGGAAGAGCTTGTAGCTTTCTCCATCTTGCCTTCCTTTTCTAGTGGAACTATGGCAATCGTCCTCATCAAAAATAAAAACCAATCATCATAGTTTAGGTACCAAAGCAATTAGCACGTTATTTCATTATGAACCGCAAACCAATAGTATCATTCAATTTCAACAGTTTGACTCTACGGACCAAAATTTCTCACTTGGAATTAAAATTCCACCACCCGGAAATTTTGAAACATGAAAACCCAATTTCTCAAGACAACTGTATCTCGATCTCCTTTTTAGAATAAAAAAGGTATGGGAAAATATTTTGGTCCATCATTGCACCATTACAATTTAAACTTAGACATCTCTTCACATTCAGCAATTCTTAAAAAGATATATATGTTTCGAAAGTCATGTTTCACTTTCAAGTTCCACAATTCACCCTCTTGGTCTGGACATTGTTGGGCGGGTGCTTGGTCTCCTGTAATTGCAAACATCTCGATCCAAACGTTTAATTCTAGATCAAATAATCCTGATTAAATGTATATTTTCTTCTTTTCCACTAAATACACAACAATACTATCGATCACTAAATTCCCGTTCGGCATTCCTTGTTGTTTTGGATATTCTATGATCTGTTCTATCCTTCTTTCCTCTTCATTGAATTATTCTTATTGGTTTCTGCAGTATTTAACCTACATATCCGACAGAGGAAGGTATTAGTGGCCTATATAGATCATGACAATCACCTGATTCAGTTACAAAAGTTGTTAGTAGTTCAAAGGTTAACTTTTATCATGTGCAAGAATCATATATATTTGTTTCTTGGCAATCAACTGAACATTAAAAGGTCTCTGCATAAGCAAAAAGAAATCACGAGATAGATCAGATTGAGCGAGAGAGAGATACATTGAGATTACCTGGAAAGATGATAGAAATCAAGGCTATATTGGACCAGATAGATCCTCATTAGAAAATTTGATGGAATCCACGACCTGAAAATTAAAGATTCTACTGTGCATTGACCCCTCTAAGATCTCATTCAACTACCGTTATATCTTTAACTTTAACGTGTTTTATACATCCGATCCGTCGTTTGGGAAGTGAGGTGTCGCATGGGAAATGAAGATGATTTTCTTCCGGAAGCAAAATTAGTGCGAGAAGAGGTGTCCTTAATATACCCAAAACTATTTCCTGAACCTTTTGCGTCTCTTTAATAAGTTAGTGACTTTTGGGTTGCCTACTGGATTCTGTCTAATAGATCTGACCAATCAAATAGCGATGACATGGGTATTTATTGATGACGTGGCTTTACTAAAATCAAGAGCGATTGTGGTGACGACATGTGGCGACTTGGGGGTCTCTTATTATAAAGAAAGATTATATATATAAAGCGAACTGTCCCATGAACAGTAACTCGAAGCTGTAAATTTTAAACTTTCACATTTGCCCCTTTAAATATTATATAGTGTTCTCCGTCAAAAAAAATACTTTAAGGGCATATTTGTAATTTAAACTTTACTATTCACAAAATATATGAATAGATTAATCAAGTCTTAATTAAACAACTCTCGATTGAATCGAAGTTACAACAACCATGATTCACCTAAATTTTTTTGTATTGCTTTTTGTAGATCGAATTAGAACCCAATAAATCTTCAATTTAAAACCTTATGAATCTGTATTGCTATATGGAGTTACAACCCTAGAAATAAATATTTTGGTAAAATTAAAATCCCTATAAAACCTCTCTTTTGAATTCTAAATTTAAAACCCTAGATAAAAAAGTTGTTTACGAAAGATATGAAAACCCAAGATATCTTTATAGAGAGAAGATATGAGTTGGAGGAGGAGGAAAATAGAGAATGGCAAGAGATAGAGAACAAGGAAGGGCTTCTTTGTTTTTAAACAGTAAAACTTCACTATCTCACATTCATCAGGTACCTAATGTTAGATACCTGTATCTTGAAACACGTGCATGTATGGGTCCCAATTATGGATCCCCTAATATTTAAGTGGGAAAAATATAGTTTGGTCCTTTTTAGGTGGGCCCATGTCTCTGTTAGTCCTTTGGTCAAACGCTTTTATCAAGCTTAATAATTATTTAAAAATATTTAAATAGACAAAATACCCTTCCGTGTTAAATTTTTTTTTTTTGTAGGAGTTCTTCCGTGCAAAATGATTTCATTCCTGTGAATGAAGTCCATACAAAAAGTTTGAAATGCACTTCATTCCCAGAATGAAGTCCATACAAAAAGTTTGTAAAACACTTCATTCCTAAATGAAGTCCATACAAAAAGTTAAAGAAATGTGACTTCATTCCCTAAATGAAGTCTATATAAAAACCTAAAAAGAAAAACAAAAATCATCATCTTCATCGTCTTTCTTCATCTTCAACATTCAAAATCATCATCATCTTTCTTCATCTTCATCATCTTCATATACGGTCCTTATCCAAAAAATCATCATCTTTCTTCATCTTCATCATCATCATCTTCATCTTCATCATCATCATCATCATCATCATCATCATCATCATCTTCATCTTCAACATCTTCATCATCATCATCATCATCATCATCATCTTCATCTTCATCTTCATCATCTTCATCATCATCATCATCATCTTCATCATCATCATCTTTCTTCATCTTCATCATCTTCATCATCATCATCTTCTTCATCATCATCATCTTTATCATCATCATCATCATCATCATCATCATCATCATCATCATCATCATCTTCATCATCATCATCATCTTCATCATCATCATCTTTCTTCATCTTCATCATCATCTTCATCTTCATCATCTTCATCATCTTTCTTCATCTTCATCATCTTGTTTCCACAAAATTAAAACCATAGAAAAAGATTTGAGAGGAAAAGAAAACTAGATCTAGAAAAGAAGAGAAAGTAAATCTGGAATGATTCCATCTCTCTTACCTTTTGACTATATATATGGTCCTTATCCAAAAGGGTATTTCGCCACTACAAGATGATATTTACATCATCCATGACATCAGCCGTAGGACCAAACAATAATTTTTAGGACCAAACTATAATTTATATTACCAAATAGGACCAAATGTACATTTGACCGGTCAAATGGACTAGACTCATCCTAATATATTATTTCTATGACCAATTGGTATTTCCTACTATTTAAGTGGACATGGTGATAGTATCCTCAATATTTTGATGTTGGGGCTATAGTTAAGTTCATTTTTCTGATCTTTTTTACCAATTACCCGTGTGGACTGTGAGGGGTATCGGCCGATCGCAGCACGCACGTGCCTTTGGTCCAGTATGGGCAAGTATCAACCTCATTATTGAGATTCATTTATCAATTAAGGAACCAAAAGTAACCTAAACATATTATAGCAAAACGCAGTGAAACGGAAAGACAATGATATGGTATATATGCACTCTTTTTTTTTTTTTTTTTTAGATAACAGAGAGCATTTTATTACAAATAGACAGTCTCAATATTCCTGCCTAAAAAAGTTTGTAAACAACTTAGAACATTTTGAGAGACATCAATAGACGACTTCTCCCTTCTCACTTTTTTGGCAATAGCATCCGCTGATTATTACTTTGTCTCTTCTGACATGAAAGAACTGGGAATTAATAAAAGAATTCTTAATAAGCTTTATATCTCTTATAAACTTCATATTCTCCCATCTAACAAAGGAATTTTGAGACAATATAGAGTTGACTACGTTTTTCGCACCGCCTATCACTTTGATTCTCGCTCCTTCCCCGAAGCTTTGATCCATCTACGTGCTTCCACAATAGCCATACACTCTCCATCTTCGTATCTATCACTCTATCTCGCATAGGAGCCTCTCAACCCTTTTTTGTTTCACTCCGCATCGTGAGAGAAGCACCATACCAGTGCCACAATTATTAGTATCATGATCAAAAAAAGCATCAGTATAAACAATACATGTTATAATGTCATCTAGCTGATTACTAACAGTATGAGTAGTAACTAAAGTATTATCACTACTTATTACTGTAAGATCTTTCTATATTTCTGAAACTATCTAACTGATGCATAATTCTAGAGACAGTGGTAGAAGGATTTAGAGTTTTATTTTGAAGGATATTGTCACATATTTCTTTCCATATGATCCAGCATGCTACCATAAGAGTGTGCCTCCATCTCTCCATATCCTCCATATTCGAGTTGTTAACTCTAGAGAACCAAGAGATATTCCATTCTCTGACGTTGTTACAGTTTGCAATGACTTGAGCAATATTGATATTAAGAGAATTCCAGATAGCTTTGGCATGACTTCAGGATATAAGAAGGTGATACAAAGACTCCATCTGATGACTGCAAATGTTGCAGTAGTTATCAATATTATGATTGTACTGAGATAATCTTTTCCTAGTTAGAACCACATCCTTAAGACATTTCCATATGAAAAGCTTGATCCTGTGTGGCAGTTGTATCTTCCATAAAGATTTCCATACTTCCTTAGGGACATTACTAGTAGCAATATGGTTTTGAATTCTGTTTTCTGTTAACTTGTTGTATGTACTTTTGACAGTGAAATTCCCATCTCTTGAAGGTATCCATTTAAGAACCTCATCTTCAGAAATAGATAACTGCATTACTTTAATCTTCTCCACCACTTCAGGAACAAAAAGTATGTTAAGAAGAGGAATATTCCAAGTATTTGTTTCAGCTACAATTAGTTCACTCACAAACATATATTGTAGATGAGAAGGATCAATTGGTTCAACTTTGTCTTGTGAACCTATAATCCATCTATCCATCCATATTTTTGTTGTTTTTCCATTGTTGACTTTAAAACTGCAATGTTGTTGTAAAATAACCAATCCTTGCTCAATCCCTTTCCACACCCAAGAAGAATTATTCTTCTCTACAGCAATATGAAGGAAATCTTCATTCTTGCAATATTTAGCTTTTAGGAGTTTTCCTAGCAGCTGATCTTGCTGATGGTAAATTCTCCATGCTAATTTGGTAAGTAAAGCATGATATAACATCTCCAGATCCCAGAATACTAAGCCCCCAAGATCTTTGGATATGCACATACTTTGCCACGCGATAAAATTAGTGCCTCTATTGGTTTTTTAACCCCACCAAAATCTTCTTTGAATAGAATCTAACTTCTTCAAGAGCTTTTTAGGCATTTTAAAAGAGCTCATTTGATAAGTAGGAATGGAATTGAGGACTGCCTTCACCATAGTAGTTCTGCTAGCTTGATGCATGGTTGTTCCTTGCCAAGTTCCCAATCTTCTTTCAAAAGCTATATGAATATCTTTAAAAGCTTTGACTTTAGATTTACCAATGAAGAGGGGAGAACCCAAATACTTCTCATTCTTATCCATAATTTTAACACCTAGGATCTAACTTAGGGTGTTACAAGTGTTAGGATCCAGATTATTGCTAAAATGGATAGCTGATTTGTCAAAATTAATGACCTGACCAGATTGAGAACTAAAATCCTGCAAAACTTGAAGGAGATTATTCATACTGGTTAAATTAGCATGAGTAAAAATGAGACAATCATCTACAAAAAGGAGATGATTAATTGGTGGTGCCCCTCTAGCTGCTGCAATTCCTTTAATGCTTTTGTTATTATGTACATCAACCATAGTTCTAGAAAACCACTCCATTGTAAGAATGAATAGGTATGGAGATAAGGGATCACCTTGTCTTATACCTCTAGTTGGGTGTGCAGAAAGAGAAGTAGTGCTTATACATTGATGTATTAGCTGACACCAGTCTTTAGAGAAACCAAAACTAGTCAGAATTTTCATTAAGAAAGACCATTCAAATCTGTCAAAAGCCTTAGACATATCTAATTTGAGAGCTAACCATCCCCCTTCTCATTGTTTTCTTTTCATGGAATGAATAATTTCATGAGCAATGATTGTGTTATCATTTATTAACTTACCAGACATATAAGCAGCCTGATAAGGGGAAATTATCCCATCCATGAAAGGCTTCATCCTGTTAACTAAGATTTTAGAAATAATCTTATAAAAAGTGTTGCACAAGCCTATGGGTCTTAAATCTGATGGATTAGTTGGTTTACTCTTCTTAGGAATAAGAGATATGAAGGTCTTGTTTAGTTGTCTTGGCATCTGTTTTGAAGAGAAGAAATTTTTAACCACATTACAAACATCTTCTCCCACTGTAGTCCACTGAGATTTGCAGAAACCTGCTTGAAATCCTTCGGGTCCAGGAGCAGACCAACTTCCATGCCTTTGAGAGTTTTATGAATTTATTCTTCAGTTGGGATTGTAAGAAGTAAAGTATTTTCCTCATCTGTGATTAAAATTGGAATTACAAAATAATGTTGTTCTTCAATGACAGTAGTAATGGTGGTGCTGATATTCTTAAACTGATTTGTTAGAAGTAAAGAAACATCTTCTCTAGAATGAACCCAATTACCATCAATATCCTTTAATGAGTCAATATTGTTCCTAGCCCTTTTCCTTTTTGTTAAGGTATGGAAGTATTTGGTATGGTAATCCATTTCTTTGATAAAATTATCCCTTGATTTTTGCTTGTGGAAATCATTTTGAATCTGGTGCCATTTATCTAATTCTTTAAATATCTCTTCAGCTTTAGAAGTGTTTTCTCTTGAGAAAGGTTGTGCTTGAATCTCATCTAATTGTTTTTGAAAGTGATCCACATTCTTGTTGATGTCTCCAAAATGCTCTTTATTCCATTTTGAAAGAGCCTTTCTTGTGAATTGGAGTCTCATAATGAACTTGTGTGCTGCTGAGCCTTGAACTGATTTGTCCCAAGCTTTTGTTATTTCCTCCTTGCACATTCAGATTTATCAAAAATTCTTCCACTCTAACACAAGCGTTATTGTGATTGTCCGAAGTCCGAACACAACAAAAAACAGTTAAATTTAACACTAAAAGCTAAACTCATGTCAATTTGACTTGGCTCTCTTTTGAGAATATTATAAGTAAGATGTTTTATAGTTTCTTGTTTTACTCAAAAACTTGCTATAATTACAATTTTCCTGCTTTACATTTCCTATTAGCTGCTTTAGATTTGCTTGTTGGGCCTCACATCTGAAGGTGCACGTGCATCAGCCTATTCAAATCCTAACAGCTTGTATTTGTTTCCCAGGGTTAAATTTATTTCCTAATTTCCAGGTTCTCAAAAACGAAAGTCACTCCTCGCTTAACTTCACCTCTTATCTTATTGTTTTTGTTTTCTCCAAAATCTCATAGCAAAATTCATGATAAAAGAAAGAAAGGGTAAAAAAAACACATTGAAGTCAAAGGCATCGAGGAGGATAAATTTTTTAATTGAGATTAGTTGAGATCCATGTGTCTAAGGAAAGTAAACTAGAGAAATTTATAGCAAACTTTAGAGAAATGAAAGTAAAATGATACGAAATATATGTACTCATGAAATTTCATTTTACAAGCATATTAATATTGTATTTTGTATGCGATGCATAATTTATAATGAAAATGACATGTTTCCTAGATAACACTGGACCTTTTGAAGAAGAAAAATAAGCATAAAAACAAAAGACAACTATACCAACTCTGGGAGTTGAAACCTCATCGGCACCAGATTCTTTTGTTGATTAAAAACTAAAAATGCACTTTGAAATAAATATTAGTATATTACAAACTAAAAATGCACTTTGAAATTATTTCAGGAATAATTCATCATATTAAAATCACGGTGCACATTTTATTGGGCCGGCAACTGTTCCGATGTGCGGAATGTGCCTCTATCTAATAATCGGGGGTGCTTAACCAAATAAAGAAGAAGACTAGAAAATCTTTTTCAGCAGCTGCTGTATTCATTTTTCTTCCCCAACCAGACTTTGTCACTACCCCCAACATCTCTCTAATCAGGGCCGGGCCTGATAGGCAAGCAGGGTAAGCCCCACTTGCAGGCAACAACGGCCGAGGGGCAACAAAATGCCTTGTTTTGACGAGGGGTCTTCATTAAAAAGAACAAAAGATGGACTGAATTATTATTTATATAAACTTGGAGGGCTGAGAATAATTTATGAGAATAGTTTATGGAAAAGTTTTTAGTTTCTTTATCCATCCTTCTTGAATCTTCTCCTGTTCTCTGCCCCCTCTTCCTTATTCTTTCCCCACTACAGACCACTTATGTTAAGCACGTACTGTACGTTTAACCCACTTAGAGTTCATATTTGTAAGTCAAATTTAAGTTAGCCCAGTTATATGTCATACTAATTTTTTAGACTATTTAACTTTTTTTTTTTAAAGGCGGAAGAATATTATCTTACTATTTCAATTTGGGAATTTTTTTGTAGCCCATTTCTTTTTTTTTTTATATATGAAACCCACCATTAAAATTCTATATATGAAGAGCCCATATTTTTTTATAAGTAGGAGGTGATTACACAAATGACCTTTTAGTAAGTAAATTAATTACGTGATTTTTAATATAAAAACAATTGTAACAAATTATAATCCCTAAAAAAACTACACCATTAATTACGTGATCTTTTGACTTATTTAGCATGATTCTCTCCTAATATATCTCTCTAAATAACGTCAATTTGCATCTCCCCTAAAAAAACATTCGTAAATAACTAATTTTATCCCGTCTATCTATCGTTTCTCCCCATAGTTTTATTACAACCGGACAAACAAACCCAATTATCACCAAAATTTAGGAAATTTCCATTTTTCACAATACGGTGAAATATTTCGCTTTCACACGTAAATATATTTGGTGAAAACTCTAATTTTCCGTGAAAACTTTAAATTTAAACCTTAATAAGGTAGTGTGATGGTGAAAATTATAATTTTTAACAAAATTCTAGTTTCACCTACCGATTATCACGTTTAACAATCACTTTGTGAAAATCGTAGTTTTCATCTCTAGAACCTAATCGTGTGTAGGAAAGTCACAATTATCACCATTTTCATTTCATCTATAATTACAAAAAAAAAAAAAAAAACTCTAGTAAAATAAAAAAGTTATTATTATTCTTTTGAGGTTGAAAAAAGAAAAAAAAACATAAGAAAACTTCATACTCAACGAGTTTAGCAAGGAAGGTGGTGTTGGAGGAGTTACCGAAATCAATCATGGCGTGTTACGACAACCAAGTATATATAGGCTTGAACATAGGACACACACATGACACGTACCGGATAGATGTCATTAATGTTATTGTCAATGCATATACGTTTATCCTCCTTAATCCTAGCCTAATTAATCGATTAGCAACTGTAACGGATCTATAATGGGAATATGAGTAAGGTCCGAAAATAAAGCCAACAATTAAGCCCATAATTACTTTCACTGTAAATTAGTATTTTTTTTTATAATAATTTGTAACGGATAAAGGATAATTTAGTCCTATTAAAAGTTTAAAAATCCAAATCCAATCTAAAACTATTAATCTTAACCGTACATCTAAAATTTTGGGCTAGACATATATATCATCTTATTGATGGGTTTATAGAAGAGAGAGGGTTCAAACTTGGGTTCCTCAAAAATTTCCACATTTCAATTATCTCCCATTTTTCTTTGCTTAAAGAAAAATCTTCCATTTTTCTTCCCTAAACTATAAATGTTTCGATAACTTTTAGTTATTGATTTTTCTCATATTATAACTTTTATTTGTCTATTAATCTAATAGCATTCGTAAATTAGAATTACAAACTAACTACTTGATTAGTACAAAATAATTCATCGCGGCCTTCGACCGCTTTGCATATTAGTATCAATCAATCCCTACCCAAAAAAATCTCTTGGGTGTCCTTGTATAGGGCAAAAAACATTTAGTCCGCTTCGGGGCAAATTTTTCTCAGGAACGGCCCTGCTCTAATCCAATGATTTCTGGAGTTTAGTACATCCTTCCAGAGCTCCTATCTCTCAAAATCAATGGGTTTTAAGCTTCTCAATTGAGTCAACTCAATAATAGGTAATGGATTTAATCACTGTATCTTCTATAAAACCCTTAATTTTTTTTGATTTTTTTTTTTGATTCTTTAATAGTTAAAGTTTTCAGGGAATTAGGTTTTTGAAGTTCAATTGTTTTTATAGTCAGTAGTGATTACTGTTAAATTGAAAAAATATTGATGAATGAGTTTAAATTCTGTCTAATACATAAAACATTTGGTAATATATGATATGAGATCTCAGTGCTGTCTTCCTTTACATTCCTTTATTGAATACTGCCCATTGCTTTTTCATGTAAATACCCACTGGAGGCAAGGTCTCCTGAAGCTCCTGGGGTTGTTAGTTTGAAATGGGTGATTTTGAAAGACAGAATATTCGAAATATTTGTATACTTGCTCATGTGGATCATGGAAAGACTACCTTAGCTGATCATCTAATTGCTGGCTCTGGTGGTGGATTACTCCACCCGAAACTAGCCGGGCGGTTGAGATTTATGGATTATCTTGATGAAGAACAAAGAAGAGCAATTACAATGAAGAGTTCTTCGATTGCTTTGGAATATAAGGGTCATTCTATAAATCTGATAGACTCACCTGGGCATATGGATTTTTGTGGTGAGGTTTCTACAGCTGCGAGATTGAGTGATGGAGCATTGGTGTTAGTGGATGCGGTTGAGGGTGTTCATATACAGACCCATGCTGTTCTTCGTCAGGCGTGGATTGAGAAACTCACACCTTGTTTAGTTTTAAACAAAATTGATCGGTTGATTACGGAACTGAAGATGAGTCCGATGGAAGCGTATACTCGGTTGCAGAGGATTGTGCATGAGGTTAATAGGATTGTGAGTGGATATCAATCTGAGAAGTATCTATCAGATGTTGATTCTATGATTGCAGGGCCTGAAGATGAGATGGGCGGTGATGAGAACTTTGACTGTATGGAGGATGATGAAGAAGATACTTTTCAACCACAGAAGGGAAATGTGGCTTTTGTTTGTGGGTTGGATGGTTGGGGTTTCTGTATTAAAGAATTTGCTGAATTCTATGCTTCCAAGCTTGGGGCTAGTGTAGCTACTTTGCAGAAGGCTTTGTGGGGACCTCGTTATTTTAATCCGAAAACAAAGATGATTCTGGGGAAGAAGGCAATTGGTGCTGGAAGTAAAGCAAAGCCAATGTTCGTGCAGTTTGTGCTAGAGCCACTTTGGCAGGTTTATCAGGCAGCGTATGAACCTGATGGCGACAAAGCGGTGCTTGGAAAAGTTATTGACTCATTTCATTTGTCTGTTCCTCCTCGTGAACTAGAAAATAAGGATAAGAAAATAGTGGCGCAAGCTATTATGAGCCGTTGGCTTCCTTTGTCTGAAGCAATCTTGTCAATGGTAGTTAAGTGTATGCCTGATCCTGTTGCTGCGCAGTCTGTTCGAATCACAAGGTTACTTCCAAAGAGAGTGGTTCTGGATAAGTCTGATGTCCTTGAAGAAGCAGAGAATGTAAAGAAATATGTTCAGGCATGCGATTCAAGCCCTGAAGCACCATGTGTGGCTTTTGTCTCTAAGATGTTTGCTGTTCCCATGAAGATGCTTCCACATAGAGGTCCCAACGGAGAGATTGTGAACAATTATCCAGACGAAGGCGGGGTTGCTGAATCAGATGAGTGCTTCCTTGCGTTTGCAAGGATTTTCAGCGGGGTTCTTTTTGCAGGGCAGAAAATCTATGTGCTTTCAGCTCTTTATGATCCATATAAAGGGGAAGAAACAGTGCAGAAACATCTGCAAGAAGTTGAGTTGCATTCCTTGTATCTCATGATGGGACAAGGTTTGAAACCGGTGTCCTATGCCAGGGCAGGAAATGTTGTTGCCATACGAGGCCTTGGTCATCACATCTTGAAGAGTGCAACTCTTTCTTCGACTAGAAATTGTTGGCCGTTTTCAAGTATGGTTTTCCAAGTTGCTCCTACTCTGCGAGTTTCTGTTGAACCAACTAATTCAAGGGATATGGCCGCACTGACAAAGGGTTTGCGGCTTCTTAACCGGGCGGATCCATTTGTTGAGGTTAGTGTTTCTGCCACAGGAGAACAAGTGCTTGCAGCTGCAGGAGAGGTTCATCTCGAGAGATGCATAAAGGATTTAAAAGAGAGGTTTGCAAGGGTTAGTCTGAATGTCTCAAAACCCCTAGTCTCCTATAAAGAGACCATTGAAGGGGATGGATCCAATTTCTTTAAGAATCTGAAGCTCTTGATTGGTAGCTCAGATTCTGTGTTACAAGAAAACGTGAAAAAAAATTTTTTTGGAGTGTCGACACGCGTGGACACGGACACGCGTGTCAGACACGTAGGACACGGCTCAGTTACCTAGGAATCTATTATAATAATAATAAAACAGATCTACCATATATGGTTGACACCTGTTAGCATATTCTAGAGAATATGCTGAAAGATATTTATTTTCCTTCATAAGGAAGCTTTCTCTTTTCTCTTTGACTACTAACTAAAAACATCTGACCATAAAATTCTTTTTACTTTCTCTCTTCCTTCCTGTTCCTGTGTGTGTGCTCTGTTCTTCTTCTTCAAAAAATTATCTGATCATCCTAGAAAATAACTAACCATTAAAGATACTTTCAATAATCTGATCATCTTCTAGAAAATGTCTAAAAAAAGAAAAGCTGGAGACACAAACCTTAGTTATCCTCTTTGGGATTATGTTGAAAAGCAAGGAAAAGGTGAAGGTGGAGGAAACAATCAGTTTCAGTGCTCAATTTGTTCAGAAACTTATCAAGGTTCATATACTCGGGTAAGAGCTCATCTTCTTCATGAAAAAGGTAAAGGTATTGGCCCATGTGGAAGTATAGATCCAGAAAGTTTAGAAACTTTGATGCAATTACAAAATGATGCTGATATGAGAAGCCAACTTGGAAAATCAGGGGTTTCTAATCTTCCATTACCTGGTGCTGAGAATTTCGGAAATGTTTTAAAAAAAGGTGATAGTGCTTTTAGTCAATTATTCAATGGAAATTCTCGGGATGTATTGGATCATACAATTGCAAGGTTTTTCTATGGTTGTGGGATAGCTTTCCATGTTATTCGTTCTTCATTATTTAGAGATATGATCCAATATGCAGCAAATAACAACATTGCAGGTTATGTCCCTCCAAGTGCAGATAGGTTGAGCACAAAACTACTTGAAGAAGAGAAAGATCATGTAGACAAAATGTTAGCACCTATCAAGAGTGGATGGAAAAGAACAGGTGTTTCAATTGTGAGTGATGGATGGTCTGATAATAATAGTAGACCACTAATAAATTTTATGGGAGCCTCTAGTAGTGGTGCTGTGTTTTTGAAGGCTATTGATACTTCAGGGAATTATAAGGATTCAAGCTACTTGGCAAGTCTATTTGTGAACACTATTCAAGAAGTTGGGGTTAAGAATGTTGTACAACTAGTTACCGACAATGCACCGGTGTGTAGGGCAGCTGCTATGCAAGTGGAGCGTACTTTCAGTCATATATTTTGGACTCCATGTGTAGCACATACACTCAACTTGGCATTAAGAGATCTTTGTGAGTGCAAGCCAACAGCCAAATACCAAGCTAGATTTGAAGAGTTTAAGTGGATGCAAGACCTGATTGCACAAGCAAGATTGATTAAGATGTTTGTTGCCAATCACTCAAAAGCATTATCAATTTACAAGAAGTATTCTACTCTAAAGTTATTGAGTTATGGAGAGACAAGGTTTGCTACTAACCTGATCATGCTGCTTCGTTTGACTGAAGTTAAATCTGCTTTGTTGGCTATGGTGGTGGACCAAGATTGGAAAGATTATAAAGGGGATGATGCTGCTAAGGCACAACAAGTTAAGAATAGGATTGTTGATGATAACTGGTGGGACAGTGTAGCTTACTTGATCAATCTCACTGCACCAATAGTTGATTTCTTGAGGTTCACCGATACCGACAAATCGACATTGCACTTGGTGTACGAAAAGTGGGATAGTATGATTGAAAAGGTGAGGCTGGTGATATTTGAACATGAGGAATCAAATCTGATAGAAGGATCCTGTTCCTTTTATGAAGAAGTACATAATGTTCTTGTGCGACGATGGAACAAGAGCAACAATCCACTAATCTGTCTAGCTCATTGTTTGAATCCAAAATTTTATAGTGAAGAATGGATTGAGGGTGGGCTGAATCGTGTTCCTCCACATCGTGACGAAGAGTTGTCAAATGGGAGAAACGCCTGCTTTGAAAGATTATTTACAAGCCCGGCAGATAGAACTACTATAAAAGAACAATATGGGGCATTTTCTGGATGCAAAGGAGGCTTCTCAAATTGGGCATCTCAAAGAGATAGAAACACAGATGATCCAGCATCATGGTGGAATAATTATGGAGCAGCTGCTCCTTTGCTAGCTAACTTGGCAGATAGGTTGATGAACCAACCAAGCTCCGCTTCTAGTGCCGAGAGAAATTGGTCGACTTATTCGAATATCCAAAATGCAAAGCGAAACAAGCTTCATCCTAAGAGAGCAGAGACTCTAGTCTATGTTCATAGTAGCATCAGATTGTTATCTAGAAACGAAGATAGATATGTCAAAGGGCCTACTCAATATTGGGATGTGCTATTGGATGAAACTAGATTGGATGCACCTACAGATCAAGAATTAGCTAATTCAGGCCTTAATATACCTACTTGCACCCCTCCACCATGTACTGACAGTTGAGCCATAGGCCTACTACTAATGCTAATCTATCAGACCATAAACATAACTAGAATTATCAATGTAGTCTGTTTTTTGTAATGCTATTTTTTGTATTAATCTATATATGTTTTGTATGCTTGTATCTTCTTATCTATGATAAACTAGTTATCTATTTTGTCTATGCCGTGTCCCCGTTTTCTAGTTTTTTACCTTGCCGTGTTAAGGTAACGTTTTGGACACAAAACCCGGACACCGTGTCGCGTGTCCTTGTAACACAGCTCAGATTGTGTTGAGAAAACAACTCCCAATGGTCGATGTGTTGTTCGGGTACAGGTAGTAAAGCTTCTGCCAGCACTGACAAAGTTGCTTGATGAAAGTTCTGATCTGCTTGGGGAAATTCTAGATGGAAAACCTGGGCAGAGAAGCAACAAACCGTTGGCAACACATAGAGAAGACAATTCGGTGTTAGATGAGAGTCCAGTTAAAGCACTTAAAGAACGGATGATGGATGTTGTGCAGGATTATGTTGCCAGTCAAGAGCTCGACAAGGATAATGCTGATAAATGTACAAATGTGTGGCTTCAGTTGTTGCGCGGAATCTGGGCTCTTGGACCTAGGCACATTGGTCCTAATATTCTTCTTGTTCCAGAAGCCAAAGAAGAGAGTGATGATCATTCAGTTCTAATTCGAGGTTCTCCTCTTGCATCTCAAAGATTAGGGTTTGTCAGTGAGAATACTAGTGATGAAGATGTGGCTTTTGAAATATCTACAGAACCAAGCAGTTCGCTCTTTATGGAGGCAGAGAGTCTCAAGAGCAGTGTTTTATCTGGGTTTCAGCTTGCTACTGGAGCTGGACCATTATGTGATGAACCTATGTGGGGATTGGCCTTTATTGTTGAAGCTAATGTTATTCCAGTGGAGAATCAGTCCAGGCAGTCTGACGTTTCAACTCAACCAGTAGATCACTATGGTATCTTCAGTGGACAAATGATGACAGCAGTGAAGGAAGCGTGTAGGACAGCTGTGCTTCAGAAGAAACCTCGACTTGTTGAAGCCATGTACTTTTGCGAATTGAACACCCCAACTGAACATCTGGGCTCCATTTATGCTGCTCTGTCTAAGAGACGTGCCCGAGTTTTGAAGGAAGAGATGCAACAAGGGTCTTCTTTGTTCACAGTGCACGCGTATGTGCCAGTTGCTGAAAGTTTAGGGTTTGCACAGGAGCTTCTTGGAAAGAAATCTGGAACTTCAAGGGCATTACTTGTACTTAGTCACTGGGAAGAGCTTTCTGAAGATCCTTTCTTTGTGCCTAAGACAGAAGAAGAAATCGAAGAGTTTGGAGATGGTTCTAGTGTTCTGCCAAACACAGCTAGGAAGCTCATTGATGCAGTAAGGAGGCGGAAAGGTCTTCCTGTGGAAGAGAAAGTAGTTCAACATGCCACCAAGCAGAGGACACTATCTCGTAAAGTATAAAATTGATTGTTCCATTAGTGTCTTTAAGACCTGCTACAGCACGGTAAGTTGTTATATTTTTTTTATAAGAAAGATAGGAAAAGAAAAGGGTATTTGGTACATACATGTCACCAGTGTTTTGTTTAGTGTTACAGATCATAAAACTGAGCATCTGACTTTGGAAAATGAAAGATGGATGTCAAAGTTGGTAAATGGTGGCTACAGTAACCCAATATTTCTCGTCACTTCTGAACATGGAGATAAGATCCAAAGTCGAGAGGGAAACATTCTTGACCCTGTAAGTATACACTGTTCATTTCTGCAAACTCGTAATTTCGTCTTATATAAGTGTTCTCGTTATTGGGCTTTATCTGTCAAACCTAGTCATTCTAGATGTCTAAGTCAAAACTGTTTCCCTTAGCTCTAGCCTCTAAGCACCAGATTAGTGACACTAGTTTGTATCAAGGTTTAGGGGATGTACTCAACGATGAACTTATGTACTCCATTACATATATGACTAGATTATAAGGACATTCCTTGTGCATAAATGTGTTAGTTAAAAGACCTTCTGATATAACACCCGCAAACAACAAAAAATAGATACAAAATGAAATTTTTGTCAGGTCCCAACTTCCATTAGAACCATTGGTGCAGGAGTTTGGTTTAGAACTCTGGTTCGAATCATGGTTTGATTTGTCAAATAAGAACAGCAAAATCCTCCAAACCCATTTCATTAGTTCCCAAATCCCGAAAACGAGAAACCCATCATTTTGTGTATTGAGGGAAGTTTTGTGATTCCGTCAATTCACAGCATTCTGTACTCTGGTGATATTTTGCACTTTTCATGTTTGATTCCGGACTTGTTTTAGGATGTTAAAGATACTCGAAACACTTGCTGTATACTGAGGCTCATTTCTGATTACCTCAACTTGAAATGAGCTTTTTTTTAACTTAGTTTCCAAACCAGGATTCACTGCATACAAACATTAACCTGGAACTGGAACTGTGTCATTTTACATTTGATGGTTAGCCATCCGAAACACACTTACTATCTTGTATAAAGAATATGGATCTACTGCATTGAAACAGTATTATCCTCTACATAATTGATAATATAATATCTTTTTAAAACTTATCTATAAACCCCCTCAAGTTATCTTCAGAAATTAATGACCAAGCAATGTGACTAAAAGACATCAGCTTCTGAACCTCTAATGGAAGACCTGGTTGAAGTCTTCCGCTATCAGTACTAAGAAACAAAGGTAACACAATCAACAAGAAGAAGAAGAAAAACTAGTAAAAGTAAAATGTAACCAGATTATGATAATCAGTTTGCCGTGTATGTATGTTCTATAGTTTATATGAATCACACTAGCGACTGTAAGTAATTTAGATCATTATAAGTAACACACGCACTTCACCAGCCATTTCTAGGCTTTGTATGCATCCTGGTAGAGCTAACTCACATACTTCACCATCCATTCTAGGCTCTCAATGCATTCTGGTAGATCGTCATTGTAGGTTCTGACGTGAGTCTGCATCATCAAATTCAATGATTCAACCATATGAAACAAAAAATAGTTTATATATATATATATATACACATGAAATCAGTACTACATCTAAAATACAGGCCTCTTTTTGTGTGTTTAATACTCAGCACAACACCCTTGATTGATTAAGTGTTGCTCTGTTGACCTTGATTTGGTAAGTTCACACATACATCCATAAATACTGGATCCTCAATTTTGAAGTAGAGACTGCATTACCCATATGGCCATATCCAGGTATATATTAATTGTGAGTGGAGTTTTAGCTATATAACAATACCTCCATGATGAATTGGCAGGAGGAATCCTTATTGGATACCAAGGCTGAAAGAATGACCAAACCCGCGGCAACAGTTGATGGCCAGTAGCACAGCAGGTCAGGGTCCATCAAAGACAGAACTGCAAGATACTTGGCCCTGTCCTCCATTTCTTGATCCGCTCTTGCTGCTTTCAGATAGAACCTAGCAACATTTGGCCTTAATATTCTCAGAACTGACAATGTGAAATAATAATCCTTACAGAATCATGGGCTAAAAACTAAATGGTCAGGGATAGGCCAGGCTGGGCGCAGACAGGTGCAGTGGTCTCACTACTATATCGAAGAATATAAACAAACAGGAGGGGAAGGTAACAATACCATAAGAAGTTGTAAGTGGTGGGCACGAAACATTGGAAGTTGAGGATCTCTTGAACTAACCACTCCATGGCAACAACTTCGCACCTGCTGTAAACATCGCTCCCAATCTGGAATGTCTTTTTCCTTATACTGCAGATATTTTTGTATAGAAACATATCAATTGCCAGACAGTATAAGCGATAATCTTTCTGATACTAATAACAGGCGTTCATATGATCGAGTAATACATGCCAAAAAAGGTGAATAATCGTTACCAGTTGTACATCTGATTTTCTTCGATTCTTGTGGCTAAGGTGAGGCAAGCAATTCCAAGCAGTTGAAGCTTCCTTTTGGTTTTGAAGAAGCCTTGGCTTAAAAATCTGTCCATCAGGCTTACACATAAGAACACTGTCTCTAAATTGAGCTCCCTGAGACCTGATTCCTGCATAGTTTGATTCATTCATTAATGTACTGAAATTAAGGAGGAGATTAGAGATTTATTTCACTGAAATTAACTTCTAATTACGAACTAAACTTACATCGATTATCCAGTTAACAATTGATTGCCTCTGTTGAAGAAGAAAATCTCCGTAAGCTGTTTTTGTGTAATAATCTTCGAAGTAATCTTTTAGAATCACATGATTTGTTTCTCTGCTCCTGAATTTGGTGTAACTATCTTCATGATTTTCATCTTCAAATTTCAAATACTGAAAATCAAATCAAAAACAGATCAGAAAAGTTTTTGTGTAGATTGGAGACAAGTATGAATTCGAGAATGAGATTATGTACTTACTGTGAGTTTCTCGGAATAGTCTTTGTGGATCTGTGAAGAGATTTTGCAATCTGAAGATGCTACAGAGCTTAATCTGGAGAATTCCTTTGAGTAGTCAGTAAGAAATGAGTAATAAGCAGTCGGATTTAGATCTGATCGTTGAGAAAAATCAGTTTGAGATTCAGAATCGTAAAGTGATGTTCCAACGTAATCTGAGAATTCAGAATCTAGATCGGAAATTGTCTTTGAGTAATCTGATTCTTCAGCGCCGTAAGAATACTCTTCAGAACAAACGAGTTCACAGTCTGATTCACAGTCGTCTGGTTTTTGATTGATCGCTGTTGATTCTGAATCGGCGAATTTCAAATTCGATTCAACTTTACAGTAATTTCTCGATAAATCTGAAACTGACGCCACCGGAGCTCTGTTTTCATCGCCGACGAATTGATTTTCATTTTTCAATTCGGAATTAGATTTTGGAACAAACAAGATCTCTGAAACACTATCACCTCCTTGAATCTCCACCTTTGCTTTCTTAACAGAAGAATCATTACTAGTAAATTCCTCCTCCGATTTGAAATTTTTCCTTGAGTTTTTAATAGAAGAATAAACTGATTGAATACAAGAAGTTTCAGAGAAAGATATTGCTTCAGAGACATTATGATTATCACCTCCATCATTTCCATCAACTTTACGAGCTCTACTTTTCCATTTTCTCCCGGAAAACTCATCGCCGGAGAATACTACACCACAAGAATTAGATTCTGATACCTTCTCCGTTGCTGTTGCTTCAATATCCTTCGGTTTGTAGCAAGATCTATTGATGATTCTCCCATCATCAGAACAATTCTCAGTTTCAGAAATCACAACTTGCTTCTTCTTCTTCTGCTGCTGCTTGAGAGAAAGTTTAAACTCTTGAAGTGTTTCAGATCCAACTGAAATCAAGTTTGATGTACACGAAATCTCATCTGGAATCAATACTGATGATGATACCTCATTGTTTGGTTTACGCTTTTCTACTCTGTATAAAGAATTTGAAGAAGATTCACCGAGAATTGGAGAGATCTGAAAACGTTTTCGACGAGGAATCTTTGATCGGAGCTTCTTCATCACTGATACTGGTTCAAATTTTTGATTCTTCTTTGTAAAATTACTTCTCTCAGAAATTCTACTCTCAATTGCTTTCATTATCTTCAGTTGCAGAAGAAAATCTCGATGAATCGGATTCAAAAAAAAAATTCAAAATGAAGTAAACCCGCGAAAAATGAGAAGAGAAGCTGAGGAGAGAGAGATTGAAGTGTTTTAACTTTTAAAGAGTGAAATTGTGGGACCATGTGACATCATGAGGGGCAACTGACCCTTCCCTCGTTTATCGTGCCCCCCAAGCCGCTGAAAGAGTATCTTTGTGGAAAGAGGGTATGAGATATCAGAAAACTAATACCCTCTCCGGTTGATAGGGGGAGCCGAGGTGTGGGAGCTGACCCTCACTTGTCACCGGGTTCTAAAGCATGTTATGTATACTTTCACAAAAATAATTAACAGCTGAGAACGGGCCCTAGCTTAGCTGGTCATTCCGTTTCCCAAAGTTTAATGCGCTCCAGGAGGTCCCAGGTTTGAGTCCCCAATGGCGTAATATTGCAGGAATTAACATGGAAGGTAGTGTTAGCTTGCCCCGCTTGTGACACAATCTCAGCCCCCTCCCGCCGTTTCGGCTCATTGCAGGAATTAACATGGAAGGTAATGTTAGCTTGCCCCTCTTGTGACACAATCTCAGCCCCCTTCCCGTCGTTTCGGCTCTCTTGGCTAGGTTACCCATGAGGCTCGCTGGTAGGTTAGCACAACAACCTGTTCAATTAATGTAGTAGTATGTCGTTGGAGCTTAGCTTGTTAGGCTTCCAACTAGTTTCATGCAGTACCTCCGTAAAATTATTGTAGGTGATGGTGCAGGCTTTGGAACCCTGCAACAACGAATTGCAACTCGCCTATCATAAAGGGGCGGCCTAGGCATCATTACTATGACAGATGCTTTGGTGTCTCTCGCTATCTTGCGTCGTGTTACTGGACCCGACATCTCCAAAGATACCATCCTTCCTTGCCCTCATGGTCTAGAACTCAGCTCTAACTATCAACATGCCCCCGCTCACCTACATGCAAACCTGTGGTGTCTCTTCTTCGGACTTCGACATCAAAGACGCTGCCCCCCCAGTATATGAACAAACTGGCAGCAAAATACTTTGATGTGATCTCCGACAATTTACCCATAGAGTTTACTCTTCTGCGAGGCGTGACTTATTTTTATGGCATAGAACGGCTCCCTCACGCGATGGACTTTCTCAAGGCAATCCCTATCGGCGGGCTTGGACAAGCCGTTGGGCCTAGACAATTCCGGCCGTACTTCAATACCGCCTTGGCATTCCTATTTTCGACGAAGACAATCTATGCTCAAGTTGCGAGAAACCGATGGATGTCTTTGGAGATCACGCTTTACACTGCGCTAAGGACGTGAGACCTAAATACCGCCATGACTTTGCAAGGGACACTTTGTTTGATATATGCTACAAAGCCAAAGTACCCGCGAGGAAGGAGGTCTCTTTAGGTCTACGGTCTAACTCTGCCACGGATCTTAAGCCAGCGGACATTCTCGTGCTTAATTGGGACGGTGGTAAAGATGTTTGCTTTGATGTCACGGGTGTTTCCCCATTCACAAGTGCTAGTACCCGCAACTTCACTCCTGGACACGCAATTTCCATGGCTACTACTCGAAAAAGGTAATAAATATCTCGAGAAATGCACTTCACATGGATATGGGTTTGGAGTTCTTGCTTTTACTACCCTTGGGGAATTAGGAGAGGACACAATCACTTTCCTGAAACGATTAAGGAACTGTCTTATCAGCAACGATGCAAATCATAAGATAGGGGGAGCTCTCTTTCATAGACTAGGCATTGTTATTCAAAGAGGTGTAGGTGCCCAGCTTGTCGCCCGGCTTCCCTCTACCGACGTGTAATACAATACTATTGAAAATAATAATAATAATAATTATTATTATTATTATTTTATATTATTTAAATATTATTACATGAAACTAGTTGGAAGCCTAACAAGCTAAGCTCCAACGACATACTACTACATTAATTGAACAGGTTGCTGTGCTAACCTACCAGCGAGCCTCATGGGTAACCTAGCCAAGGGAGCCGAAACGGCGGGAGGGGGGCTGAGATTGTGTCACAAGGGGTGCAAACTAACACTACCTTCCATGTTAATTCCTGCAATATTACGCCATTGGGTAATTCATTATTATTATTATTATTATTATTATTATTATTATTATTATTATTATTATTATTATTATTATTATTATTATAAAGTTGTTTATTCATTGCTTTTCCTATGGGTAATTCTAGATTATTCGAGAAAAAGTTTAAGAAAGAATCCGATGATGGTTTGGTAGCGATTTTATTATTGGAATAGGTATTGGGCTATGTTTCAATAGCAATTTTTGAGAGTAAAATTTTGGTATAACATTTTTGTTTTTCTGTTTGGTGAGTAATCTTTTTCAGCTTATTACTACGTCAAAAGACACAAATCGGAGTGATTTCGCTTGATTTGGGTTTAATGAAATTAAGGAGAGATATATGAAGGAAATTGCTCATATATAGGACCCAATCATGAACAACGGAAAGTGAACGACAACCAAGAAACTTAACAACATATTTTCTTTTCGACTATTGCTACCATATAATCAGTTTATTCATGATTAAAAGAAAAGAAGGCTACAAACTAAAAAGGTGCCTATCCGACCATTGCTGGGGAGCATTGGCACTTGGTCCCAAGAAAGGTGTCTGAGGAGCCTCTACCGAAGGAAGCACAGTATCGAGCGAAGAATGAGGTGTCGAGTGTTAAGCATCAATGTTGCGCCAAAACCTGCGGAAACGTTAAGTCTGTACAAGTTCAATGGTACTCCAATATTATTGAGAACACAATCACACACACACACACACACACAAGAACAAGTATTTAACGAGGTTGAATTCTAGGGAAGGAATTAGCAATTGTATATATATAATCGTATAGGAGAGAGAAATATACAAAGCCTTTAACAGTGAAGAAGACACTTTTGGTGTATTTTTACTTCTCTTTATGGCTAGTTATATATATCAATAAAAATAGACACATTCCTTAACAAGGATTACTTTTCCTACAAGTGTAGAGTTTCCTAAGTTAACTCTAAGAGACAGATATCTTAAGTTCTTATACTAACGACCGATAAATTGGTTACCTAAACCAATTAGATTCCAAATATAGTTGTCGACTGACCTACCAACAATTTTCCACCTCGGATCATGCAATCGTACATGATGTGATCAATAAACAAAATTACCTTTATTTTCCAATGTCCATTGCACCATCACTAGCTGCCTACGTTTCCTCATTAGGAATCAAATCTTTGATCGTAGTTCACTTAAATGACCTTATTCGGAAGCCTTTACTAGGTTCCTAAGAACCCCCATCCCAAGAAGGTCTCTTACCAAACAGGAAGGATGTGGATTAATTTCGAGCAGTGACGAAATTTGACTTCATATACTACTTCAGCCAACACACCAATTAGATTGTCTTTGATATGGATCTTCACAAGTAGAATGTCTTTTTCTTCAAGAATTTGTCTCACAGAGTGAAAGTGTACGTCTATATGTTTGGTTCTAGCATGACGTGTGAAAAGGCGAGGGTACCCAAATATACCTCAAGCTAAAACTTTTCCTACCTATAAGTCCTTTCTCCGAAAGTGATTGTTTATGGACTGAGTCGAGACAATACAACTAATCGGTTCACACTTCGTGTGATCGCCTATGGATACGAGATCGAGACAATACAACAACGAAGTATGTTTACTTGATACAAAGGTTCGGACTTAACCAAACACAATATGATTGCTTATCAAGTAAATAGGAATTAACGTTTATGTAATTTACTTTAATTATAATAAAACAATTATAATGCGGAAATATAAAGTAAATGACACAAAGAAGATTTTGTTAACGAGGAAACCGCAAATGCGGAAAAACCCCGAGAACCTTGTCCGCATTGAATACTCTCGGATTAAGCCGCTACACAAAATTAAACCTAACTTCGTATAGTTGAGACCAAGCAACTAAACCTATAGTTCACCTAGTTCCGTCTGTATTCCCACGCCTCCAACTTATGAATAAGTCACGTACTTGGAACAATTCCTTTGGTTCGTATTCCAAACAGTAAAGGAACAACAAATCTGTTTGGTATCAACTCTCTTCAACCAAGTGATGTGAGTTAGACAAAGGCTCTTCTGTTTATCTTAACATAAACTCATTCGTCAGGTTCTTATATCTATCTTATTCTCAATTACCAAAGTAATCGTTAAGATTTTGCAATCAATACTTTTAATCACAAAGAATTGTATTGATGTCGATCAACACAACTAATCAATCCAATCTACCACAAGGATAAATTGATTATAGTTGGATCCTCTTATACCGAAACAAGTATTGTGCACACCAAAGATTATGAACCCCAAATCAGAAATCTTCAATATCTTCTTTGTCTTCAAATTTTCTTAGATCTTCAATAAACACACCGCACACAACAACTTGAATCTCTTGTGATCAATCACGCACGAGGGAGTCTGTTAACAATGGATTATCACAAGATCGTCTTTAGCACTAACAACAGTCTAAAGATCCCTGACGAAAATTCGATCTAGTTTGAGTGAATCTTATATCAGAAGAGAAGATTATCAAGCATACACAAACTAGGTGCAATCAAAGTTCAACCACCGTTAGTCAATCAAATCAATCGAAAACAAAAGATAAACCGCAATTATCTAGTTTCCCACCAACGGTACTCGTAGAGATTCTCAATCTCAAAGAAGACTTTAAACTGAGCGGTCGTAAGAGATTTCGCCTAATTAGGTTACTCTCATCTCCGAATAGGCGGCTACACCAGTAACAACACAACCGAGGAAGTTTGCTGTCACGAAGGATTAGTTTGCTAGAAATGCAAACTTCAAGTATTTATAGACAAGGAAGTTTGGACACCAAGGAATTTCCAAAACCGAAAATATTCTCAAAGATATTCAATACATTCCAAATTCGGTTTTCATAATTCCTGGAAAATGCTCTGTCCAAAATAATGATCGAAAATCTCTTTGGAAAATCTCAACTAGTAAATGCACATTACTAATTCTCATTTTCCTAAAATAAAATTAACAACCTTAAAAAAAAGATTCTTAACTTATTTGTTTCGATCCTGGGATTTTTTTTCTGTAGCTATTAAGGAATAACTTTAAACAATAAAAAATAAACATTATTGCACGTGTTCAAAGTATGCCGACATCCTTACTTTGTAAGTCCTCTTTCATACTTACAACCTTGAAACCGATTTGCCACACTTCCAAACAAGTTTAGAATTGGTTCATTTTACTTTCAAGAACTATGTGATTGATTAAGAAATACTCAATCACAAATCATGGGTTTAACGGTTATACCAAAACAAGTTTCGGTTCTACCTCTATGTGAGTATTGTGCATAATCACACAAGCTTTCCAAAATTCGGTTGACTAGGTACTAGGATCGGTTCCCCACATATATATGGTATCTAACTTATATGTGTTTCACATGTCCATAGGATCGGTTCCCCTTTGCCTAAAAACGTGTTGCACATGTTCATAGGATCGGTTTCCTTTTATGCTATAAACCTTGATGCACCTCATACAAGGATCGGTTCCCCTTTGTGATGTGTTGCACCTCTTCATAGGATCGGTCCCTTTTACCCAGATTCGGTTTAACAAAACACAAACTCAATCATACCATCTCAGGTGATTACTTAAGATCGGTTTCACTAATAAAAGTTATACCAATACATAAGTCAGGCCTTTGTGAATAGTTTTACCAAGAACACAAACAAGTCGTGAGCGGTTATACTAAATCACACATATTGGATGTTCACAAGATATGCAATGAATAACAATCCCAATAACGCCTGGCGATTTCCTGTTCGATTCATAAACAAGTTTATGAACTTACTTCCTTAAAACACATGTAAAATATTGTTTCCTAGGATGAAATCCTCACCTCATACCCATACATAATCACAATAGCATTCAAACGATTATGTCGATGTCTTATCTACAAAGTTTAATGGTTAAGCAATAAACTTCATATTGTATTCCTTAATACTATTTCTATCTAGAGTGTTCATGCTTCGCAGTTTCGCTTTCAATATGCATGACTTGAAAGATACGTTAGGGAATGAAACAGTTCAAGTCAAATATCACTAACCTCAAGTGGAAGGATGATGTTGTCGTTATAGCTTCTTACTTATTCACTTCTTCAAGTCTTCACAATACTTGTAATGTCTCATATCCTAATACTTTCAAGCTAACCTATACGAAGTTGACTCTAGTACATAATCAAGCGACTCTTAAAATGAGTTTTGATTCACTAAAATATGACAACCAAACTTGACATACCAACGCTTGGTGGGTTCAACCGAGCTATGCTCTAACAATATCCGCCTTTGTCAATTTTAGGGACAAAACTCTTACAATCATATGGATAAACAAATTACAAGAATTCATTACACATACGCTTGATTTCCGAATTCAACAACACAATAACATGCATTCATTCAATCCTTAAATGTTGTTGTTGACATTATAATAACAAACAATATTACTCCCCCTAAAGGTAGGATAGGTAGATTTCATCAATCCGCACGTCTTTGTTATACCAATTAATATGATATGCTACTCCCCCTTAGTATATGCTTTCACTCTTTCGTTAGATAAACGTTTAAGCACAATTTTTCTTTTCCTTAGTGATATCAATCAATACCAGTATCACTTGTTTACTCCATATATTTCTCCCCCTTTTTGTCACAAAATGACAAAGAAACGAAAAAATAAAGGACAACACGAAAAGAATCTTACAAATCTCAAAATAGACTTGCAAACCTATAGAGTTAAGCACGAGGGTTCCACACACCATTTTTGATAACCAATATCAAAATCGAAACTATAAAGTAATTTGTTTTGATATGTTATCAAGGAAACAATTGCCCGAAGCAATTTTCCCAATTTGGTTTAGCAAACCAAAAATCAACTAAGCACCTTAGTTCCTTTGCTAAACCAATTGTACAAAAACAATCGCTTCATTCTATAAGACCAAAATAAAGATAACTCTATTTTTCTCATCAGGTTCTAATTATCCATATAACTTAGACCTTTCACTTTTAAACAAGACAAGTACTAGGTTAGTTAATTAGCATTTCTTGTTAAGCCATTCGACTAGACTTGAATAACCGAAACCTCCACTTTGATAAGTCTAACTAAGATAAACTTAGTTTCTCTTATCCGGAATCGAAATGGACTAAACAACTCATCCCATAAACCTTTTCTTTCGTTAAGCCATAAATAATTCATACAAACCAATCAAAAATCAACTTGCATAATTATTCACCTCAACGGAAGCAATTGAATCAACATAGACATTATAGCACCGCAATTGCACCGAAATTTTTTAAGGCTAAACAATTGATACCACACAATAAAGCAAGATAACAATAGTTTTTCTTAACCGGAACCAATTAAATCACACACACATCCATACACACATCATGGAATAAAACATCAATTGAACCGAAATTTTGTTAAGCAAAAGCAATATATATATATATATGAGATAAAATCAGGCTTTTCTTAAACAGTAAAACAATTAACTAACAACATTGTTACCTCAAATTTCGCATCCGCTTCCCCAATATGTTTGCATCTTCTTCCAGGGAAAATTGATATCGAAATATCATTATGTTGTCATCCTTATGCAAAACAAAAGAATAACAACAACCAACCTTTACCAGAGAAAGGTTGAAAAGAGGTTTTAACAATTGCAAGTGAAACTTGAAAACCGTCGAAACACATATGCTTTTATGATAAACCAAAACCGATTCAACATATTGTGACTTTTTCACATATTGCTTCTACAAGAGCCCCTCATGATCCTTTGATAAAGACTACCAACATGGGCTAGAACTTAATCCTGCTAAATCAAAAAGTCACCCAAACCATAAGGGTTCACAATATTATGAGATCGAATATCAAGGTAACAAAACCGAAATCAAACATCCTATAAACATCCATAGCAATAATAAATCATTCAAGCACAGACTATGTAAATCAAAAACCATCACAAGAAAAATTATAAATCAAATAATAAATTCATAATAGTTTTTATTCATAATAGACCAAATACAATCATTGAAAGAAATCAAAAATTGATGTCTATTTTCGTAAACAAGAGTTTAAACTCATTCATCCTTGTTATCCTCTGTTTCCATGATTTCATCAAGGTTTTCTTCAAACATTTCAAGATTGGTAGAGAGAAAACTAATCATTTGAAGATCATGAAAGTCTCTATAAGATGCCCAGCAAATAGCATGGAAAAGAATTTCCTTTCCGCAACAAAAATTAATTCCTTGAAGTTCCTTTCTTCCTATCAGTTCAAGAACACCTTCACACATGCTTGTAGACCTTACATCAGTAAGTGATAGCATGATCTAATAAGAGCACAAATCAGAACAGATTTCAAATCTTCATTTATTAGAGGAATCCAAAACGCTTTCCACTTCTTGGATACAGTATTCTCCCACAAATTCACTGTATGATCTCTTATTCTCAGTTTAAAGGATTATATGAATTTTTCTAGTTAATAGATCATGAAATCTACAGGAGTATATCCAATCAGATATAGAATTCTTTAGGTCTTTCATTATTGAAAATCATGAAAAAATCGAATAAGAGTTCGATTCTTATAAGGTTTTAACCTCTTATAAAAAGAAACTTTTATACAAAAATTTTCGGTAATCCTTCTCAAAAGGAAATAACTGGAATTACCCATTTTAAACAAATCTCTATAACACCAAAGTGCTTGGGTACGAAGCAATTTGTTCTTAATAAACAGTACATTATTTTTCACTGTTCTTCCTTTTCCACATCTTGAGATATGATAAGTCATCATAATCAAGGTATGGTTCAGAGTTTGTACCTTTAAAAGGATGAGAGCCAAACCTTGCTCGTTTAAAAACATTTCTCTTATGCTCCTTTCTAAACGATTTTGGTATGTACTGGGTAGACCAGGAATCAGTATCATAGTCCTTTACTCTGTTGATTAAGAGTCGATTAATAAGGTTTATTTTTCCCATCTCCCTTGAAACAAAACTGAGAGCATTTTGCATTTTACGAATCTTGCACATCTTCTGAACATGTTGTTTACTACCACAAGAAAAACAACATTTTGTATTATAAGAGTTACAATGTTGGTTGTTACATGTTTGTGCAAGATTGTTGAGAACTCCTTTGTTTTTCTCTACTTTTCGTGGCTTCGATTTCTTCCTTTCTTCATGAGATTTCTTCTTCAGGTTTGAAAGAAAATTAATTTTTTGTTTATCCCTACTAGTTTCTCCACTGCTATGTTCAGCATTTTTTTTTAGAGAATCCTCTGTTTGAGTACACACAGATTTGACAAACTTTATTTCACAGTTGGGAACATCAGTACCACTACCTTCATATCATAAACCATGTGTGTCACCATGACTTCTGCCTACTTCCAACAAGGAAGATAAGTTGGTTGATCTTTCGTTAAGTTTTCTCAACATAGATATTTCCTCTTTTAATGAAGTATTTTCATCAAGAGTAGAGTTAAGAGTTTCCTCTAAACATTTTATGTTTGAAAGAAGACCTTTTTCTTTTTCCTTGAAGCACTCTTGTTCAGAGTTCATTTTTAGTGTAGAGTAATCAAGCTCTTTTTCTAGAAGATAAATTTTTTCTTGGGATTTTTCCAGACCTTTTTCACAAGTATCTACATGATGACGTTCAATATTCATCCTTTTTTCGTAGTCACAAACTTGTTGTGTAATTTCTTCTTTTAGCAATTTATGCTCTTCATAGAGATTTTCAAACTTTAAAGTTAAATCTCGTTCTCTTTCAAGTGTTGAAAGAAGTTCATTATAGCAGAAAAGAAATTGTTTACTTAATTCCTTTAATTCATAAGTTTTCACACTTGATCTTTCATTAGAAATCTAAAGAATAGAACTCAAAAATGTCTTATTAGAGATATCATCAATTGAGCAACCCGAGATTGAAGAACAATCTCCTTGTAAGCACATATCTTGTGATACGTTAATTGATCCTTTCTTTAGTTTGCGCTCTCACTTAACTTTGCTTTGGACCTTATCTTATTGATTGGATCGCACCAAACACAGATTGTTAGATCTTTTCGTGTTTGCCTTCTCTGATACCAATTGAAAAGGCGAGGGTACCCAAATATACCTTAAGCTAAAACTTTTCCTACCTATAAGTCCTTTCTCCGAAAGTGATTGTCTATGGACTGAGTCGAGACAATACAACTAATCGGTTCACACTTCGTGTGATCGTCTATGGATATGAGATCGAGACAATACAACAACGAAATATGTTTACTTGATACAAAGGTTCGGACTTAACCAAACAAAATAGGACTTCTTATCAAGTAAATAGGAATTAACGTTTGTGTAATTTCTTTTAATTATAATAACACAATTATAATGCGGAAATATAAAGTAAATGACACAACAAGATTTTGTTAACGAGGAAACCGCAAATGCAGAAAACCCCCATGATATAGTCCAGATTGAACACCACATTGTATTAAGCCGCTACAGACACTAGCCTACTACCAATTAACTTCGGACTGGACTGTAGTTGAAACCTAATCAATCTCACACTGATTCAAGGTACAGTTGCGCTCCTTACGTCTCTGATCCCAGCAGGATACTACACACTTGATTCCCTTAGCTGATCTCACCCACAACTAAGAGTTGCTACGACCCAAAGTCGAAGACTTGATAGACAAATCTGTCTCACACAGAAAAGTCTATAGGATTGAATAAATCTGTCTCCCACAGAAATAACCAAGAGTTTTTGTTCCATCTTTTGATAAATCAAGGTGAACAGGAACCAATCGATAACCCGGACTTATATTCCCGAAGAACAGCCTAGAATTATAAATCACCTCACAATAATATTAATCGACTAGCGAAAGAAGATATCGTGGAATCACAAATGATGAGATGAAGTTTTTTGTGATTACTTTTCTATCTTGCCTATCGGAGATATAAAATCTCGAGTCAATTATTCCAATTGTACTCAACACGACAGAAACAGCAAGATCAGATCACACAACTACAAGATAATAGTTGGGTCTGGCTTCACAATTCCTGTGAAGTCTTCAGGTCGTTAACCTACAGGGTCTCGAGAAGAAACCTAAGGTTAAAGTAGAATCGACTCTAGTTATGCAACTAGTAACACACAGGAGGTGTGGGGATTAGGTTTCCCAGTTGTTAGAGTTCTCCTTTATATAGTTTTCAAATCAGGGTTTGCAATCTAAGTTACCTTGGTAACAAAGCATTCAATATTCGTCGTTAGATGAAAAACCTGATTCAACCAATCTAATATCTTTCAACTGTTAGATCAAACTTAGCTTGTTACACACAAATGAAATGTACCCTTATTTAGGTTTATGTAATTGTACGTAAACATGTACACCATGTTGGCTCACAAATAGTTAATTAACCGAGGTTAGCCATATGATTACTCTCATATCAACCTTATTCATCTTAACCATAACTAGTTCAAATGACTCAAATGAAACTAGTTAAAGAGTTGTTCAATTGCTATATTCTCATGGAGTATACACGAACACAATTGAAGCAAAATTGGTTTTATTCACTCGAATCAATACATGAACATTATAGCCACGGTTTGCAAAGATTGCATTCCTTATTGATAAATGTTTAGGTTCACGTACAACCGATTTTAGAAAAGTAACACACTTAAGTATGCGTACTTTAGTAACCGGATTTGAGTTTGTTTTAATTTTCAAACTCAGCAGAAATTCACGGACGTGAACTTTTCGCAAGTATGCGTACGTGTACGCATACTTTAGGTAACCGGATGAGTTTGGTTTTGGTTTTCAAACTCAGCATAAATTCACGGGCGTGAACTTCCGCCAGTATGCGTTCATGTACGCATACTTACCCAGTCTGCTACAACCTTTTTGTATACACACAAGTATGCATACTTTAGGTTCCCGGTTTTGGACTTATACAGTAATGTGCAAACACACTATGCTTATATCCAAAGATGGTTAAAAGATTCTAAACTATTTATTTCAATCATTGAAACATTCTTCTATAATGATAATATCCGTTTTCACACACTATTAGCATCAAAGCAATTTTCAAGATATTGAAATGATCATTATTAAAACATTCCAAGCCTACATCAAATGATTGTATCATACAAACCGTGTAAGATGTTACTCGGAAATTTTCTCATGATATAAGATGAACTTGGTTGAAGCAAAAGCTTACCGACACATATTTCGAGAAATATGTAAGCGAGATATACTCATCTCGAAATCTCAAATGTGTATAGAGAAAACTATATCTTAACATGACTTATGTCTCAATATAGGAGATAGTATAAATAGACTTTCCAAGTAATAGATGAGTTCAATTCTACACATACCTTTTGTCGAAGAAGTTTCACAAGCTCCCCTTAGTAGTTCTTCGTCTTCAAATGATGAACTCCGTGAAAACTAAGCTCAACTACAAAATCTATGTCCTAGTCCGAGACATATATATATATATATAGGATAGAAATCAAGACTTATAGTTTTGATCACTAACATTGACAAACATGCTTGAGACAGCAACGAATGCGAGTTCGACCGAGCAGTGCTCTAACAGGATGGGTCATTACACTCCACCTGCCGTGAATCCTAAGACTTTACCATAGACATGTCATTAAATATGACATTTCTACTCATGACTATCTTCTTCTCTACTTGGTTCCAAATCTTGAACCCTTTCACTCGACTTTTCATACCCATAAGGATTCTTTTCACAACACGGCTATCAAGCTTGGTTTCATTAAAACGATACCATGCATGATAACCAAAGATATGAATTGATTCATAGTCATATGCTGGTTTACCAAACGCTTTCCCCACATGAGTTTTACCTTTTGATGCAGCTGATGGAAACATATTAATGATGAAGCATGCATATGTAACTTCTTTAGCCCCAAAACACCTTACTTAATCTAGCATTAGATAACATATGTTGTACCCTGTGGAAGTAGGTTATAGTACCATACCAAGTAAAAAAACATTGTGTGCTTGTTAACTTAGCTCTAATTAATGTCTTCGTAATGCATCTTGGCCTTCATTTGAGACCTTATATCTTTGCTCTTGCGTAAGTGCAAATATTTTTCGATGATACATTTTGGCGCTGGAAATTTGGAAAATAGTTTTAAAAAAAAATTATTCTACCTATTTTAAAAACTAAGTCTTACTAAAGTTCAACATCGCTAATTGGGGATACCATATTACTGCTGATGGTACCAAAATTCATATAAGAAAAAGGATTTTCTACTTCGTTTTCTATAAACTTTAGTACCTCCCCAATTAACTGGTACCCTCATTAACAATCATAGTGAAGTCGATCTTGAGAACAACTTTAGGGGAAACAGAAAGTCCCACACTTTGGACAATAAAATGTATATAGTTGGTAAGTATAGAAGGTCAATATTCAAATAGTTATAACATTATAACATGGTAGCTTTACAACATTCTCTTAGATAACCCCTTCATCTATGAAGAAAATTGTGATAAATTAAGTATATGCATTGTCACAAAATTTTATCGTGATTTTGTTTTGTGAAGGTTCTCGAGAAATTAAAAGTTTATAAATTTTATCTTGGTTAGTAAGATTTTTTAATAGCTAACTTTGTGATCCCAACGTTACGTTGCGGTCTCAAAATGTTTAATATTAGAGTTTGGTATGTCGGTCAATATTACAGTCGACCATCTTGGCAGTTGGGAAATCGGCCGAATATGAAATTACGACCTCATAATTAGATTTCCATTAATTTAATAACTCAGTCATTACTATCTGCTAGACACGTGTATGAAGGATTTTTTCGGTGAGTGTTATTTCTGAGAAAGTGAACTAGATTTGCCATCACTAAGTGAAACAACCATCAATCGAAGCACAATCAATATTGAAAAGAGCAACGAGTCGTCAACTGGTGAAGATCACGCCGAAACTAATAAACGAAATCCGCCTCATAAGGCCTCTTCCTATGCACATGCCAAAAAAATGGTGTTTGGCATGCCAGGTGGCATGCCAAACCATTTGCGCCACTATGGGGAAACCGCTGAGCGATCGAATCCCTAGCGAGCGATAAAGTCTTTATCGCTGGCGTTAAAGTCTTTATCGCTCGATAATAATAATAACGCTGGCGATAAAATGGTTATCGCCAAGTAGTTATTCTGCAACGGCTAGTTCCCCTATGGTTCCTATATATACGTCATTTTACCTCGACAGAAAACTCACACCTGCTTCTAAAGATATTACTCCTTTTTATTCTCAATTTTAAGATTCACAATGTCGAGATCCAATGAAGAAAGGGATATTATTATGAATATGTTCAAAGTTCTGACAAGAAAGTTATCGTATGAGGTTGCAAGAAATTGACGAAGAGGAAGGCTGAAGATGAGAATCTAATCGAAACTATGATGCTTGTACATACGGGTCAAATACCAAGAGTTCCGAGCCCAAAGAAGTATTATCAAGAAGATATACGTATCGAGGAGGGAATTTTACCATCGAAGCTCATGCACGATTATTTTCTTCCCAATTGTGTGTACTCGATCGAGATTTTCAAGGTCGATTCCGCATGCCTCGTCATCCGGTGAAAAAGATTATTGAAGAGCTTTGTCGAGTGGAACCTCAATTAAATTATCGAGTTTGATGCACTGAATATTAGAGGTCATAGTCCAGAACAAAAAGTTACTTGACTTTAAGGATTCTAGGTTATTGCACTCCAGCGGATGCGAATGATGAGTACCTTCGTATGGGTAAAACAACTTCTTACACTTACCTTTCATTGTTCTGTGAAGTAATGATTAATCATTTTGGTCCAACATATTTACGAAAACCAACCGACGAAGATGTTAGACAAATATTAAGGGAGAATGAGGAAAGGGGATTCCCATGAATGCTAGGTAGTCTCGATTGTATGCATTGGGTATGGCATGGATGCCCTGTTTATTGGGCTGGTCAATATAAAGGTCATTATCCAAAACCAACAGTTATCCTAGAAGGCTTCTTTGCGTCTTACGATTGTTGGATATGGCACGCTTTTTTGGTCTTCCTGGTTCACAAAATGATATTAATGTTTTGCACAAGTCGCCTCTCTGTTTGAAGATTTGAAGTATGGAATTTCTCCATCTCGTCCGTTTCATGATCAACGGCCATCGGTACACTCATGGCTATTATCTTGCGGATGGTATCTACCCAAAATGGTCCACCTTGGTTCAATGCTACCGTCGACCTCCTGGTGGTGCATTAGGGCGTTCATACCGATATTTTAACGATGCCCAAATGGCACTGAGGAAGGATGTGGAACGCGCTTTTGGAATTTTGAAAAGGAAGTTCGCTATCATTTGTGGCCCATATCGTGGGTTGAGTCCTCGTGAAATGCACAAGACTATGCTCACTTGCATAATTCTTCATAACATAGTAATTCAGGAAACCAGACGTGATTCGGATTGGATTAACTATGATGATGAAGATTTGAGGCCGAGATTCGACACGAAAGAGGCCTCCCTGCAAGGAATTATGGTCAAATGACTAACTACATTCAACCGTAATTTGTATGACCGAGTTAGAGATGATCCGAGATTGAATCTTTGGGCAGAGCATGGAAGATGATTTTATGTATTTTTCTTAATGTTTTAGCTTCCGTTTAAGTTAAGTTATGTATTGTTATTTTTCTAATTAATAAGCTTCAACATTTCATTTCAAACTAATATTAATTGGAATGCATAACAACATATCAAATTAAAACTTAAACTAGAACATTAAAACTTAAACTACTACATTAAACTAGTTCTAAACTAGTACATTAATCATTTAGAGGAATTATTTCATCAAACTCATCATCGGTTCCATCATCATCATCTTCTTCATCACGGTTGTTAGTAAATCCGACTTGCTTTTCAATCATTGCTTGAATCTGTCAAATTCGATTTGCCATACATGCGATTGTTGGCGTTCATAATTGAGGTGTTAGCTTGAAGAATGTTATGCTTGTCATAGTCAAAGCTGGAATTTTCTTGAGAAAGACGACTTTTCTTACTCTCCCGGTTTTGAATTTTCCTTTGAATGGATCTTTCCTTCGCGATGGTCTTTTGATAATCCATAAACTCCGCCATGTTAAATCCTACGGAACTCCCTCCTTCTTGAGCTAATTTTCTAGCCAGTTTTGCCTTATTCCTCCCTGGAAGTTTTCCATTATTATTTCCATCAATATAATTATTGAAAACTACGTTGGAATTTGATCTTGTAGGGGTATCTGGTGAAGAATTTGGTGTTGAGGGAGAAGAATTATATGGTGACTTTTCAGGTACTATTTGATTATTTGCTAAGTAATCGGGATTATATTTGTTCAAACCCTTAAAAATATGATAACAACTTTCGAAAGAAAACAGTTTACCATGTTTTCGTTGCCAATCTGTACGAACCTCTCTTTCAAAATCAACATCAGTCTGACCACTCTCCTTTCCTTTTCTCTTGGCTTGCATTATCAATGCAAAGATAAGCGCTACTTCCGGATGATTACAATGAAGTGTTCTGACAATCCTTTTGCATCACGACCATTGATGTTCATGGTTTGTTCTTCATATTTTTGAAATATATTATCCCACATGGTGTTACCATGTTGTTGTGCACCACCGATACAATCTTGGGTAAAAAAAAAACATAATTACGACAAATACATTCATCTTCTATCATGGTGTATTTTGCACCACAGACTCGATTCTTCTTACCTTTGACTTGAGTTTTTGCTTGTGAATCCATTTTACAAGAAAATATATTGTAGAGGAGTTGTGATAGTTTTAGATTTGAAAAAGATTGAGAAATTAAGAAATTCTAGAGAGATTTAGAATTTTTGGTGTGAGTTGATATGAGTTTGAAATCAAAGTATTTATAGAGGGGAAATTGTGGCCGTTAGATGTCGGCGATTATCATAGTATCGAGCGATAGCTTGGTACCATTGTCGAGTGAATGACCATCGAGCGAGCAGTTTGACCATCGAGCGATAAAGACTCTATCGCTCGGCTGAAACTCTGTCGTGTATGCCTATATGCCGGAAATAACATATTGGCATATGAGTTTGGCAGTTTGGCATACCCATAGTGGGTGCATATATGCCAAATACCATGTTTTGGCATGTGCATAGGAAGAGGCCTAAGAAACCCCTAGGCTTTCATTTTGATTTGTTTCTCTTTTCCCATACTTAACCACCACTTAACTTGATAGCTTCTCTGAGATTTTAGGTACTCACGTAAATCCAAAAATAAAATGGGTCAGACAATATAAAAAAAGATTTAAACTCTCGTCAAAATGGTACAAAAATAAAAGCCTTAGGCCTCTTTCTATGCACATGCCAAAAAAATGGTGTTTGGCATGCCAGGTGGCATGCCAAACCATTTGCGCCACTATGGGGAAACCGCTGAGCGATCGAATCCCTAGCGAGCGATATTATCAATATCGCTCGAAATTCACTATATCGCTGTCGATATAATCAATATCGCCACCACTCGAGATTCTGCCGCCTATAAATACCGCAACTATACTCCCACCTCTTCTAAACTCTTCTCAATTGATTTTCTTCTCAATTCTTCTTCTGAAAACCTTCTGAAACGATTATCTTAATTGGATATGGAGAGAAGAAAAAGAAACAAAAAAGGAAAAGCATCTACAAGTACCCCAGGCAGTGGAGTAAGTTTTGTTGTGGATACAAATTATGAGTTTAATAATGTTAGACTAGTAGCCGGTGAAGGTGTATTCTCTAATCACCTTTCTGATAATGAGGGGCGATGTAACGCTATAAATCTAAGAGGTGGATGGACTGAGTTACGTACAATTTTTCAATTACTTCCTCCTGCTGTTCAAGAGAGAGTGAGAAGATATCCTTGGCGACATCTATATCAAATACAACCTAGAAACCACAGGACTCAAGGTGTTCAAGTTATATTAGAACGATGGTGGAAGACTACAAACACGTTCTTTTTCAAGGACTTTGAATGCGGTAAGTCAGTCTTTTTTCTAGTAATTTAATTTTTAGATTATGTGTTTTGTTTCATAAAAATCAACAAATTCTAATTATGAATAATTATTGTTAATAGGAGTTACACCGATAGATTTATACATATTCCATGCCAAGGGAACTTAATTCCATTTAATAGACTAAAGTGGTTATCAGAAGGTAGATGGAAAGAAAGACTTCCTTTATACTCAAATGAATTAGAAGGAAATCCTTCACATAGACAAATAAAAGCGTATGGGTTGAAGGTGTCTGGGTTGAAAAGTTTTTTTCCGACTTTATCTTTGTAAGAATGAATGAAAACAGGGGAAAGCCGGTATTCAATATTTGATCCCGACCATTTTGAGGAGCTAGAACGCTCTGTTTGTATTGTGGACACTTTGGGCCAATGTCTGTTTCCAAATGCTAGCTCGTAGTGTTAATTGGGTTTCTCGAAGCATTAGAAGATTTAGAGCAAGCACCAACATATGATTGGGGACTACAATTTTATCGAGAGATTTACATTGCCTAAGTGATAATTGACGTGTGATAAAGATAGTTTTAATGCTTTCTCGGGGAGTTCTGGAGGTAAGAACCAATCTTTTTCACATTATGTATTTATTTATCATTTTTATATGGAAAAGTTATTAACTGCTGAATATTATTATTTTCGTATTGGTGGTATACATATTTAGTGTTTCGGAACCTTGTCTTAAGAATTATACGAATGTATTTCCGATCATACGGAAGTATGATTCTGAGAATTGGGAAGCTGCACAGATTGAAGATGGTCAACATACTGCTATTGTTCATAAGATTCAACAGTTGAGTAGAACAAGCCATAACCTTATCTCACGGCCATATGAAGCGTGCACGAGTTCCAAGAAGAACTAGGTGGACAATGGTAGAGTTAAGCCTTAAAAGGATGGTGTTATACAACCTATTTCTCGAAGGGTGTTTGGTATTATGGTGAAAGACAACTTATTCTGTTGCAAGGGAGATCGGTGATAGCTGTCAACCCTTATCCCGGTCTGAGATGTTTATTGAGACGATTACTTCAAATTGATAAGAGAAGGTCATCATTGGCAAGAAGGCGATGCATTGATCCAGAGCCGATGGACGAAAATGAGTACCTATCTTGGTTTAATACTATTTTCAAGCCAAATATTTCCATGCAACCGAAAAGTTTGGGTCGGATGGATTTCCCATCTTTAGGTAGGTTGCCAATTGACAATGAATTTCTTCCTTCCCAACCTCCACCAGAGACGGGTGACGTATTTGCATATCCTTCTCAAAGTTCATCGTCATACATGCCACCATTTTCTTGGGAAGTAAAGACTATATCCAGCACATCTGGAGAGATTGTTACTTATCCAATTGTTTCTAGTGCACCTACTCGGACTTATCCATACCTCGGGGTCAATGCTACAGAGTTGGAGTATCAGACCCGATGTAATAATTATGATGCTCTTCTTCAGGGATTTCAGAATATGCACTTGGAACAGATGCAAAGATTGAGGGAAAGCATGATGTATGACATGAGTCTCAGTGTTGGAGCTGGTAGAGGATTGAGTCCCGGTTTTGGAGATGGTGGAGGATTGAGTCCTAGTGGAAGTCAGCAGACCCGTCAAAGCCAGCAAAGTCGTCGAGGTCAGCAAAGTCGTGGAAGTCAGCAAGGTGGTGGAAGTCGACAAAGTGGTGGAAGTCGGTAAAGTGGTGGAAGAAGATTGAGACGTCGTCATATGGAGGAGGTACCGGAAAGTTCAACTCCAAACATGGTGTTAGAAAGTCAAAGCGGTACATGGTGTTGAAGAAAACATTGGCATGGATACAACTCCTACACGTATGTTTAGTCATTTGCCAACCGACATACCGACTCCGGGTGGTGGTGTGAACATGGATGTAGTTAGGCAAACGAATCTCAGTATACCCCAATTGCCTCAACCTCATCGGCATTTCAACCATTCCAGCAACAATATCAACCACGCGCATTTCAAGATTTGTATAATGTTCCCATACCCCGTACTCCCATTGCTTATCAAGGTTATGGTGATTCACATGAGACTCAAACCACCAAGTCGGTCTCAAACCGGCACCTTAACTAGTTTGTTGAACAACTCTATGGATCCCGAAAAATGCGAGGCAATTGGATATTTGGTCCCAGAGGAAACGGACAAGGAAATGAGTAGTTAAAATGTTTTCTTTTAGTTGAAATTTGAAATGTAATTTTGTTTTTTTTTTTTAGATTAATGGAAACTATCTTTTAAATTAATATTGATTGAAACCGGTTACATTTCAATAAAAATTCACCTTGAGTAGGTATGTGGAAATACGCTATCATGATCCATGTTATTTCCTCTGTAGTCAAATCCACTTCGGTTATGCACTATCCATGGTGAAATGAATTTGAAGTTGGGTTGGAATTGGTTGAAATCCGGTAGGGGGAAATATTAGCCGTTGGATGAAGATCGATGAGCGATTATCATAGTACGGCGATAGCTTGGTATCCATTGTCGCCGAAGAATGACCATCGAGCGATCATTTGACCATCGGCGGCGAAGACTCTATCGCTCATTTGAAACTCGGTCGTGTATGCCTATATGCCAGAAATAACATATTGGCATATGAGTTTGGCAGTTTGGCATACCCATAGTGGGTGCATATATGCCAAATACTATGTTTTGGCATGTGCATAGGAAGAGGCCTTATTGTTTTGAAACAAAACCATTTTACGCCTGATTTTTCTAAACAATGCTTATAAGGGGTCCCAAATTGGTTGGCGGTGTACCAAAACACATAAAAAAAAAAAAGAAGATAGTTTAGTGTTAGCACGCCCCCACGAATTTCTATTTCCGATACCCAAAAACACCAAATGAAAGTGTACTAGAAAAAAACTCCAAATGAAATAAAAGAGCGCGAAATTAGGGGATATTGATTACTTCTCCCAACCCATGGTGTCTGCTAAGGGGTGGTTTTGGTGTGCAAAAATACTAAAATACCCTTCCCTCAAAATAAAAAACAAAAAACGTAAAATCAAAAATCAAAATCATATCCCCATTTCCATCTCCATTTCTTATTAATCTCTTGAAACCCAAATATTCCCCATCCATTCCCTTTCAAATTCTAAACTCTCCCCACTCTCTTTCAAATTCTCTTCTCCTTCTCTGCCGGCTCCTCACTTTGGAAACGAATATTTTTTTTTTTAATTCGGAGTGATGAAGATCATCTTGCAAGTGATGAAGACCATGCCTAATTGATGAAGACCATCTCTTAAACGGGTGTCGGCATGCTTGTAACTAACATTCAATGCCGTAACTAAGTATCGTCATGCTCAATAGAAATCTATCAATGCCGAGTCAGTGAAAAAAATTCAACTTTCGGATACTTTACATCATGTGCCGGCATAAAAATTAAAGCAACATACTATCTCTAGGAACCGGTGCGGCATGCTCGAGTGCTAATTCTAATTGTGTCTTAAAATGGACTGATTAAAACCGAAAAAATTAAAAACGGAATATTTTTTACATCGTCGGAAGTGATGAAGACCATCTTGGAAAAATGGTGCCTGGCATGCTTGGTAACTAACATTCAATGCCATAACTAAGTGCTTGAAACATGCTCGATAGAAATTTATCAATGCCGTAGTCAAGTGAAAAAAATTGAAGTTTCACGGATACTTTTCATCATGTCTTAGGCATAGAAATTTAAGCAACATACTATGCCTAGGAGCAGTCTTAGGCATGCTCGAAAATTGGATAACTATGCCGGAAGTGGGCTGATTAAAACAAAAAAAATAGGTTTTGAAGATCAAAACCATAAAATTTTGTTACGAGACTACGCCCCCTCGGATAGTGGCAAACAATTTATGAAAATTTCCAACAAATGCCGACATGGTTTTTAGGTTGAATACAATGCCGGCACCGAGCTATTTCAATTTTAACAATGGTGGATTCAAAGAAAAAAAAAATCAAATTTTCAACCTCTTAGCAGCAATTCTCTCTTCACAATCATCCTCCACTTCCACCAAAAAAAGTTCCCTCTCAAATTTTTTTTTCATCTTTTTACTCTCATCTCATTCACCCAAATACAAATACACACTAATCATTTAACAAATACTTAAAGATTTTTACTAATTATTATTAACCACTAAACTTGATTAGTGAGGGATAGATTAGGATTTAAAAAATACTTAGATAAGGGGTGACCCCGAATTGATATCTGGATCCATTTTTTGTCCTTTTTTATATCCTAATTTGATTGGGGGCCATACATTTTAATTGGGGGCCAACAAATTTTATTTGCACCCCAAAATTATCAGGGGCCTATTAATTCGACTATGAAAATACTATTTTACCCTTGCCTAAAACTAAACATTAAAAATAAGTTAACCTTAATTAGGCTTCTCTTCTTCATCTTCCTCTCCTCCCCGTTCTCTTCTCCACCACCACCATTAACGACTATTTTGAAGAATTTTTTTCTCAATGGAGTTAAGTCGCGTAATCGTCGCCAAAATCAAAACCGAAAGCTATGATTCCAATTAGAAGATATGTGAACTTAAACCCACCTTGTATTCGTTAGTATCGAAATTTCAGTGTAAGAGTCGTTAGTATCGAAATGAAAACCCCTAACGACTTTTCATTTGCATGCGGATTCTATGAAAAATCGTTAGTGTATTAGGATGAAGATGACCCCTAGTGCCTTTACTTCAACATTTTTGCCTAGAATAGAAGTCGTTCTGGTATTAGGTTGAAAATGACGACCTGTTTGACGACCCTTTGTTATTGGTTAACGACTCTGGTGAACATTATAAATGGTTGGTTAGGGTCGTCGTATATCGAGAATATCCTATGGCGACTCAAACACACAAAAAGCGGCCTTTTTATACGAGAGTTTGGATTCGAGTCGTCACGGGTATTAAGCGAATCAACTAACGACTATAGGTGAACATTATAAGCGATCGTCATGGTTTAACACACCACCTTGACGATTTTTCATCACCATTAAAAGTTGTAGGTTAGAGTGGTCGCCATGTGTGTCAGCAGGTATGGCGACTCTTTAGGGTCGTTGGCGTATACAACACCGATATAGCGACCCTCACTCTGAGTAGTTCCATAGTGACCATCAATCGGCGCCTTGGAGCACCATTTAGACAATTTCAAGAGTATATGAGGTTTACACGTTGTTTTGAGTCTTGGGTTCACTTGAATCACTCATTTCGTAAAAACCATAGTTTTCCTCTCAAAACTACTCTTCTTCTTCTCAAAAAAAAAAACCCAAAACTAAAATTTCCCCAAATTTTAATCCCAAAACCTAATTTTTATCTAAACAAAATTATCACACTAATCAACTTAATTAAATCTTAAAACTAATCACTCGGGGGCATTTTAGCCATTTAGAAACTATTTTTATAAGGGGTGACCCAAAGTAGGATTGGGTGACCTTTTTTGTCCTCTAATGCTTGGCCCCCCAATTAAAATGTTTGGCACCCAATCAAATTAGGTTTTATATCTCCCAATTCCTTTCTATATCCCCAATTTCGCGTTCAAATAAAAGGCAAGTGAGATAGAGGAAGAGGTCCAACACCACAATTCCACAACTGAAGTGCTCTTGGGTTTTTCGTCACAGTCGAAGAAGAAGAAGAGAAATCGAAGCAGTGGCTTTCTTCTTTCCATCACAGCCGAAGTTAGAGTGTTAAATCGAGAAGCTATGGTTCGTCAAAATGGGTTAGTACATGAAACCCACTTCCAATTATCTTTGTTTTCCAACTTGCATTTTAGGGTTTACTAGAATTTTAAGCTTATTAGTAAAATTTTGTTTTTAGGGTTCATTGATTTTGGGTTTTTCTTTTACTGTAGAAGCATGTAATTAGTGTTTCTAAGGTTCAATCGATCATCAAGAAAGAAAAACACATTGAGATTAGGATATTTCCATCATGAATCCAGAAGTAATTGGTAAATCTGAAATCAACTTCATCAGATCTGCTGGCTTAGAAGAAACATTTATGAAGCGATATGGAGTCAATTCAATCAATGAAATTACACCAGTTCAATTTACCAATTTCTTTTGCAAACCTTCAGAACAGATTTCTAGACCAGCTCCATCACCTGCATGTCCGATTGTACTCAGTAGTGTTGAATTAGAACTTCTTGCCCCGTTTATGAAAACACTCATCGATTACGACACCCCAAGAGGTTTATCATTCTACAAACCTTCATGCTTATTCATGGATTACTTTATCCACCTCATGAACCAGGCTCTAGTCGACAACGACAACTTTATCAGATATTGTCCGAATTACCATCCCTACTATCTTCGTTTATATTATGGGATTCTGTTTTGGATACAATGCTTAAGGGCTCGCAAGGATGCACACTGCTTAGGGTTTGCTGACTCTGCTTTTCTAGATTTCTTCACCACAACCTTCCCTCCAGAAAGCCTTCCAATTTGTGCACCTCTCATGCTCTTATTTCAGTCTCTGTGTACATCACAGCCAGAGATAAAATCATTTGGACTTGTCGTCCCGACCTACCGAGAAAGCCTGGCCCAACTTACCGACATGAGTTTATGCAACAAGACATTAACTCCTTCTTCCTACCTAACATTCCAGGTATCTTTGCTCTCATTCGAGACCTATATGATACCATTCATGATGATCCAGAAGGCAGAGTCTATCCTGACATGGGTCGTCATACTCCAGTTCCTCCTGGCGCCAAAGAACCTATTCAGTTTGGTTTCTATGACTTTCCCATCCTTGCACAAAGGAATGATTTTGAAAAATATGCTCTATGCTCACCAGGTTTACAGTACCCATGTGAAGCAGACAAGGGAATCAATCGATCCTTTTATAAGTACTACGACTCTATCCCTTTCCCCGCACTCCATGCGGATGATAAATTAGCTGAATTTCCTGCATTCCTCCATCTGGATGGATCTCCTCAGTGGTTTGAGTCAATTGTGTTAATTGCTGCTAAAGCGGCAAAATTCTTTGAAGAATCAGGCTTTCTATCTGACTGTTCGCCTAAAGGCTTACCTATTAATCAGTATGTCTGCAACATTCAAAAACCCGATACCCTTCCTATGGCACCCAGATATTCAGCTGACCCAAGATCTCTAATCCAGTTCAGCTTACAGCTGTCTACAACTGTAAGAAAACCAATCCCTCTGATCGAAGCAATGGCCGCAAGCTGTCAGACTCACATCAAAATGTACCATGAACATCCATACTTAGGAGCTTTTGGCAAACCTGTCGGCACAGGACCATTTTGGGATATTCGCCCTGTTGAGAAATCCTCGATCGACGTCAACTCCTACCTGTCTTATGTTCACATCATCAAGGAAATGCTGAAGGACGACATCAAAAGATCAAGAACATGCTGAAGGACATCTCGCTTTTTTAAATTTTATTTAATTGTAAACTTAGAATTAAAGGAAAGGAAACAGAAAAGATGTTAATATTTAAATTCAGTTTTATGTTTACCGTTTTACTTACTAGGTTAGCTTATCTTAGCTATTATCCTAAAGAGCTGTTCGAAAAAGAAAAAAACATAGATTTTTGGCTTGCAGGTGGCTTAATATACTGAGAAGATGGAAAGGTTTGGTCGGTGAAGAAGATATTGCTTCGGTTTTAACAAGTTACAGTGCACCAACAATACTAGCTCTACTTAAGGAAGTTGCTCAGTTTCGTGATGTGAAAATAGATTGGAATGTCAAGAAGACGACCGCGGGTATCACTAATGCATATCAGATGCTATGGAGACATTTGGGTTAAACTGCCAGAAACAGTAGAAGGAAAACCTGCGGCACCATTGCAAGATGCCATAGTGACTTGGAAGCTTTTCTTCCTGCTACTGATGAAGGATCATTAGAGGCTGCAGCTTGTGTTAAATTGCTGCTTGCTTCTGGTTTGCAAGATGATGCGCCATTGGATGATCCCTAGTTGTGAAGCTTAAAAGGAATAAATATTACTGTTCAAGTTTCTATACAAAAACAGTCGGCGCCGCCTGCAGTGACAACAGCTTAAGGTTGGATGCACTAGAGAACCAGCTGGGCCGGGTGTGCTACTGCATACCCATGCTTCAAGCTGGCCCATATAGGCTGTATGGATTGGTGACTGCTGGTGAGAAAGTTATTTTTCTTTGTTACCGTCAAATTTTAATCCTAGCTTAACATTCAAAAGACATACAGATTCTGCTTGATTTGGGGTTTAATGAAATTATAGGGAGAGATGATTTGGGACAACCAAGAAAACACAATCCTTTTAAACAACGGCTGCCATATAATCAGCTTATTCAAAAGAGAAGAAGACTACAAACTTAAAACACAATCACTCATGATGATGAACATAAATAAAACCCATTTTAAGAAATAATAGTCCATAGAAGCTCTGAGGTATCATTCCTTGATTATCTCTCCGACCACTACTGGTGGCGAAGAACGAGGCGAACTCGAGTGTGAAGCATCACAATAGCCACGTAAAATGTCGCCCTCTTCAGCAGTGAAGCCTACCGAAGTGAGCATAGAAGGCCAGCATTCACGAGTTATGACACGGATAGCTCTGCAACATTCAATACCAAGATACATCTCTCCATCCATGAAGAAAAGTATAATTTCATTAGTGCACGATCGCAACTCATATAGTGCATCCCAGCATTCAACCATTCCAGCACCACCGTCTTCTCCGTTGATCCGAGCTGCTAAGTTATGCCCCACCGAGTAATGCATTGTTGTTGCCAAATCCCTGGCAGCTGTTACTGTTGCAGTGTTGGCCATAAGAGCTGAAATGACGAACATAAGAACCAATTTTCCGTTGACGAGAGACATAGTCTTGCCTGAAAGAAAGATGATTTAGACTGAAAAAAATGCAAGAGAGGGAGTACTGTGAGGAAGTGGTGTTAAGAGGGTTGGATACATTTATATAGAGGACCGTGGGGATGTAGCCATTATTGGTTGAATTCTAACGCTTATTTGAGAGGAAATGAAAGGATTTGAGAGAGTAATCGTGGATCTGATTTAGTGGTAATGAAATCAATTAAACTTTAATGCATGTTTTAGTGGAGGCTGTTAATATGTAACTTCCATTATCCTTTGAAACTTGAATCGACTAATTTTTTTTTGATTAAATTTACACCTGGCTGGTTAAAGTTAGGATATGGCCTTTTAGTTAATTTCGTTATGTTAATTGCCGCTGGTCTAATATCAGAGCCAAAATAATGCTTTAAAAAAAAAAAAATCAGAGCCAAAATATACTTCAATCTAAAATGTGCATTTTATAATATAAATCTGCATCATGAACCGGAGTATGAGTCGTGGCTATACCCTTACATTTACCACTGTGTCTCAATATACATTTTGATCTAAAATACAACTAACAATGCTCTAAATTTTGCAGTGGAAATGTAGAGAAGACAAAGAGACAAGAAAGTTTTCATTCATCAGTCTCTTAGGGTTACATGGATACAATATATATAAAGGAGAAACACTAGGTAACTAGATGGACCGCACATCCATGGGATGTAGGCCCTGTAACACTCCCCCTTGTGCGGTTCAATAACAAAACTTTATACATAGTGCTTCAAATGTAGTTCTTCAAATGTCGTCCTCTCTTTGATGACTTGTGCGGTAATCAATTTCCTTACTAAAACTTTGACAAGGAAAAACCCAGTGGGATAAAACCTTGGTACAACTATGCACATGTAGTACTTCACATGTTATTTCGTACTTTACATGTAGTTCATCAAATGCAATATGATCTTCAAGGACCGACTAGTCTAAGTTAATTGCCTCGTTAAAACTTTGTCAGGAAAAACCCAGAGGGACAAAACCTGAACTAAAGAAAAAGAGTACAATATTAAGTAAACTTAGAACATAGTTGGATGTGTATACGTTGCCTCATTAAAACCTTGACAAGGAAAAACCCAGTGGGACAAAACCTTGACGAGGGGAAAAGAGTACAACGTGGAAGATGAAAGTAAAGGTGATATGTTGCAGATGATTACTTTGCTCCGTCGAAGTTGACTAGTTGCTTCACAACTCCTAAGGAAGAAAATCCTTGTAGGAAAGACAATAGTCTTAGCTGGGAAATTACACTCCCGGTGTTTGTTGTTGTCTCAATAAAAACTTTGCCGAGTAACAAAACCCTGTGGGAAAAAGTAACCTCGGTAAAGGAAAAGAGTTAAACACACCATTAGATGCTCCCCCCGATGTCAGACAATTTTCATTAGTCTAATGCAATCAAATGGAGTTTATCACACTATACTTTGGTGACTTGGATGTTTATAAAACCATGTTGTTGATTCTGGAAGTTACGTTGCTTAACGGACTATCGTATTTCATTTCTTTGATTCAGATATTTTCAACAATATCAACGCGATGTTTATGTCTTCAACGTTCAACATACTTGATGCTTTTAGTATTGTCTCGCTAAAAACCTTGTCGAGTAACAAAACCCTTTGGGAAAAAACTATTCTCAATTGAAGGGAAAAAGAGTACAACACAGCTTCAATTTCGAAGTAAATTATGTCGACATCATATCCTTGTATCCTCCCCCTGATGTCGGCATCCCTCTCTGATTACATTCAGAGTTGTACTAGACAGTTCCTCTAGTCATGTACTTTTCGAAATTGAATATCGGTAGTGACTTAGAAAATGGTCTACCATATCTCCCCTGATTACTTTTGGTGGAGAAGATATTATTGTTCCTTCATAATCAACAACCTTAGGATTGCAGTTCCTTTAGCATTCCTTTATATGTCTTTGCAGGAATAAAACAAGTTTATGTCAATGGTTACTTTTAACTACATGATTACATTTCCTATACCATTCCAATGACGTTGCGTTGGCGCTGAGCTATATATAGCTAACAAGTTCACTAAGGATGAAATATTTGGTCGAGTACATTATGCTAAGTACAATAATGCGTCTATTATACTTAGATAAGGAAAGTTCATCTCCCGACCAAACTTCGTCATCTTCCTTTAGACGAATTGGTCATTTATGTACGTTTGAAACTCGACTAATCATGGGAGTGCTATCAGGATGCATGTCTTTGTTAAATTGCCTGACAACTTTAGACATATGCAAACTGGTGGAATAATATACCACAAGCTCGGTCTTCGATCGAGCTTTCCCTAGATTTTTCATCTCAAATTCGGATTTTAAATAGCTTTTAAGGTCTCTTAGTACATCAAGAGTACCCGTCATGTCTGTATCATCAACATAGATAGCTACAATTCCAAATCAGGAACTTTCTTCTAAATACGCAAGGAAAAATACCTTACTTGTCTATCCTCCAAATCAAATAGTCACTTAGACGGGTATACCACATCCGCCTGATTGCTTCAATCTATAAGTGAGCGTTATATCTAACTGTAAACGCACTCTGTGGTTTAAAGTCACTTGATTTGGGAAACAAAAGTCTATCAAGTACTTTTGTAAATATCTGATATCTCTTGATTCTTTCAGAGAGACGTAATAACCACATACATATCTTTGCATTTCAAGTTCTTTTTGAAATTACCAAGCTAACTAAGTAGTAGAACGCTATAACTTTCATTACAAGAGGACAATTCCAGGGCTTTGTGAGAAACCTCGCGCCACAAGGCGAGTCTTGATACTTTGAGACTTCATTCTTCCCACTGTGCTTTATGACGAATAATCATGTATGTCCCATAGGCTTTACACTTGGTTGGTTAGCACTACCACACCAAATACCTGTATATTTGTCAAAGAACCAAGTTCTACCTGAATTGTATATGCCAAATATGCTCTTCGTTGAAATTAAGCAACAAGGAGCTTGGTTCGATCTCATCTTGCTTTATTTCCTTAAGCAAGTGTATAAGAAATTAATCATTAATATGCTCGCATGATCTTTCCATTGACTCGTGCGCATTCTCATAATCCACTTTGGATATCATTGTTCTCTGGAATCATTAAACATCGGAGCGTCCTCCAGTATTGATTCATGGACATAGTCAGAGACAATCAAATGAGATGATTTCATTAATTATACAAATTAGGTTGCGCCTTACTCATCTACTTCCTTTCTAGGTGAGTATTGATAGAACCCGGTGGTTTCTCCATCTTCCTTTATGGAGCCACGGCCTCAACCACACTTCCACTAAGTATAGTTGCAACACCTTAGTATATGGTGTATATCCCTTATTGAGTATTCGTAACCTTGCAGGTAGGTTTGCAGCTGGTATGTGTGATCTCATCACTATAGCGACATCAGTGTACATTTGAAAATCCATTATTCTTTGTCACTTCACATTTACATTTGTGGAGTACAAGAATCAATATGATACACAACGGGAACACACCACGACAATTCCTGTCGTTCCCTTAGAAAATACTTTTTCTTATCTCCCCCTAACGACGGGAAGATTGTCTCATTAAAGTGATAACCCGCATATCTAGCGGTAAGAGATCTCCTGCCAAAGGTTTTAAAATGCGGATAATTGTTGACAGTAAATATTCAACAAACTTACTTAATCATTTTCGTGACCCATCATAGTACGATGTGGACTCGTAATGGCACATATATAGTGCAACCAAAAATGCGTAAGAACGCAAATGTCAGGCTTAAATTCAGTTACCAACCGGTATGCGAGAAAAGGTTGACTAATATTGGGTTCTAAAATGAATTAAGTAATGATGCGCGTAATATTGCATATCCACAAAGCAATAAAATGTAGGTTGGTACGCATAACCTATTCTTTAGACACCATCTGTAACCTTTGATGGTAGTCTCTGCGAGACCATTGGGAATAAGATGCTCTACATTGATCTTATTAAACATGCAATATTCATCGAATTCTTTTGATGTAAATTCTCTAGCATTAACAAGGGTAGTGATCCCTTACATGTAGAATCTGAGCTAGTAGTTTTCCAAACGCAAATTTCTTGGGAACTATAATTAGTCCAAAATGTCAAAACATTCATCAGAGCCATAAGTCACTTTAATGGTCTGCATTCTGCATGAATATTTTTTTAAATTTCACCTTGTTTTCTTTGTAATATAGGTTGTTTACCATTTGCATCTTCGGATCGATGGTCTCAATCCTTTTTACAAAAGACTTTGTAAAATGAGTGATGTGCTTCCTTACTTCAAAAGCATAATGGGAAGGGGGGGTGGTGCATCTAGTATTTTAGAAAACACTTATTGAGAGATATGTCGTCACTTTGCATTCTGTCAATCTTTTTCCCGTTTTCATTCACTCAAATAAAGTGATATTTGTATGAGTTCTTTCAAAACAATCATCATGTCATAACCAAAGTTTCTTTATGGTTATGTCCAAAGCCTATATGAGTCAGTTTCCAACATTTCATCATCGGAGTCAACATGATTCAATAATCCAAATATTATAGTGAATTACATTGCACTAGATTGACTCATTAGTTTCTCTAAAATATATTTCTTTCCAAATATATTAGAGACTATAAAAGATGCAATCAATTACATTCTCATTATTTTGATGTTCCACGTGATATCCATTTGCACGGGTTACTTGGGAATTTAACAAGGTGTGATTATCTCTTGGTACATCTAGAGATTTTGCGACGTCTTTGTTCTATCTTGATAAAAAAAATGAGCAGTGCTGAGCTCTTTTAGATAGTCAATTGGCCAGGCAAAGTTCTTGTTGCCATTTAAGTGGATGTGAAAATTGGTTGTTACTATGATACGCATACACATTATATTGTATATACCAACACCTATGACCAAGGTGCATTTCCAACTCTTTTATTTATGATGGGAGCTAGAATTATATTTTAGCTGATCCCATGTTCAATCGATACCTATACTTTGGTGTCATTACTGCTGAGGGAAAAAAAATAAAAATAATAATAATATTATTTTTTCTTCATGATATATATGTCCCTTTTCACATGCTTTATATGAGTCGGTACGTTTAACCCTCATTACTTTGGGGTTCTTTCCATTTTCAATTTTGCTACATTTAGCTTAATTTGAGAAATTTCTTTATCTCAATAGGCCAAGAGAATCTCATTACACATGTCAACCACTTACTTTAGGTTGAATACATATTACTAAAGATAATTCTCTTGTTGTCATACTTCAACATATACCGGTTCGTTAGTATTATGGATGAAGTAGAGAAATGAAAATTTTATGACTCGTATCATCTTTTGTGAGTTCTTCCACAAAAATTGGAATACATGTGATTTTATTTGAACGTATGTTTTGAGACTATTGACAGATTAATAGTCGAGCAAGTGGACACATTCCACGGAACATTCAAAAAAATTGGGAAAATATCAAGTATCCAATAATGTTGCTCAAGTACTTCTAACCCCAAATGAATACATTGGAATCGAGTTGGTACAACCAATTGAACTAAAAAATAATAATCACTCAACTATAGCCAATATAATATTCAAGAGAACAAGATAACAATAAAACCAAAAATTTTAATGGTCGAAATCAATAGTCATAATTTAAATTGACCGTTTATGGACTTATCTTAAGAAAAAAAATAGAACAAAGCATGTTCTAAAAAATAAATAAATAAGCCCAACGAATATTCAGTGTAAAGACCGCGCATTAGTTACATACCTCACATTTTGGTTCCCATTGTACATAGGCGAACCAATACGACCTTAGTCGCGCACATCCCGAGCGCACATCCGAAATCGGATAGCAGAGGCAGAACAACAACTGGGTCTCCACCTTCCCATCTTCTCCCACGACAGAACAAGTTGGTTTTCTTTAGTTTTGCTTTTCGATCCAGTTTTGGTTTGTTCCAACTGGATTCTCTTTTAGGGTTTTTAGATAGGGTAGAGAAATGCATCTTGGCCGGGCCATCATTTACGAACTAAGCATGCCTTTTGAGAGACGATAGGATGATGTCGTGGTTTTCAATGCCAAATGTTTGGACCGAAATCATCCTGAGGAAAGGTGTTCATTGTGACGTTGTCGCATGAACAAGGCGAGAGCAGATACGATGAATGTTGGACCGGGAATGGTGTTCAGAAGCAGGGCAATTTTCTCCATAAGTGACCGGATTTGGGCGTCTCGGGTCTCCACCTTCCCATCTTCTCCCACGGAAAAAGGACCTTGAGAAAAGGAAGGTGCGTCCAGATGGTTTCCTCGGAGACCACATTAGATCCCACGGTTAGACAACCATCAGAGACAAACATACGTTACAGCTGGCCGCGGCAAAGGGCGGATGATTTGTTGGCCGGCATTAAAGACAAAATTAATTATATCATTGATTAAGGAAAATAATTATTTTATTTTATTTTATTAATATTTTTTTTGAAATAAAATAATTTTTAAATATGAAATAATATTAATTAATATAATAATAATGCAACACCTCAATATTAGGAAAACCGAGGTTTTCCGGCCTATTCCGTAGCTTCGAGGAGGGTGTTTTCCCCAAAGGACATTGGGAGGCTAAAAACGCCGGACTTCATGTGTTTTGGTAAGAATTCCCAAAATAACAAGGGTGATGGAGCTGGTTTCAGTCCTTTTTAAATATGAAATAATATATTTTTGGTTCATGCGCTTTCATCGGTGCTAAGGATGTCATTAATATTTAAATATAATTATATCAATTAAGGAAAATAAATGGGAAAACGGGCAAGATATTTTATTTTATTTTATTAATATTTTCTCGCGTAAGAACATAAAATTTATAATTTTTTTAAATTTTACCACTTTAGAGCTTAATAATTTCTTTTTTTCATCTAAAGAATTGTTTGGTTAATAATGACGCAGTTGTGGTTTGGGTAGCTTTATTTTCATAGGTTAGGTGTTTATTCAAAAGGGGGTGGGAGCTCAGCTTGTTGCAACCAAGATTACAATTGATGCGGAGTTAGTTAATAAATAAACTTATCTAGAACTTGAAATTATAACATAATTTAATATTTTTTTTGAAATAAAATAATTTTTAAATATGAAATAATATTAATTAATATAATAATAATGCAACACAGATACCAGAAAAAGAACAGCACAGGTGTGGTAAGATCATCGATCAAAAATTCCCAAAACTTACAACAAAAAGAATCTAGAATTATGCTAATTAAATATACAGTATGTCATAATCAAGGTTAAGAACAGACAAATCTTCTTAAGAAAATACAGAAAACATGTGATGGAGACAAATTAATTAGCATGTGATGAAAAAAAATTCCTATGGTTGATCTTCGCGTGGTTGAGTTTCGCCCTTTGACGTTTTTGATTTAAAAAAAAAAATATAGATCCGATAAACATCTGTGGATGGTTCCGTACTGTGAGTTGATCAACCAAACTTTCGCGGGGGAGAAGGATTTTTCTTGATGTGTCATATTTTACAAAATCAGATCATAAGATGATAATTGGATTATTTTTTTTTTTCGGAGAGGCTAGAGCTCGTGCTGATAACGTTTTGCAGTGGAAATGTAGAGAAGACAAAGAGACAAGGGGTTTGTTTGGGAGCTTGGAAACGGGATAACATATCCTGGAAAAGTTTATCTTAATTTAATTTATGATAACCATGTTAATGATTAGTTTTAATGGTGTTTGTCTAAAATTCTATCATATCTTGGGCTAGGTTAACTTGTGTTTGTTTGACTACAAAAATAGGTTAATATAAACAATTATTTCAATATTTCTTAGCCAAATACTTATTTTAAAGGAAAATAACTGTCTAACCCAGGTGAGGATACAGGTATCCCAGGTATTTGGAAGAATACCTTAACCTCACTTTTTTAGCTTCCTAAAATCAAGGAAGGTTTAGTAATCCTTCTCCAGGATTAAAATTGCAGTGAGACAAACACATTTTAACAGTTTTTTATTGGATAACCCAACCTAGGATGGGATATCCAGGATACCAAACACGACCAAGAAAGTTTTCATTCATCAGTCTCTTAGGGTTACATGGATACAATATATATAAAGGAGAAACACTAGGTAACTAGATGGACCGCACATCCATGGGATGTAGGCCCTGTAACACTAAAATCCTAGTGTAGTTTTATCTTTTGCTGTCGTACTTGAGAAATGAACGATTTCAACACACAAAACCTTGTGTTGGTGAATGCTTGGCCGAGTCAAATAGATTTTTGAACAGGAGTCAGTCAAGGACCTTTATTTGAGAGTGTGTTTGTTCTTTGCTGACTTTGCATCTGATTCGGCCCCTGACTCAGTTCGAGTTAGATGTGACTCGCGATCTGACTCAGGTTAAACTCGAGCCCAGCTGAGTCAGGAAATAAAATGCCCGACTCATGGGACTAAGCCACTGACTCACATATTTTTTAGTCAGATGAGTCAGATCTGACTCAAAAACAAACATATTGAGTCAGATCCAGATGAATCAGGTGATATCAATCAAATCCAGTCGAGTTAGATTCAGATGAGTCAGGAAAAACTAAACAAGGTGCGTGTACTGCTGACTGGAATCTGAAAATGTGTGCTTGAAAAGAACAAAATCCAAGTGATGTGTTGCACACGAGAAACATAAGGTGTGAGAGAGAGAAAGAGATGTTTGGAGGAGGAGAAGAAGAAGAAGAAGAAGAAGAAGAAGAAGAAGAAGAAATGGTAAAGTGCTCTTGGATTTAGTCAGACTTGTAGTTGTTTTGGTTCGTCTCAAGAAGAAGAAGAAGAAGAAGAAGAGAAATCGAAGCAGTGGCATTCTTCTCCATCACATCCGAAGTTGAGGGTTAAATCGAGAAGTTATGGTTCGTAAAAAAGGGTTAGTACATGAAACCCACTTCCAATTATCTTTGTACTGCAACTTGGATTTTAGGGTTTTCTAGAATTTGGCGCTTATAAGTAAATTTTGGTTTTTAGGGTTCATAAATTTTGAGGTTTTTACTGTATAAGCATGTAATTAGTGTTTCTAGAGCTTGATCGATCACATACAAAAGAGAATTATTCAACAAAGAGACGATTCAATTAGATATGAATGGTCCGACATAAGCACAGATTGGACAATCTTTATCAATGCCTCTTTTAGGAAAGAAGAATCTACCATGTGTTACGCTTTTATTATTTACTCAGTTTAAAGAAACTTTCATGCACATATTTGCGACGTCAGAGTGGGCTTCTGCGGGTTTTTATGCTGAAACAAAAACCTTACTTAAGGAAGTTACTTGGTGAAAAGAGAACATTTTATCAAGCGTTCATATCATCGCCAATTCCAAAGAATGGCAGACAACATTGAAAAGACTAGCACAGAGATCTCTTGGACACTAAAAAACCTTTTGCAAGAGGCCAAGGTAATTATGGGAGAATTTCCCCAAGCGCAGGTGAAATACATAAATAGAGGACATAATTAACTCAGCAATAGACTTTATCACTTAGGAAGCGAGGGTAAAAAACCTCCAACATATGTCTTCACTGTTACACCAAAGAGTATATAAATCTAGTATTTATTCCAATATTTTTGATAAAAATGGAATTGTAAATTTGTTGTACTACATTTATTAATTAATACATTTAATCTTCCAATATTTTTTTTTAGGATACGACATTCTAATTAATTTCGTTATGTCACTTTAATTGTTGCTGGTCTAATATCAGAGCCAAAATTTACTTCAATCCAAAATGTGCATGGTGGCCCAAAAATTAAAATAAAAATCTGCACCATGAACCGGAGTATGACCCGTGACTATATATTACGGTACTGCAAGTGATGCATAATGATTACGCGTTACAGAGTTGCAGGCCAAGTCAGAGTTCCACCGTAATGGTGTAATGCGAAGCCATAATAGCGCAACGCAAGCCATAATGGCGGTATTACTGTATAGACTGTCAAGTGTCGAGAATGGCATAAACCCACAGGGCTAATGTAGTGCAAGTGCATCACTATATTGTAAATACATTTGGCTAAGTGATGAAGCTTATTGGCCGACACAATGAAGCTTCATTGAAGGTTTGGCAAGACATGGCTAAAGTGACAGATGCAACATGCGATGTTGGCATCGATGCATATCCATGGAATTGAGTTGGCCCAAACTCAAGGATGATGCAAGAGTGAAGAATAGGCCAGGAGTTGGTCTATGGCATTAGTTCAAGGCTGGCCAAAGCTTGAACAATGCAAACAAGCTAGTAATGCAAGAGTGGCATTACTATTGTCAAGTAAATTGGCGAAGTAAAGCATATGACGCATGAGTAACTAGAGTGAGCTTAAGGAGATGACATAGATGTTTGAAGCTAAAGGAATGTCCTTGCATGAGTTTAGAATGATAAGCATGCAGGGCCAAGAGGGCTGAACGTTGGCGCAAGACAGAATCCAGTATGGCACAACAAGTGTACAATACGGCTCAAGTGACGGTTATAAGTTGGTTATTGGCTTCACAAGCGTGCCAAAGGTGCGAGACAAGTTAGAAGGCTTATTAAATGAGTTCATAGCCTTAGTAGAGTGTCCCTAACCGTTCAAGACAAGTGTGGCTTCAATCTGCATGACAACACAAAAGGTGGCAGTTGAAAAAGCAGATTGGCGGTTATGGAAACTACCTGATGGTAGGCCTCGAAAGTGTATGAATTATATGGCCTACGAGTGATACCGCAAGTGCACGGTGTCTTGGTTGTAGGACTGAGCAAGTGCGGGTCGATCCCACAAGGACTAGGGGTGCTCTAGTTGATTCTACGTCTTCTTATTTGAATTCAAGTAAGGAAATGTAACAAGTGACAATGTTTGGTTGCCGATCACGGCTGATTTGAGTGATGATGAACTCTAAACTAAGGTAAAAAGATAACTTGAGAGCTACGGGGTGGTGAATCCACCACGACCTTATACTAAAGCGATTCCTAACACGATTATAGTCTTGGTTCATTCGAGGGATGAACACCATAATATTGCCTTACTAATTTCACACACTCCCCCTAGTATGGAGTGTCTTCTTACAGATACACTCCATCACGGGGTCATGCACTCAACCAGCTAACTCAATCAAACCATGAAGCTTACAAGAACCACACAAGACAGGTGAATAGCTTAGCATCTTCTCGGGGTTTCAACACACTAAAATTTGACTTAAAACATTACAAGATAAATAAAACACAAATACGACTAAAGTGACGGCTCTGCTAATCCAGGCGTGGGGTTTTTTGCACACCCTTCAACTGCTATTTATACATGCGAGAGAAATCCCCAAAATACAAACCCTAATTAAATTAAAAATAGAAATTAAATGAAAAGTAAATCGAACCCATACTCTCGATTCGTGTCCCCTTCTGTCACATCGTCCTGGTAGCTTTGCTTGTGATGTTGGTGGAAACTCTAGCTTCTAGTTATCTATAAATTAGCTTCTAGAGTTGGTAGAAGCTAAGAAATAGATAACTCAAGGTAGAAGAAGGGTAAACGAGGAAGGTCTGTTGTTGCGATTGTTGGTTGGTATGGGCATTTTGTGGTGTCGACGAGATGGTGGAGGAGATGGAGGTGGTGCGGCTCGCAAGGGAAGGAGATGGGAATGGGTTTTGCGAGAGGGTGATGGAAGAGGAAGAAAGAGAAGAAGAAGATGAAAATAGGGTTAGGTTGATGGGTTTTGTCGATGGTGTAGGTATATGCAACTAGGGTGTGGCGGGCACGTGAGGGACGATGGGAAGGACGCGGCGGCGTTGGATCGTGGGGAAGAAATCTCAACGGCTCGGGAAGGTAAGCGGTTTTGGCTCGATCTAGTGTTGAGCGGGAGCAGCTATCTTCGATCTTCGATTGCACGTCGGATCTAGGATAGATCGAATCTAACGGCTGAATGAGACGGACTCGGATCCTGAGTGCAGGTAGCTTTAGCCCATGTCTTCCTTGTTGGGTTGCAGCGGATTCGCGCGCGGAGCTTTGGCTATCTGCTCCATAGATGCTTGACTCCAATTCTTCGCTCTTTTGCTCCTTAGTTTCTCAGAGCTTTATTTATTGCCTAAAAACACAAAATTAATTAATACAAATATTTATTCTTGAAAACAAAGAAAAAACGAAATGCGGGATAATATCGATTTCTAAGCGCAAAAGATGAGTAAAATGCCAATAAAAGGTGTATAAATATGCACTATTTGGCACTCATCAAATACCCCCAAACCTGAATTTTACTTGTCCTCAAGTGAAACGAGAAAATAAGAAATCCTAACTATACCTGTCGCGGTCTCTCGAATGCATTTAGCGTATGCACTAAGCCTTTAAACCCCTAGGTGTCCCTAGTGGACGAGTTGTAGTCTCGTGAGGGTTTACCAGGTGTACCCACAAAACCTTCTCCAACTTCGAGTGTAAAAGAGTCTCAAGCATCCTAGAAGCTGAGGACATAGAGTTTCGCATGCTAGTAATAGAAGTTAGAACTATCGAAGAACGCCTTCTCATCCTTAAGTCTTGGCGAGAAGTAACCATACCATATGAAAGAATTCGGATTCGATTGTGGTCATAAGTCTCAACTTCTGCCTCACCATTAGGGTTTTATGATAATTGCACTCAAAAAGATCGCTTTTTAGTCTCTCATGTGTGCGGGCGGGGATAAAGAGAGAAATCCCGCACACGTTGTAGGTAAGAAGGATAACCTTCCGAAATAAAATCTGGAGACTCCACGAAATGTGGATAAAAAGAATCTTTTGATGATCTCTTCAAGGAAGGAAATCAACCATTAGCAAGGGGTGGGGTCTTGAGTACTCACTCTACTTCTCACCCGAAGGATCTAAATATAATTAGGCAATCTCTCTCAAGAACCATAGAAACGTCTTCAATCTTCGGTCTTCGGTCTTCAAATCAACCATTTCCTTGTTGTTTGGATTTTTTTGATAAAGACTTTTTGAACTCTCTTTACCATGGTGGTAAAACTACGTATATATATATATATATATATATTTTAAACTTATATATACATATATATTTTTTTTTTTTTTTTTTTTTTTTTTTTAATAAGTGAAAATAAAAATAAAAATACAAATAATGAAACAACTAACTCCATGGACAAAGGACTTTACTCACTTTTTCCACTTGTATTGTCTTGATTTTATAAATTTTATTAATTCTCATTTTCTTTTCCGATCGGCAATTAATATCATTCTCTCAACTGGGAAATCACATCAGCTAGAACCATAGAAAGCGTCTTCTCAATCTTCGGTCTTCGGTCTTCAAATGTTGATGGTTTATAAAGTAATTCTAAATACGAACTTCTAAACTTCACAAAAGATAAGACTTGACAATTTTTAACTTTTTGTTTTTCTCAGTGTTTTTTACTCAAATTCCTTGTTGTTTGGATTTTTCTTTTTGAACTCTCTTTACCATGGTGGTAGCAAATAAAATCCCTTGTTGGAGGAGTACGATACAATATATATATATATATTTTTTTGACTTTTTTTTTTTTTTTTTTTTTTTTTTGAATAAGTGAAAATAAAAATAAAAATACAAATAACTCCTTCATGGAAACAACTAACTCCATGGTCATAAACCTTGGACTATATCAATTTTTCTTTCAATATTGGATGACGCTCCGTTTGCTGACGATGATGTGTTTCTATGGGTCTTGCTGATTGAGAGAGAGAGTGATGTTAACGGCAAATCGGTATTTAGAAGGAGTTTTCATCTTTAGACGTCACCCTCATGATTGACAAAAACTAGCACTCAAGAGATCAAAAGTAGTGCTGAAATTGGTGCGAAGTTGGGTAGCTCACCATTCCTACCGGAATTGACGTAAGGTGACACACACTCTAACAGCTTTTCTAGAAAGTTGCAAAAAATTGAAGGTTGGTGCCTCACTTGATGTAAAATGGGTAGTCTCCACTATGGGTGATCACAATTCTACTACCGAATATCTAAGCAGACACCTAATTAAGCCCTCCCGGTATGGTTAAATCCAACTTTAACGCTCTAATCAACTAAGGAACCCGATTGTGTTCTCCGGTACTTCCAAGTTACATTATTTCGGTCGGAATCTCTATGTAAACATAGCTAAAAGCATGCTAGTGACTCTAAAATCTCTAAAAGTTGGAGGTTTTTACAAAAAGAGTTTTGAAATTTTTTTTTTTTTTTTTTTTTTTTTAAAAAAAGGTAAAATAAAAGACTTTTTTTTTTTTTTTAAAAAATTAAAAGGTAAAATAAAAGACTAAAAACTCTAAATGCAAATGCACCCCCAAACCTAATTCAAACATTGTCCTCAATGTGTCACAGATAGGAAAAATTTGAACAGTCACGTACCACGAGAACTATGCTGATAAGATAAAAAGGGAAGAGATTACCGGATGTCGGCAAGAGTAAGGTTGAGCTTCATTCGTCAAGGCTAGAATCCAATATTCTCAACGGAGATCATATCGGATTAGCATAATATATGTGCAAGAAGACTCAACCGATTCAAGAAAAGAAAAATCTAACAAGTCCCTACTTGGATATATACAATGAAAATTCACCATAAACCAACAGTCTAAAGAGTTGAGGATCAACCCAATAGAAAAATATACGCACATTAACAGACCTTACACAAATATAATATGAGAGTGCAAGTAAGGCGCAAATGGGAAGGAGTTTCCCCCAAACTGAACTTGTGAACGGGTGTGTTTGTGAGAACAAAATCTTGCAATTTTAACGGTACATCATGCAAAAGGTCTAACTCAAAGTGAGTTTTGCTAGAAACAGGCAGACATACACATACCAACTGTGGCTCCTTAAGAGTGTTATACTTTGATGCAAAATAGTCCAAGAGGACTTGGGAAGCACAAAGTTCTAGGCCTAGATTAGGCATTTTCAGAAAAGTTGGTTTTGCAATTTTGTGACAAACTACACCTAGGTTTGGTGGAAGAGTTTCAATTTGTGACTCAGGAGAGAGGTTAGGTACATCTAAGTTGTGTTCATGTATAAAATCATTTGCACCGTCACACTCTTTCCTAAGGTCAGGAGTGGGTAAATCATGGTCATTTTCACGGGGGCAATTCATCAATTTCCATGTCAAATTCATCGAGGAGGCAACATATTGTGACATGGGCGGGGGAATCAGACACAGAAATAATATTATGATCCAAAAGAACATTAGTGTCAACAGAAGATTCATCCTTTCTTAAGTCACAAACAAGTTGTGTAGCATGCTCACATTCACTGAAGAATTTCACAAAACTAAGCTCATAGTTAAGATCACATTTATGAATGTTAGAAGAAGTATCATTCATAAGGTTCACAAGAAGAGACGCCTAACGTCTACGAACCAAAAGATTCCATCATATTTTCGGCATGCACATGCTCTTCTAACATATCATATTCATCATCATCATTATCATAGCAAAAATTCATCTCTCCATTCACAATTGTAGCATTTCTAGTGTACTCATTGACCTCTAGATTAGGTTCATATTCAGTATATGGTTGTGCAAAAGGTTCACTAGAGAAGGGATGCTTAGACATGTTGCTATGTGGATGGTCATGCATTGCATTCATTTCAAGCCTAGCATTTTGCTCCATGAGTGTTTCCATTATTGATTGCAAACTAGGAGTTGGGGGAGTATCAAATTGTTCATCTCCCCACTGTGGTGAATGATGCATGTGTGCAGGTTGATTATGGTCCCAATAGTCACTTCTAGACACTTCGTACATTGGATTATCATGGTTTTCCTTAGACTGTCTAAAAGCATGCAAAATATAACAGTACTCAGCAGGGTGGTCTAAGCCACCACATAAGGTGCAAGCATGCATTTCATATTGCCTAGAAAAACTAGATTCGACAGATTGCCTTTCTAAAGCAGATAGTCGAGCCTCTAATTGATCTAAAAGTGATGACTGGGTATGAGAAATTTGTTCATTTTCAACCTGAGGTGGATGATGTATGTGATCATAATGATTAGGGTTTGTGAGATCAGGGCCCTCAGCAGGCTCATAAAATTCCCTAAAATCACTATGGTAGGGGTGTTCATCCTGTGAAAGGTGCCCATAAGCAAGCTCTCTAAGGGATTTGTTTGAATCCCCAGATGCAGACCAAAATCCTGACATGATTTAGTACTCAAATTGAACTCAAAATTTAGTTTGGTTTATGTGGGTTTTGTTTGGTTTTGTTGGGAAAGTTTGGTTTATGTGGGTTTTGGTTTGGTTTTGTAGGAAGCCCAGCAATTGTGTGCAAAGCCTAGGTTGTGTGGGCTCAATTTGCTGCACAGACCAGCTAATAGGTTTAGCCTAAGCAGCCCAGATGGTGTGACTTAGTGAAACTGGTTCTAGCCCGTGAGATGGGACTTAATCTTTTGCACGACCTAGCAGACTATGGGCTCGGTTTGGTTTGTTTCGACCCAAAGTTGGGTTCGGTTAGCCGGTGATGTTATTAGCCAGAGATGTGGGTTTAGCTAGCCCGAGTTGGGTTCGAGTGGGCTGGTTTGGTGTAAGCCCAAGTTATGAGTTTAGTTAGCCCAGTGGAACTGGGTTTCAGTTATAAACAACCCGATTCAACTCGGTAAATCGCTGAGTTAGGATTGACTCAGCTATTCAGGGAGTCAACTCAACTCTGCCGGTTTAACTCAGTGAACAGTAACCAGTTCACTCACTTAGCTTAGTCAGACTTTTACTCAGCTGAGTCAAAGTTTCTATTCAGCCCTCACTTAGCTCACAACTGAGAGCTTCAGTTGCTCAAATCTGGCAGGGCTAATGGCATACAAGGTACAGGCTAAGCATAGATTTGTCACAGGTTTGCAACTATTGACAGGGTCTTGCTCAGGTGAGACAGGTTATGCTCAAATTATGGTAGCAGAGTAGCTAGCACAAGCTCATGCACAGGGGCTGGAGTTTAAGCTCAAATTTGCAGCTTCAGGGGGTAGCAATTGAGCGAGTCTGGCATTCAACACAGCGGTCAAACAAGCAAGAAAGTATCATGCAAAGTTTGGGATTATGCTCAGAGCTTTGGCTATCTAAGTTCACGCTCAAATCACAGCTTCAGGGCTAACAGCTAACAAGCTTAGCTAGAATGCCACTTAAGCTTAGCAGCTACAGGGTAGATGGCTCCCTAGAGCAATGCACTAGGCACAAGGCAAGTCAATACAGAACTACACAGAATTGTTATTCAAGCCTTGCAGCTACAGGGGACTGGCAAGGGTTGTTTGGCTCACGAGGGTTGCGGGTATTGAAGACTTTCAAAATATTTGCCCGGGTATCCCACTTCACAACAGTTACAAGTTACTCATCAAATACACAAATGCTTGTATTTTACTGATGCTCGGCACTTGACAAATTAGCTAATGCACGGATGCACACTTAGCAAAAGTTCTATCAAGATTTCGGTATTTGATAACTCACACAAGGTCTCGGCACTTGAATAGATCATGTCAACGAGGTCAGGGTTATGCTCAGGGTTGCCTTCACTTGGGCTTCAGCTAACTTGGGTAATCAAGTAGCAGCTCAACTCCCAGCTTCAGGGGGCTGGAGATTGATAGCTCAGATGGGTTACACAAGTGCTCAGGTTGACTGTTGCAGATGCACAGCACAAGCAAAGCACAAATTGGGTAAGGTGAACAGCACAACTCATGCAAGATACATCACACAGTGGCCTTAGTGCAGCTTCAGTTCATGCACCGGCCGAATGCCTGATTGGCAATTGACTCTCAAAACTTAGCAGCAACAAATTACAGCACAGAGAACGGCTTACTAAGGTTCTGGCAAATGGCAAACAGGGCTCATGCAAATGGCAGATGGAGTTTAAGATTTTCACAGGTTGAGCTCAGGGGTTTTACGAGCAAGACTTGCTCGGAATTACATACTACCGAGTTAACCAATGCAAGAGGTACAAAAATATTAATACACCTGGTAGCCGAGATTTGGTTGATGTCAATCAGCCTAGCTCAAACTCGACAGCTTCAGGGGGCTGGAGTTGAGCACAGACCAATGTAAGGTAAGGCACAGAACAGTGGACAAATCTCAGCTGCAGCTCAACTATAGCTCAACTCGACAGCGTCAGGAGCATACAAGGGCGCATTCAAAGGTAAGGGGGAGCACAAGCTCAGGGAGCATACAAGGGCACATTCAAAGCAGACTAACAATCAGGCAAGCTCACCTAGCAAGGTGACTATGTTATCAAGCAAGTTGGTAGGCCTACCTCGTTCACAGCTCATGCGCAAATGTGCCAGGGCAGCAGTTGTAGCTACCTGGCTATGTTGTTCTGCATCTTATCTTCCTTGGGTTTGCTCAACACAGCAGCACAGCAAGTCCTGCTAGCTCGACACAGAAATTTAGTACCCAGGAATGCACAGATGCAAATGAGAAGAAGCAGGTGATTAAGAGCAAAGATGTAGTTTACAAAAATTAACTAAGTTATACTAAACAAAGACTAAAAGAAATAACACAGAGCAACTATGTACAGGGTGATTGAAAACAGCTAAACAGCAAATGAAAGACTAAAAACAATGCAAAGCAAAGGACTAAAAACAGTAAAGACAAGGTAAATATGTACAGGGTGAGAATGAAAAACAGTGAAGCGAGCCAATGAACACTGGGCACGCGCCAAGTCCCCGGCAACGGCGCCAAAAACTTGGTAGGCCTCGAAAGTGTATGAATTATATGGCCTACGAGTGATACCGCAAGTGCACGGTGTCTTGGTTGTAGGACTGAGCAAGTGCGGGTCGATCCCACAAGGACTAGGGGTGCTCTAGTTGATTCTACGTCTTCTTCAACTGAATTCAAGTAAGGAAATGTAACAAGTGACAATGTTTGGTTGCCGATACGGCTGATTTGAGTGACAGTGAACTCTAAACTAAGGTAAAAAGATAACTTGAGAGCTACCAGGGTGGTGAATCCACCACCTGACCTTATACTAAAGCAGTTCCTAACCTGATTATAGTCTTGGTTCATTCCAGGGATGAACACCATAATATTGCCTTACTAATTTCACACACTCCCCCCTAGTATGGAGTGTCTTCTTATGATACACTCCATCACAGGGTCATGCACTCAACCAGCTAACTCAATCAAACCATGAAGCTTACAAGAACCACACAAGACAGTGAATAGCTTAGCATCTTCTCAGGGGTTTCAACACACCCTGGAAATTTGACTTAAAACATTACAAGATAAATAAAACACAAATACGACTAAAGTGACAGCTCTGGCTAATCCAGGCGTGGGGTTTTTCGCACACCCTTCACTGCTATTTATACATGCAGAGAAATCCCCAAAATACAAACCCTAATTAAATTAAAAATAGAAATTAAATGAAAAGTAAATCGAACCCATACTCTCTGATTCGTGTCCCCTTCTTGTCACATCGTCCCTGGTAGCTTTGCTTGTGATGTTGGTGGAAACTCTAGCTTCTAGTTATCTATAAATTAGCTTCTAGAGTTGGTAGAAGCTAAGAAATAGATAACTCAAGGTAGAGAAGGGTAGCAGGAAGGTGCGGCTGTTGCAGTTGTTGGCTGGTATGGCTGTGGTGTCAGACGAGATGGTGGAGGAGATGGAGGTGGTGCGGCTCTGCAAGGGGAAGGAGATGTGAATGGGTTTTGCAGAGGGTGATGGGAAGAGGAAGAAAGAGAAGAAGAAGATGAAAATAGGGTTAGGTTGATGGGTTTTGTCGATGGTGTAGGTATATGCAACTAGGGTGTGAGGCGGGCACAGCAAGGGACGATGGGAAGGACGCAGCGAGCGTTGGATCGTGGGGAAGAAATCTCAACGGCTCGGGGAAGGTAGCGGTTTTGGCTCGATCTAGTGTTGAGCGGGAGCAGCTATCTTCGATGCACGCGGTTGGAGCGAGCGTCGGATCTAGGATAGATCGAATCTAACGGCCTGAATGAGACGGACTCGGATCCGAGTCTGGGTAGCTTTAGCCCATGTCTTCCTTGTTGGGTTGCAAACCGATTCGCGCGCGAACTTTGGCTATCTGCTCCATAGATGCTTGACTCCAATTCTTACGCTCTTTTGCTCCTTAGTTTCTCCGAGCTTTATTTATTGCCTAAAAACACAAAATTAATTAATACAAATATTTATTCTTGAAAACAAAGAAAAAACAGAATCTGGGATAATATCTGATTTCTAAGCGCAAAAGATGAGTAAAATGCCAATAAAAAGGTGTATAAATATGCACTATTTGGCACTCATCACCTGATGGGACACATGGCTGTTCCATGCGTGTGCAAGTGTTGTGCACGGTTTTGGCTAGTGATTTTGTTGTATAAATAGTCCTAAGGAGTGGGAAAAATCAGTAGGCTTACATAGGAGAGTTAGTCTCATGTTTGAGAGAGTTAGGCATTCACCAAGAGGGTGAATGGCCTGTTTTTGGTCCATGTGATGGACGAGTTTTGTAATCTTCCTTTAGTGCAATAAAATGAGTTTGTTTCGGTATCCTTTGTGTTCATTATGTTGCTTGATGTTGTGTGAGAATTGGTTAAGTACATGGCAGAACCTCTTATGCTTATGGGGGCATGAAGAGTTAGAGAGAAAGAATAAAAGACTCCCGTTGTGCAATGCCTTGTGACTGAAGGCAGATGCGTACTTTGGTGCAAGTATGCAAGGATGAATGATTTTGGGTGAAGTTGATTCACTGAACCACAATCATTGCCGTCATGACCCATGAAAATTTTAGGCGATTAAATGGGCGTGTGACACTGGTATCGAGCTATGTTAGGGGACACAGATTCTTGATTTTTCTCTTTTACTCAAGTTAATGTCATTTGTTTGTCAAATTCAGTGAAGAATTGTTTGGGTTTCACTAGTATGGAGACTAGAAGAAGTTGTTCTTGTGTGGAAAGATCAATTGGAATGAACTTGAAGCTTGAAGTAGCAGCAGGCCATGAAAGTTTATGACAAAGGTGTCAAAATTCCAGCCCAAAGTGTTAGGCGAACGCGCAAGAATCATTGAAAACCGGGTTTTCAAGTGATTACATGACAAAACTAATGAGTATGCTGACTTCTATGATGCAAGTAAGGTGTTAAAGTCCATGTTTCTCACAAGTATGCGAAGATTATGCATTTGGAATGCATTCTTTCGTAGTGTTATCAGTAACAAGAATATTACCCCTTGTAATGTCAGTGGTAATGGGAATTTTGCGAAAATTCCTGAACTCAAAGAAGTTGATGGCCTTTGTAGTGGAAAAGTAGATGAAGAACATGTCTATGTGATAGAATGAAAGTGTTTTCATCATAGCCATTTGATGGAAGATTATAGTTATCTCTCTTGAGTGCATATACCTTGGTGGTAATGCAAAAGTCTGGTTGTGAACCAGCATTTTTGTGGCAATGTGATGCCATAGAAGAAGAATTGGATGGCCAATTCTTATCTAGCAAAAAGATTATTGAAAGGCTGAAGAAATAAGCGCAAGTTAGGGGAAAACCGATACACCACGGTCTTGCGTATGCAAAGAGTTCTTCGTTGATGCTAGATGCGCACAAGGAGTGTGCTTGCACCTGGTTTATGAGTGGGATTAAAATGCTTGGACAAGGGTGTCCAAAGACCTGCATTTGATCATAACCACAAGCGGATGTTCTTGTCAACTGCAAATCAACAATTATTGCTACTGAAGTTGATTTTGGAGAAGGGGAAAGACAAGAGTAACCAGATGTGCATGGGCAGTAAAAATGAGTTCCAAGTTTGAAGAAGAATGCGGCATTCTTTCTTTAGGGAACGTAGGAAGTGACGCCTCATTTGCAAGGATTATGACCTTGTTAAGATTTGTCCAAAGTGTTTATCCGCGGAAGTCATTGAATAATATGACTTTGCTGAGCTCTATGGTGATGCTCAGAATCACCAAGTAAAGTCCGTTCCAGTTGTGCAAAGGTGCACAAGTTTGTGTCAAGATTTGGGTGCTAATTGGCATAGCATGTATGCAACAGTAGCATGCGCCAAATGAGATTTGGGCATGGCCAGAATGCATAATGCGTAAAGAAATGCAAGTTAGGCAAAATGTAGATGCATGGAAAAGAAGGACAAAGTAGTGGTGATGCATTAGAATGGCATGTGGCCATTATTGAAGAAATCTTCATGACAGCAAAAGAAAAATGATAGCATCAGTCTAAAGTAGTATTCAACTAATTGTCAATTATAGTGTGCTTCGTTATGGGAGTGGCATACGAACGTTGATAGTTGGAAGAATGCATGTGGAAAAGTGAATTGCTACATTGGGGACGGTAGGTGCTGTCTCGCTTCCTTTGTTGCTTAGAAGCGAAGTTGAAGTCAGCATTGCAAGGCTTGTTAGGTTTTACAAGTTGCAATCAGTTGGCGCGAGTATTTTCTCAAGTTTAAGTATACTTTCAGTTTAGGTCGAGTGGACCTTGGTGTTGGAATGAAGTCTCTCTATGTAAGGTAGTAGTGAATGAGGGTATTTGAAGTGAAAGATCTTGCCTCTTTCATTCAAAGTAAAGCTAGTTCGCGTGGAAGATGCTACATAGCATATAAAGCTAAAATATGCAATAGAAGACGTTGAAAGTGAAATGAGCAAATTGAGTTGGTGGCATAGTCGAGTTTGTTGTTGAGAGTTATGTGGAAGTGCAAAGGCATTTGGCAGCGATAACATGGAGTAACGCAGCAAGAATGAAGATGTAAGTCCATCAAGTACATGAGTTAAGAGTAACTCATTGTTAGGAAGAACATGATGTTGTTTTTCTTCCACATTATAGCGTAGCAGTTTGAAAGAGAAAGTGATGCTTAAAATTGCTAGTTTCAAAGGCGCGTGAAGAGGATGCATGGTCTAAAAAGACGGTCTGATGTCAGGGGTATCCTAAGTCATGAATATACCAAAGTCATGCATTTCAATCATGATGTTGCGACAATGCAAGCAAAGAACAGCAAGGTGCAGGTTCTTTGGCATACAAATGATGCAAGTCCAAGAAGGTGAAGATTGCAACATGATTTGGAGGCCCAATCTAGTGAAAGTCCTGAAGTTTGCAAAGTGCATCAAAGGTTATAGATTACGGCACATACCAAGAGTGGTATAAAATCATTGGATGCATACCTTAAGGCATAGCATGATTTGGCGTAGGCGCATATGATTGAAGAATTGAGGCCAAGTCTTGTATAAGTCCTGTTATGTTATGTGGTGCAACTAAAGTCGGAAAATGGAGGCATAATACAATGGAAATGATCAATGTGATCAGTTGGAAAGAATCATTACTTTTGTACACTTAGGCACAAATGATTCATGCGAAGTTCAAGCTCAATTCAGGGAGTTGGCAAGAGGAATTTCCAAGTTGCATTTGGGTGTTGATATGCGATTGTAATGAGAGTTAGAACGTCTAATCAACGTGACAACAACAATACAAGTCGATAGGATCAATGGAAAGAAGCGATAAGCTAAGTGATGGCATTTGGTTCTAGGCATAAAAGTTTTGGCAAGAATGAAGGCCAAACAAAGTTTGCTGATTTCTGAGAAAGGCTCAGAAGCGTACAAGGCCAGAGAACAAGTATAACGAGTATACTTTGTTGCGTTCAACGAGGGCGTTGAACGGATTAGGTGGGGGGAGGTCTATTACGGTACTACAAGTGATGCATAATGATTACGCGCTACAGAGTTGCAGGCCAAGTCAGAGTTCCACCGTAATGGTGCAATGCGAAGCCATAATAGCGCAACGCAAGCCATAATGGCGGTATTACTGTATAGACTGTCAAGTGTCGAGAATGGCATAAACCCACAGGGCTGATGTAGTGCAAGTGCAGCACTACATTGTAAATACATTTTCCTAGTGATGAAGCTTATTGGCCGACACAATGAAGCTTCATTGAAGGTTTGGCAAGACATGGCCAAAGTGACAGATGCAACATGCGATGTTGGCATCGATGCATATCCGTGGAATTGAGTTGGCCCAAACTCAATGATGATGTAAGAGTGAAGAATAGGCCAGGAGTTGGTCTATGGCATTAGTTCAAGGCTGGCCAAAGCTTGAACAATGCAAACAAGCTAGTAATGCAAGAGTGGCATTACTATTGTCAAGCAAATTGGCGAAGTGAATCATATGACGCATGAGTAACTAGAGTGAGCTTAAGGAGGTGGCATCGATGTTTGAAGCTTAAGGAATGTCCGTGCATGAGTTTAGAATGATAAGCATGTAGGGCCAAGAGGGCTGAACGTTGGCGCAAGACAGAATCCAGTATGGCACAACAAGTGTGCAATACGGCTCAAGTGACGGTTATAAGTTGGTTATTGGCTTCAAAAGCGTTCCAAAGGTGCGAGACAAGTTAGAAGGCTTATGCAATGAGTTCATAGCCTTAGTAGAGTGTCCCTAACCGTTCAAGACAAGTGTGGCTTCAATCTGCATGACAACACAAAAGGTGGCAGTTGAAAAGCAGATTGGCGGTTATGGAAACTACCTGATGGGACACATGGCTGTTCCATGCGTGTGCAAGTGTTGTGCACGGTTTTGGCTAGTGAGTTTGCTGTATAAATAGTCCTAAGGATTGGGAAAAATCAGTAGGCTTACATAGGAGAGTTAGTCTCATGTTTGAGAGAGTTAGGCATTCACCAAGAGGGTGAATGGCCTGTTTTTGGTCCATGTGATGGACGAGTTTTGTAATCTTCCTTTAGTGCAATAAAATGAGTTTGTTGCAGTATCATTTGTGTTCATTATATTACTGATGTTGTGTGAGAATTGGTTAAGTACATGGCAGAACCTCTTATGCTTATGGGGGCATGCAGAGTTAGAGAGAAAGAAGAAAAGACTTTCGTTGTGCAATGCCTTATGAGTGAAGGCAGATGCGTACTTTGGTGCAAGTATGCAAGGCTGAATGATTTTGGGTAAAGTTGATTCACTGAACCACAATCATTGCCGGTCATGACCCATGAAAATTTTAGGTGATTAAATGGGCGTGTGACACTATATTACATTTACCATTATGTCTCAATCTGGGTTGCACTAACACGGACATGGTGACGCAGACACGATGCGACGCGGACACGAACACGAATAAATTCTCAAAAAAGTAGGACGTGGACACGTTAAGAAATTAGTGATATTTCCGATTAAATTATACCATATTATGAATGTAATTTCTCAACAATCCTAATAAATTATTAAGAAATAACAAATTTGTGTAGTATTAAGCATATATACTAATAACACGATATATATATATGAAATTCTTAGTAGAGATTTATACTAAAATAATTAGTGACATATCCATGTGATGTCAGTGATGTGTTTGTCCTGCATAAGCGTGCGTCCAAATGCCTAACAGAGTCAGATGAGGATATGTGACCATTTTAGGCGCGTCCGCACTACCCAGGTATCAATATACATTTCGATCTGAAATAAGTTTTATCTTTTGATCATAGGCTGGATAGGACCTTTATAGCTTTGATACCTAAGAAAAATATTTCTTCAAGTGTCAAAGATTATAGGCCCATTAGTCTATGCAATTATGCTATGAAAATTATAACCAAAATCCTCACTAATAGGATTAGGCCAGTTATGAGTAAAATTGTTTCTAAGAACCAACATGCTTTCATAGAAGGGAGGTCCATTTTTGACTCGACCATTATTTGTAATGAAATTGTTCATTATTTTAAAACTAAGAAAGGTGTTAAAGGTTGGATGCCTCTCAAACTTGATTTTGATAAAGCTTATGATAAGGTTAGTTGGTCTTTTATTACTAAAATCTTAAAATATGTTGGATTTGTGGATAAGGTAGTGAATTGGGTTATGACTTGTATAAGTTCTGTTGTTTTTCGAGTTATTATAAATGATGCTCCAAGTAAAGAATTCACTCCAAAGAATGGAGTTATTATAAACGATGCTCCAAGTAAAGCATTCACTCTAAAGCATGAGATCCTCCAAGGAGACCTACTGTACCCTTTTATTTTCTTTCTTTTCCTTGAAGCTTTGTCGAGACTTTTATAACATGGTATTGACTCGAAATATCTGCAGGGTATTACTGTTACTAAAGGATCTCTTATGATAACTCATTCTCTGTATGCTGATGACAACATAATTTTCTTGAAGAAAGATTACAAGAATGCTCGCAACCTTAGGCAGATCCTAGACAAGTTTAGTCGATGGTCTGGTCAGGTTATAAGTAATGAAAAATCGACCTTATTGACTTCTAGAAACTTGGGAAAAAGCTTCACCATGGGAATGGCTAGAGCGCTTAAATTTCATGTTGCTACTAAGCTACATAAAGTACTTAGGGATCCCTTTACAATGGGGTAGAGTGTCTGAAAAGACGTTTTAATATTTGTTAGAAAAACTTAGTAATAGAATGGCTGGGTGGAAGTCTAGATCTTTGGACATAGCTGGTAGGTCAGTACTTGATCCTTTTTCGAATCATGTTATGTCTATGCTTAAGTTACCTAAAGGTCTAGTCAATAAGATTGACAAATTTAGGAGGAATTTCCTGTGGGGTGGTGATTAGGACTCTAAGAAAATGCATAATGTTAACTGGCTTACTCTTTGTCGTCCTATTGTTCAAGGTGGTTTAGGGCTAAGAGATCTGGGTCTAAATAATTTAGCATTGCTTCCTAAAATGGCTTGGAGGATCAGTGAAGATCCAATCTCTGATGTGGCTAGTCTTTTGAAGGCTAAGTACTTCAGAGATGGTGAATTTTGGTCAAGTAAGACTAAGAGTGGTTGTTCCTCCAATTTGAGAAGTTTAGTGTAAGGAAAGGAAGTTATTAAAGGTAGCTTAAGATGGTGTATTGGTGATGGCAGTCATGTGGATTTCAGAAATGATCCATGGATCAATGAACTTCCACTGTCTGTTCTCATCAATACGGAGGATGTTAATGCCCCTTTTCTTAATGTTAAGGATGTCATCAACCCAAATACGAGACAACGGGATATGTCAATTGTGGAAAATTTTGTCTCTGAAGAGGTTAAAAAAAACATTTTGTTCCTATTTCCTCTAGCGATGCTAGGTGTCATAGAAGGGTGTGGACTCATGGGAAAGATGGTAGGGTAAATGTTAAAGAGGCTTAAAAATTTCTTATCTTCGGGAGGGTTGGGACAGAGAATACCAATGCCGACAGGAAATTTGTGGATCATTAATTGCCCACAGAAAATCAAATTCTATTTGTGGAAGTTATACCACAATAAACTTAATCTTAATGAATCTCTTTACAGGAAAGGTATTGCTTCTAGCCCTGGTTGTTCTTTTTGTCAATGTGATTTCGGAACTGTTTATCATTTGTTTTCAATTGCTCTTCAGTTTTCCCTATTTGGATGAAGTTACATGATATGGCAAGCTTTAGGTTTAATTTAATTGTAATGTCACCTTCGTATTTAAAACAACTTCTGTCATTAAATGTCTCTGTTGGCAGTATTAAATGGTGCTACATTATCCCATTTGTGCTATGGAGTAAGTATTTAGAATAATAGAAACTGGTTGAATCATGATAATGAAAGGTTTGTTGCTCTTAAAACTTTAGCTTTGGAAATTAGGAAAGATGGAGAGCATTATTTCACTGTCATACTTAAAGAAGAGATCTAAGCGTTGGCATAAAATTTTAGTCGAGTGGAATTTTCCTAAACCAGGTTATCATAAGTTGAATACAAATGGAGCCTCTACTAATTCTCTACATGCAGGAATTGGCGGGGTGGTTAGGGATGATTCTGGGTCTTTTGTGGAAGGCTGTGCAAAATATATTTTTCAGAATGGGAGCAATGTTGCTGAAGTCTGATCGGCAAGAGATGGTCTGCAGCTCGTTGTCCAATTGGAAATTAGGAAAGTTGAAGTGGAGTGTGACTCTGCCTATACCATACATCAGTGTAAGGGCGAAATTGATCCACCGTGGTACCTCAAGGGACTTGTCCAAGACATTACATATTTAAGGGAGAAATTTGAAGATCTTTTTTTCGTTCATCAATACCGAGAATCAAATTTTGTCACCGATAGTTTGTCAAAAAAAAACTTCAGAGAGACTTTTAGAGGGGTTGTGGATTAGTAATCCACCTGATGTAATAAATAATAATCTTGTAGCTGACATTCAGGGTGTGTCTTATATGAGAATGGTAGACTGGTTTATTGTTTTTGTTTCAGACACCTAGCTCAGCTGGTCATTCCCGTTCCCCAAAGTTTAATACGCTCCAGGAGGTCCCAGGTCCGAGTCCCCAATGGCGTAATATTGCAGGAATTAACATGGAAGGTAGTGTTAGCTTGCCCCCCTTGTGACACAATCTCAACCCCCTCACGTCGTTTCGGCTCTCTAAGTTAGGTTACCCATGAGGCTCGCTGGCAGGTTAGCACATCAACCTGTTCAATTAATGTAGTAGTATGTCGTTGGAGCTTAGCTTGTTAGGCTTCCAACTAGTTTAATGTAATAATATTTATCAAATAATATAATAATATTTAAAAAATAAAAAAATAAAAAAAATAAACGATTTCTAGAACCTAGTCTGTATTTGAGTTGGTGATGGTGAATGCTTTGCTGAGTCAAATAGATTTTTGAACCGGACTCAGTCAAGGACCTTTAACTGGGTTTTGTATCTCGACTGAACCTGAAAATGTGCTAGAAAAAAACAACATCCAAGTGAAATAAAAAATGGTGAAGTTGCAGACTCGAGAAACACGAGGTGTGAGAGAGAAAGAGATGATCAAAGAAGAAGACGAAGAAGAACAGAAACGGTAAAGTGCTCTTGGGTTTAGTTGGATTTGTAGTTGCTTTGGTTCGTCACAGTCGAAGAAGAAAAGATAAATCGAAGCATTTACACAGCGGCTTTCTTCTCCGTCACAGCCAAAGTTGAGGGCTAAATCGAGAAGCTATGGTTCGCCAAAAAGGGTGAGTACATGAAACCCACTTCCAATTATCTTTCTATTGCAACTTCCATTTCAGGGTTTACTAGAATTTCAGGCTTATTAGTAAATTTTTGTTTTTAGGGTTCATAATTTTTGGGGTTTCTACTGTATAAGCATGTAATTAGTGTTTCTAGGGCTTGATCGATCGTCAAGAAACATTGAACTTAGGGTTTTTGGCTTGCAGATGGCTAATAATACACAGAGAGGACGGAAGGGTTTTATCAGTGAAGAGGATATTGCTTCGGTTTTAACAAGGTACAGTGCACCAACAATTCTAGCTCTACTTAAGGAAGTTGCCCAGTATCCTGATGTGAAAATCGATTGGAATGTGTTGGTCAAGAAGACGACAACTGGTATTACTAATGCCGCGGAATATCAGAAGCTATGGAGACATTTGGCCTATGGCGATAAACTGCCAGAAACAATAGAAGAAACAATTGAGGAGCAGCCAGTGGAAGATGATGATAGTGATTTGGAGTATGAGTTGGAAGCTCTTCGTCCTGTTAACGATGATGCATCATTAGAGGCTGCAGCTTGTGTTAAGGTGCTGCTTGCTTCTGGTTTGCAAGATGACGCAGGAACTGTAGAAGCTCCATTGACTATAAACATACCTACTTGGCAGAATTATAGAAGTCCATTGGATAATCCTCTGCTGTGCAGCTTAAAGGGAATTAATATTACTGTTCCAGTTTCTGTACAAAAACAATCGTCAACTGTAGTGACAACAACTGCAGTGAGAACAGCTGAAGAAGGATTGGATGCAACTGTGTCAAATGCTGGCGGCCAGGCTGGAAAAGGAAAAAGGAAGCACTGGACGGCAGAGGAGGATGATGAACTCATTGCTGCTGTGAAGAAATTTGGTAAAAGGAATTGGGCTAACATTCTTAAGGCAAATATTTTCAAGGGTGATAGGACTGTTTCTCAATTGTCTCAGAGATGGGGAATCATAAGGAAGAGACTAAAATTGGAGGCAGGTGGAGGGGAACTCATTGCGCGACAGCGTGCTACCAACCGAGCAGTTTCTTCTGCTCTTAATATGCCCATAAGTAATAGCTTATTGGAAGCATATGCAGCTTCTGTGGTCCCAAATCCGATGGTACAAGAAGCTGCTGGAGCCCGTATAGCCACTCCTTTGACTGCCAAATCTCTGCGTAAAGCTGCACGATCCAAGAAATCATCAATGCCAGGTGTACATTATATTTGCACAGGCTTGTCACCAGCATCCCCAGACACATACTCTACTTCGGTACCAAGTGTCTCTCCGCCACCACCAACACCTGCAGAGAAAAGTCAGGTTCCTTCCTCTGCATCTACTTCATGTGGGACGGTTGCTGCAGGCAACAAGACAAATAGAGTTGCGAGTGCCGGAGTTGGGAACACGTTGGAGGAAGAAAATGCTCAGAACTCACATAAGGAAGTAGTCACATAATTGGTTGTCTTCAGCAGATATAGCAAATGATGGCAAACAAGATGATCAAACAGCTTTGCCAGATTCAGATATGGTTATTGGAGATCAAACGACGCAAAATCTTAGTAAGTTACCAACTGTTGAAGCTGCCGCCAGTGACCCAATGCAGTTAGACAATCATCATATCGAAAAAGAAAAAGAGAATACGAAGACTTCGCCTGCAGCGGCGAAGTAAGGTTAGTTAGACTATTTGTTAATATGACCATTAGTTCAATTAGTAGATGTGTTCAGAAATTGGAGAAGAGGAAGGAAGCAGAGGTAGGGAAAGCACTAGCTATGTATATATCTGTATGGTTCAAGGTAGAAACTTGAATGATCATGATAGGATTTAGAGGTTATTGTGTTTCTGCAATCGACCGAGTTGTTATACCTCTAATTAAGGTCCGCTAATGACAATTTAAAGAATATATTGTTTATATTGCTTGGTGTTTTTCTTCTCTTCATGTTCTGTACTGATAGTTGATAATTCTTCCTATGGTAGTAACCCAAACCGGTGCCCCATTGACCTGACTTATTGCAGTATGAACTGTCAACATTAATCATATGAACAATCTTGGATGGAGGTTGGCTGCCAGCTTTTGTTATTGGGTGATTTGTTCTTGATGTTGTTCTCCCTGTCTCCAGTTTTTGAGATGTAACCGAATGTGAATTGGTGTTGTACTCTGTTGTGCCTGTATCTTATAATTAGGTCTGCTTAACCAAAAAAAAATAAAAACAGACTAGAAAATCTTTTACTGCTGCTGATGTATTCATGTTTCTTCCTCGACAACTATCCAAATGAAGGCAGAGTTGCTGAATCAGATGGAGTCATGTTTAGCAGGGTATTTAATGGTATTGGTACCTACATGTCACCAGTATTTTTTCAGTGTTACGGGTCTGGTGTCAAGAATCGTATAACTGAGCATCTGATTTATGAAAACGAAAGATGGATGGCAAAGTTGATAAATGGTGGCTACTGTAACTGCAGCATACTTGTCGTATCTGAATATGGAGGTAACCCAATATTCTTAACCGTGTTCTGTTCATTTCTGCAAACTTGCAATTTCATCTTTTTAAAATTTTAAGTCTTCTCAAAATTAGGCTTTATTTGTCAAACTTAGTCATTCTAGGTGTCTAATTCAAAATCCCTTAGCTCTAAGCACCAAATTAGGAACACTAGTTTGTATCAAGGTTTAGGGGATATACTGGATAATGAACTTTTGTTCTCCATTACATATATGATTAGATTATAAGAACATCTCTTCAGCATAACACGTGTCAGTTAAAAGACCTTCGGATATGATTCCCACATACACAAAAAAAAGACACAAAATGAACTTTTTTTTGGGCACCAATTTTCATTTTGAATTTTGTACCAAAAAAAAAAAAAAAGATAAAAAATAATCTTTCATTAGAACTATTGGTGCTGGATTTATGTTTATTACTCTAGTTAGATCATGGTTTGGTAAAAAAATCCTCCAAACCTATTTTCTTTGTTCCGAAAACTAAAAAATGCATCAATTTCTGTCTATTGAGGGAAGTTCTGTGATTCTGTCCATTGACAGCATTCTGTACTCGGGTGATATTTTCACTTCTCATGTTTAATTCTAAACTTTAGTGGATGTTACTATGTTTTTTTCTTTTTGTTGAAAAAATGCTTGCTGTATATGGGAACTCATTTCCTATTATCTTAGCATGGAAAGAGCTTTCGTAGAACCTAGTTTTAGAACCTGGATTCACTGCATACGAAATTTTTACCTGGAGCCGTACTTAGCTTCTTGTTGTACATTTGATGGGTCAGGAGTTGGGCACTCAAGACATACTTGTATACGAATTTTAACCTGGAATGGATGTTCTGCTATAAGCATTATTATCTTCTCTAAACTGATAATATCGATTAAAACGTACTTAAACCCCCTCAAGTTATCTTCAGAAATTAATGATCAAAACAATGCGACTAACAGGACAGCCATCAGCTTTTGAACCTATAATAGAAGACCTAGTTGAAGTCTTCGCCTATCAGTACTAAGAAACAAAGGTAACATTTAACAACAAGAAAAATTAGTAAAAGGAATACGTAATAGGATTATGATCATCAGTTTGCCGTATGTATGTTCAATATTTTAGATATGTAAGTATAACAATACCTCCATTATGAATTGGCAGGAGGAATCCTGATTGGATGCCAATTGCCAAGGCTGAAAGAATGACCAAACCTGCAGCGACAGTCCAGTAGCACAGCAGCTCAGGGTCCATCAAAGACGGCACTGCAAGATATTTGGCTCTGTGCACCATTCCTCATCCGCTCCTGCTGCTTTCAGATAGCACCTAGCAAAATTTGGCAGTAAAATTGTCATAGCCGACAACGCGAAATAAGAATCCTTGCAGAATCAAGGACTAAAACTGAATGGTCAGGAATGCAGCCAGGCTGTTACAGATGAATGCAGTGCGTCTCACTAGTATATTGAAGAATATAGTGAGCTAGAGACAGAAGGGGAAGGAAACAATGCCATAAGAAGTTGTAAGTGGTGGGCACGAAACATCGGAAGTTGAGGATCTCTTGAACAAACCACTCCATGACAACAACTTCACTCCTGATATACACATGGCTCCCAATCTGAAATATCCTTTGTTTTAAACTGCACATATTTTTGTAGAGAAACAGATCAATAGCAGTCAATGTATGCTATAATCCTTTGATGGGTATAACAGGTGAGGCAAGCAATTCCAAGCAATTGAAAGTTTCCTTTTGTCTTCCAAGAAGCCTTGGCTTAAAAATCTTTCCAAGAGGCTTACACATAAGAACACTGTCTCTAAATTGAGCTCCCTCAGACCTGCTTCCTACTTGCGTTGATTATCCAGTTAACAATCACATGGTTTCTTTCTCTGCTCCTGAAGTTGTTGCAACTCTCTTCATGAAAACCAAATCAAGTAGTAAAGAAAATTCATATTAGAAAAGGTACTGGTTGATTTGTGAAGAGACTTTCACCATGTTTGTTTATTCCCGACTCATCTGAGTTGTTTCGATCAGACTGAAATCACGTGACTCATTTGGATCTGACTCAATATGTTTGTTTTGAGTCGGATCTGACTAAACTGACTCAAAATAGAAAACAAACGGTCGACTCGGCCCGCGAGTCGGCCAGTTGAGTCAGCCCCGGACGTCGAGTTAGCCGCAAACAAACAAGGTCTTTGTTTTTCGTAACAAGAATACCACGGTGTACAATTTGGGCGCGGTAACTAGATTTCCGTCTCAAGTTAGCAAAGGGCATATGGTTTGCCGAATTCTCTTATCTAGACTTAGCTCCATGGTTTATTTTCGAACTATGATTTTAGGCATACGAAAATCTTTTAGGGCATACCAAGTAAAGACAAAAAAGGAGTGTAAATAGCAAAATCAGAAGCCCCTTAACCAAATATTTTTGGTAATGGCAATCTGCCCTTCTAGGATTAGTGTTAATACTAATGATTAGTTAAAATAATTCTGATTAGTGATTAGTTTTAGGATTAATAAAAAAATTTGAGTAAGAAAAAAAAAGTTAGGTTTTTTTAGAAGGAGAAGGTGAAAGTGAGAAATTTTTTTGTGTAGATTATTTAGTTACTCTTGAATTGTAGTCATTTAGGCTATTCAAGGAAATTTTCAACATATCTTATGTTTAATCTCACTTTTGTAGGTTAAAATCATCAAAAGTCTGTGTTTTTCATTAAGGTTCGGTGAGTCCGGATGAGCAGTTTGGCTAGTCAAAGTGTTGATTGAGAGCCGAACCTACCTTGTAGACCCCGAGTTCGGCTTGGTTCGAATTGTTCTAACAAGCCGAACCCTACACTGAATCCATCTCGGAAGAAAAATGTTTAGGGTTCGACATATTTAGAAATTCGTAAGCGCTTGAACATGTTGGAAAACACATTGTTCGGCTATTTGAATAAGTAGAATATAAGCCGAACTCGATCATGTACATTTCTAGGTTAATAATTTTGTATTGGTTCTAAGGCACATATTGTGAATATCGTAATAGCCGAACCTCGTAAATGTGCTAGGTTCGGCACATATTATGATTATCGAATACGCCGAACCCCTGTGCATCTCTATCTGTGACTAGGTTCGGCTTGAAATTTCATGAAATTTCAAGCCAAACTGTTCATATACACTTACATGAAGCTTTTGTGAAGAACAGTTCGGCTAAAAACGCAACTCAATTTTGAGCCGAACCCAACACCGTAACCGTCATTTAATCGATGAAAAACAACAAATAGGAGATTGGGTTTGTAAAACTTACTTTCTTATCCTCGTTTCCGGAGTTGGAGATGCAGTTGGTTCAATTTCTGGTTCAATTGGTGGTTGATTTTCAGTTTCTACACCTTCATCTTCAATTGGTTCTTCTTCTTCAATTGATGGATTAGAAGAAGATTTGGTTTGCCTAGTCCCTGCTTTTCTTTGTATGAGTCATTATGTAGTTCAGTTTAATCGACAATCAAATTTTTACGAATCGACAATTAATCACGGTGATGAATTTTTTCGGGAGGGGAAGAGTTCGGCTAGAGGAGGAAGAAGAAGAGATGTTAAGGGAAGCTGATTTTGATTTTTTAAAAAACTGATTTTAGATTTTTGTATTAAGGGTATATAGGTAATTGAGCTACCCATGGGTTACCCCTTATAAGGTCATCCAAGATGGGACTATCATTTTGTATGCCCGGAAAGTTTTATGTATGCCTAAAATCATAGTTCTTATTTTCAGCCTTAGCTGTATGGCTCATTTTGGCCCAAGAAAAGGCACACCATGACCATAGTCTGTGTGGTAGAAAAGAACGAAACCCAAGTGAAATAAAAAACCTAGCACTTTTAGGGGCGACCCCGAAAGAATTAGGGGCGACTTTTTTATTCCCAACCCATATACACCGTTAAGGGATGTCCAAAAACGCGGAGAATACGTTAATGCCCTTACACAATCGGAAGATATTTAGTGCCCGATTATTATACATCAATCGGAAGTTTAGTAACTATGTTATACTACCGATTAATATCGATTTTGTGCCAAACTCGCATTTGGCTTCTATAAAAATCGGAAGGAAAAATAACCTCACTAGACTACCGATTGTTAAAGTATAGAAATAAGAAATCTTTTGAATTTTGCATTGGTGAAATTTGGGGCTCCTATATAATCGGACAAATAAAAAAATGTCTAAGCTACCGATTTAGGGCTTCCAATAATCGGATGGTAAAAGTAACAATGACTACCGATTATGGTAGATTTCAAATTTCCCTGCAATGAAGGATTTTCGAAAAAACTCATTTTGGGGCAACCTATAATCGGGAGGTTGGGTAACCTATTTGGCTTACGATTATGGCTACATCCAAATCACGAACTACATGGTTATGGTCGTCTGCACCCTCAAAACCTAGGGAATTTGGCCAATGCTCAATTTGGGGCTTCCAATAATCGGTGGGTTATAAGTAACCCACTCTACCGATTTTGCTACTCAACAATCGGTAGATAATTAGGTGGTATTACCTACCGATTAATAACCGTTTGACAGATAAAACCAAAGTCGACCTAAATTCAAATTCATTTCATTTTCTTTTCAACTTCAACTTCAACTCCTCTTCTCCTCTTTCCTTTCGATTGCAGAGAGGAAAACTCTCCCCCTCTCCTCGCTATACATCGTTCATCGTCGAATCGAATCATCGTCGATTATTCTCTATAAAGATGAAAGAAACGTAACGTAAAAAAGCTCGAACCAAAAACGTAGTGCGCGGTGAGGATCCGAATATTGGATTGCATGCCCGTAATAAAGAGGTTTTAACTCACGAACCCGAAGAACACGAAGACGATGAAGTAGGCGTGCGATGGCCAAACTCTCGGGCAACTTCAAATGGCGCCGATTAGGTAAGATTCTACCATTATTTTGGTTTATATTGCTTCAATTGGACGAATCCATGTTTATTTTTTTTAGGGTTTTCGGTTATTATCCAGAATCGGTAGGTTAGGTATTGTTATAAACTTCCGATTGTGGTCGAACTCTTCATTTCACGAGAAAATTTGTCATATTCGGGTGGTAAAAATTTAGGTATCCTACCGATTATATAACTTTTTTCATTACTGAGGCCTAAATCGATCATAATCTAAGCTAATTGTGATTTTGCCTTCCGAATATACTAGGGAAGAACAAGTATTAGAGACGCAATAATCGGGTGATATATTCTGTAATATCTTTCCGATTTTTTAGGCTAACAACTTGATTTGTTTCTGGACACAAAGAGACGCATATTCGGTAGACATTAGTTTTGTGAGGCTTCCGATTGTGTGACATTCGGTAGGTGGACTTTTTTATGCCTTTCGACTATTTGCATTCGGAGGGTTATGTTGAACTTTAGATTCCGATTATTGTGTGTAGATAAACATATTCGAACACTAGAAATTTTATTTTGTTTCCGATTATACGTATTCGGTAGCTTTAGGTGAATTGATACTTACGATTGATAGTAATCGGAGGCAATTTGTTAAATCAACCAATCGAATATTTAGTTTCATAACCTGTTGTACTTTTTTTTGTTGTTTAGGGATAGGCGAGGTAAAAACATCCAAGATGCAATTGTCTCGGCTAGTGCAAGGAAGGATAGGCGTCAGAACTCCGACGGCTAGTGCAAGGAGAGCTAGATCGCTAACGCCGCTTCAAGTGGTCAAGTTGGAACTCAACAAGCAAGCCAAGAAGCTGTTCAACCTAGTGCCCCTCAATCAGAACCGGTTCAATCAGGTGTTCAACCAAGTGCCTCTCAATCACAACCAATCCAAGAAGGTGTTCAACCAAGTGCCTCTCAATCACAACCAATCCAAGAAGGTGTTCAACCAAGTGCTTCTCTATCACAACCAATCCAAGAAGGTGTTCAACCAAGTGCCTCTCTATCACAACCAATCCAAGAAGGTGTTCAACCAAGTGCTCCACCATCACAACCAGAAATTGAACAAGTAGAAGAAGTAGGACAAGCCGAAAAGAAAAATCCTCCTCGAAAAGAAAAAACACCTTGTCGAGAGATGAACGAAGGTGAAGGATATTCTAAGGTGTAATCCTTGGGCTGCTTAGGAGGATGGAGGACAATTGTTATTTGGATACAAAGAATCACAGCCGTAGAAATATATGAAACGAGGTAATGATCGTATCCATTTTATTAACTTATTATGTTTTTCTCCGTAATACTTTTAAGGGTTGTAGTTTTAGGTTATTCTAATTTTATTTTTTAACTTGTCATGTGTTTAATAGTATCATTCCGATGCGGTTCGTTTACTCAAAGCGACCGCGCACCAACATAAATGCTAGATTGGCCTTTGGAGGATGAATGTGAAAGGTTCAAGACCATTATTGCGAATCGGGGTTGGCCAATGCTGCGGAGAACTCAATGTTGGAACATGACCGGGTGGCTATATCGGCGTTTGTGGAGAGACTTTATCCTGAGACCGACACCTTCCATATGCCGTTTGGGGAGATGAAGATAACCCCAGATGATGTTGAGCAGATTCTTAAACTTCCCGTCCATGGAAAGGGTGTTAGGGCCGAGTTCACTAAGCAGTTGGAATGGAGGAATCTTTATGATCTGACTAAGAAGTGTTTGGGTTGGGATGAAGAAACATCAACAAATGAGTTCAAAAGATGCATGAAGTATAGAACTAGACAGTTCAACATGGGTACTCTGATGGATATGTTCAAGGGCACCAAGGAAAAAGAAGAGAAAGGAAATTTAACGGACGAGCAAGTCAACCACGCGGCCACCGCATATCTCCTATGTGTATTGGGATGTGTCATTTTCCCCAATACCAGTGGCAATCGGGTCGACGCCAACCTTTTACAACTTCTGGATCCTCTCGATAAAGTGCATGAGTACTCTTGGGGCACGGCATGCCATGCGTGGTTGATGGAAGAGTTGAGAAAGGCGTCGAGGCTTGGAATTAGCCAAGTGGCCGGGAACGTGAGTCCTGTACAGGTATTGTTTATTAACTCCACATACTTGGTTATTTTTTTATTTTTTTTATACTATTGAAGAATCAATTTCCTAATACTTGCAAAAATGACATTATAGACTTGGATCTACGTCCACTTCCCTATCTTGGGATTGGCCATTGAAAACGCGGCGTGGGAGAAAGGTGACCCTATAGGAAGAAAGTACGTCTTCGATGACAACCATTCTAGGACGAAGGAGCATCGGTTTATTCGTTTGAGGAGATTTTGGACTCACTTAATGCCCAAGACGTATGCTTTGATCCATACAAGGAAGACAGAGCTCTCGGACATATCGCGGGTCGGTCCGATTTGGCACTTTATTTTGGACCGTTGTGGCACCCCACGGGATATGTGATGTACAATGCCTCAAGGGTGATGCGACAACACGGTTTTGTACAAAGGTATACCAAAGGAGGAAATCCATGGCAATTTCACTTTGGATCTGGAGCACTGCAGTCGATAAAGATTCTATCACGGTGGTTCACAAGGGTTCACCATCCTGTAAATTCCATTGGGATAGAAGGGCGCATTACTTGATCAACCAAGGAAGGGCAGCCAACCAAGGTTTTGAAAATGCTCCCAACTACATGGATTGGTACCGCAATGTTTCTCATGTTCGTGTAATCCGTGATCTTAAAGCAAAGCCGACTTCATACAAGAGTATCCTCAAAGAGAAGCCTGCGGGTTTTGATAGATTGGTACGTATTGTTTTGTTAATTTAGTTTAATATTATGGGTCAAAATAGATTAATAACCGTTTGATGGTATGCTATGTTTTAAAACAGATGAACAGGTTCAAGCGTTTGTCGAAATGGTGCACTGATTGTATAAAGTCTGTAGAGCCTGTTTCAATTGAGAAGATAAAAAAGCACCAACAGTTGATTGACAACGTTGACAATGAGGAGTATGCATCTCAGTTCGGGGAAAAATTGCAAAAGAAACCTACAACAAAGGTGAACAAAAGAACTCGGGCGTCATCGAGCACTCAAGTTGGTGAAACCAATGATGATGCTGTTCCAAGTCGTAGAGGTGGTAAAGGTCGCAAAATCAAAGCAAAAAGGAACAAATAAACTTTCGATGTTGTAAACTCTCGATGTTTTTCGTTAACTTTATGGATAACTTTGTTTATGTTGGATTATGTCGGATTATGTCGTTTTCAAAGTTTGTGTCGGAATATTAGTTGTTTCGTTATGTTTATGGATTAAGAATAGTTATTTTACACATTTTATGCATTTAACGATGACTCTCAGCGAATCACATGAAGAGACATGAAAGTGTTGAATTTTGGAACACAATCGGAAGATAAGTTTATATATTAACCTACCGATTCTGGGGATGTTCCAATTTTTAGTCGAATCGGTAGGGTTATACGTTATTAACCTACCGATTCTCGGGGATTTTGCAAAATATTTGGTCAGAATCGGAAGATTGCTAATATACTTTTCTCTCCGATTATCATGTGTAAAGAAAACTTGTCTTCTATATCCAAACAACACCACAATCGGAAGGTAAATGTGCACCTTCACTTCCGAATAACAATAATCGGTAGGTTTATTTGTAATGTTCATTCCGACTGTTATATGTAAAAAAAATTTGTTCTCTGTAACCAAACAACACCATAATCGGAAAGTAATTGAGCACATTGACTTCCGAATATTTGTAATCGGAGGTTTGTGGTTTTGTTAATTTCCGATTATTATACTAAAAAACAACTATGGTTTCTGTAACCAAACAACACCATAATCGAACGGTAACTTTTCACCTTGACTTCCGAATATCTTTAATTGGTAGGTTTAGTTTTTGTTGGTTTTCGATTATTCTGTGTGAAATAACCAATGTTTCCTGGAACCAAATAACACCATAATCGGAACTAAAGTTGACACATAATATAACCGAATAAGTTGACACATGGTTATGCCTGGATTCACACTCAAAACCTATGGAATTTGGCAAGGGCTCGATCACGGGGCTCCTTATAATCGGTAGGTTGTTAAGTTGTTAACTCTACCGATTATGGTATATTTCAAATTCCCTTACATGAAGGATTTTAGAAAAACTCATTTTGGGGCAACCCATAATCGGATGGTTTGGTAATATATTTAACTCCGATTAACGCCGCATCCAAAACACGAACCAAGTGGTTATGGTGGTCATGTACACTCAAAACCTATGAAATATGGCAAAGGTTGGATCGGGGCTCGTTATAATCGGTGGGTTATATAATTATATACCCTACCGATTATGGTATATTTCAAAATTCATCACGTGAAGGATTTTAGAAAAAACTCATTTCGGGGCAACTTATAATCGGTAGTGTATGTAACCTATTAGGCTTCCGATTATGGCTACATCCACACTCAAGCCAAGTGGTTATGGTTGGCTCTGCACCCCTCAAAACCTATGGAATTTGGCCAGGGGTTGAATATGGGGCTCCTTATAATCGGTAGTCTTACAAGTTGGATAACCTACCGATTATAAAAGAGATTATTTTCCAAGTATCTACACAATAATCGGTAGGCATAGTTTCAATTTAACCTACCGATTCACCTTTAACCTCCGATTATGGTGTTGGCTACCGATTATATAAGGGCATATTGGCCATTTCAAAAATCGAAGATAAAGGGTAGCTTAGATTTACGTTTGGGTGACCTTTTTATCTTTTAGTGTCGCCCTAATTCTTTCGGGTCGCCCTAAACGTGCCAGGATAAAAAATGGCAAAGTTGAAACAAAATGGGTGAGAATCGAGAGATATCCATCACAACCAAGTGCTTGCTGGGGTTTAGTTGTAATCGAAAACATCTTTCTTGAAATACATTGAGTGGTTCGATCAAAAAAAAAAAAAAAAAAAAAAAAAAGAAATCGAAATCGGTGGGTTTCTTACGCATCACAAACGCTGAAGTTGAGGGTTAATATGGTTCGTCAAAAGGGTTAGTACTTGGAATTATCAAATGCATTTTGGGGTTTATTAGAATTTGGTTATTAGCTATAATTTGGTTTTTAGGGTTCATAAATATTGGGGGTTTTCCATGTAAGTAGTGTGTTGGATGGTTTGTGGTGGATGTACTTAGTAACATGTACTAGGGATTTTGAAGGGTTAAGCGTCGGAAACTTAGTTTTGTTTCCGATTTTCACTCTTACTACCACACCCTTGGTTTCAGACTTTCACTTACATTATTGTTTCATTCCTGTACAGCATGTTCGTTTCAAGGAAATGGATGCTGGGTAATCCAATTCCTAAGGAATGCACCCAATTCCTTGAAGCAAGCGGTGCAAATGAACTCTTTGTAATAAAGAATTTTATTTCCTAGGCCATTGCAATGGAATTGGATTCCGGTACCAAAAATATACATTATCATGTTAGTGATTTTCAAGTTTTGATTATGAGGATTTTGTATCGATTGAAAAGAATACCACATGAGATAGTGACTTGTCATAAATGTGTTGCGTTTCTTTATAGCTGGCTCTCCAATATGTTAAAACCATATGCCTAACTGTTTATTGGGTTTTCAGTACCTTGATTGTTTTATGCTGTCTTTGTAACACAGGTGCACAATTCCTTAACTTGCATTAGCTTTATAGTCTCATTGCTTACATCAGACTTAGAGATATTTCTTTGCGTAATCCGTCACGGTGTAGAACTTCTTTTCTAGGGATTGCGATGGCTTCATCTGATAATAGTACACAAAGTCGATGGAAGGGTTTAGTCAGTGAAGAGGATATTGCTTCGGTTTTAACAAGGTACAGTGCATCAGCAAAACTAGCTCTACTTAAGGAAGTTGCTCAGTTTCCTGATGTGATAATAGATAGGAATGTGTTGGTCAAGAAGACGACAACCGGTATTATTGATGCCCGGGAATATCCGATGTTATGGAGACATCTGGCTTATTGCGATAAACTTCCAGAAGCAGTAGATGAAAAACTCGAGGAACGGCGATTGAATGATGAAGATAGTGACTTGGAGTATGAGTTGGAAGCTTTTCCTCCTGTTACTGATGAAGCATCATTAGAGGCTGCAGCTTGTGTGAAGGTGCTGCTTGCTTCTGGTTTGTCAGATGATGAAGAAGGAGGTTCAATACCTACTTGGCGGGATTCTAAAAGTCCATTGGATTATCCTCACTGCAGTGCGGCTTGAATGAAATAAATATTCGTTTCGGTTTCGTACAAAAACAATCGTCGGGTGCGGTGACAACGGCTAAAAGATTGGATGGAAATAGTGGCGACAACAGCTAAAGGATTGGATGGAACGTGGAAAATGCTGGCGGCGTTCAGCCTGCAAAAAGAAGGAAAAGGACACCCTGGACGCTAGAGGAGGATAAGGAACTCATTGCGGCTGTTAAGAAATTAGGTGAAAGGAATTGGGCTAACATTCTTAAGGCAGATATTTTCAAGGGTGATAGGACTGCTTCACAATTATCTCAGAGATGGGGAATCATAAGGAACACAAAAAACAAACTCACAGAGCAACGGCATATTACCAACCTAGTCATTACACATGCTGCGAGTATGCCCATGAATAATATCTTATCCGCAAGCATGTACGATCGACCGAGAAAATTTGGTGGCTTCACGCTACTGATTAAGCGATCAGAAATCCCTCTCCAAACTCCGAAAGGAACATCTGGTGTCATGGAAAAAGCTCGATCAATTACCAAAAGAACAGCTCCTGTGATCCCAAATCCCGATAATACAAGCGGTGATATTGTGCTGGAACCGTCTGCCACTCCTTCAACCGCCACATCGCCGCTAAAAGTTGCACACCAAATGCATTCATATAGGTGTGACACCACCCTTGACCCCTAACCACTCAGGCGCTCGGCCTAATGTGCATTACATTTGTACAGGCTTGTCATCAGCATCCCCAAGCACATACTCTACTGCGGTACCAAGTGTCTCTCCGCCACCACCAACACCTCCAGTGAAATGTAAGGTTACCTCTGTTAGTGTTCTCTCCACTGCATCTACTTCATGTGGGACGGTTGCTTCGGGCAGGAAGACAAATAGAGTTACGAGTGCTGGAGTTGGGAACAAGTTGGAGGAAGAAAAGTCTCAGAACTTACATAAGGAAGTAGTTAAGAACTCATCCAATGAAGAAGAGGCTAAGTACTTGTCTAAGAAAGAACAGATCAAGCCTGTAGAGATGATAATTTATTGTTCAGCGGATATCGCTAAGGATGGCAAACAAGATGATCAGGTAGATTCAGATATGGTTATTGGAGATCAAACGACGCAGAATCTTAGTAAGTTACTAACTGTGGAAGCTGCCGCCAGTGACCCAAATGCAGCTAGACAAGCATCATATCGAGAAAGTAAAAGGGAATATGAAGAATTCGCCTGCAGCCGCCAATTAAGGTTAGTAGACTATTGTTAATATGGCCATTATTAGTTCAATTGGTAGATGTGTTCAGAAATTGGAGGAAGAAGAAGCAAGCAGAGGTAGGGAAAGCACTGGCTATGTATATATTTTTATGGTTTAAACCTTTAAGGTAGAAACTTGAATGATCATGATCGGTTTTAGAGGTTATTGTGTTTCTGCAATCCACTGAGTTGTTATAGCTCTCTAATTAAGGTTTTCCAATGACAGTTTTTGAGAAATATATTATTGATAATGCTTGGTGTTTTTCATCTCTTCATATTCTTTACTGGTAGTTGATAATTCTGCCTATGGTAGTAACCCAAATCGAAGGATCGTTTTCCAATAAACCTGGTCCCCCATTGGCCCGACTTGTTGCAAGATGGGCTGTCAACATTCATTTTATGAACAATCTTGGATGGAGGTTGCTGTCGACTTTTGTTATTGGGTGATTTATTCTTGATGTTGTTCTCCTTGTCTCCTGTTTTTGAGATGTATACCAAATGTGAGTTTATTTCGTACTATGTTGTGCCCGTATCTTACAATTGGGTCTCAACGTAACCAAAAAAAAAAAAAAAGACTAGAAAATCTTTTATAGTCAGCTTTGTGTATTCATTTTCTTCCCCAACCAGACTTTGTCTTCCGGAGTTGATTACATTCTTCCCGAGCTCCTTTCTCTCGGGTTTTAAGCACAAATCGAACCAAGTCAAAGGGTAATGAACTTAATCACTCTTATTTTTCTAGAAAACCCGCTTGATCATTCTTTTTAGTCTTTTGCGCTTAAATTTTTCAGTCAATATTCACAATATATGTATACTTGCTCACAGGTGGATATAAAGTTTAATTTATAAATATGATAGGCTCACCTGGGCATATGGATTTTTGTGGTGAGGTTTTTACAGCTGCGAGATTGAGTAATGGAGCATTGGTGTTACTGGATACGGTTGAGGGTGTACATAATACATATACAAATCCATGCGGTTCTTCGTCAGGCGTGGATTGAGAAACTCACACCTTGTTTAGTTTAAAACAAAGTCTAGTTGATTACAGAACTCCAAATGAGTCCGATTGAAGCGCCAGCATAATTTTTGTAACTTCTGAACATGGAGACAACCCAATATTCTTGATCCTGTAAGTATATACTGTTCATTCACAATTTATCTGCCTAACTTGGTCATTCTAGGTGTCTAAATCGAATTGTATGCCTTTGCTCTTAGCACCGGATTAGCAACACTAGTTTGTATCAAGGTTTAGGGGATGTACTCGATGATGAACTGGTGTTCTCCATTACATATATGACTAGATTATAAGAACATCCCTTCAGCATAACATGTGTCAGTTAAAATGAGCTTTTTTCTCGGGTACCAACTTTCACTGGAACCATTGGTGCGGGAGTTAGGTTTATAACTCTGGTTCAATCATGGTTTGATCTGCCTAATAAGAACAACAAAATCCTCCAAACCCATTTCGTACTTCCCAAAACTCCGAAAACAAGAAACGCATCATTTCCCGTGTATTGAGAAATCTCCGTGATTCTCGTCTATTGACTCCATTCACAAACATTCAAAGTACTCAGGTGATATTTTCACTTTGGATGTAAGTATATATACTATTATTTGTGATAGGATTTAGGAGGATATATAACCACACCTCCATGATGTATTGGCAGGGAAAATCCTGGTCGGAGGAATCCTGTTTGGATGCCAAGGCTGAAAGAATGACCAAACCAAAGGGCAACATGATTGATGGCGCGCAGCACAAAGAGCCGTGGCTATCAAAGACAGCACTGCTAGGTATTTGGCTCTGTACTCCATTTTCTCGTCCGCTCTTGTTGCTTTCAGATAGAACCTGGAAAATTTTGGGCTTAAAATTCTCAGAACTGACAGTAAGAAATAATAATCCTTACAGAATCAGGGATGGACCAGGCTGAGTGTAGATTGGTGCAGTGCGTCTCACTATTATATTGAAGGTTTAGTCACGAAATAGGAGGTGAAGGAATGAATACCATAAGAAGTTGTAAGTGGTGGGCACGAAACATTGGAATCCGAGGACCTGCAGTTGGACTAACCACTCCATGGCAACTGCACATATGTTTGTACAGAAACAGATCAATAGCAGTCAATGTAAGCTCTAACTCTTCTGATGCGTATAACCAGATGTTCATGTAATCCATGGCAAAAAGGTGAATAAAGTTTACCTGTTATGCATCTGATTTTCTTCAATTTGTGTGGCTAAGGTGAGGCAAGCAATTCCAAGCAATTGAAGCTTCCTTGTTTTGTCTTTAAAGACGCCTTGGCTTAAAAATTTATCCAAGAGGTTTACACTTAGGAACACTGTCTCTAAACTGAGCTCCTAAACACTTGATTCCTGCATAATTTAATTCATGTGCTGAAATTATGGAGATTATACTATAATTACTAGCTAAACTTACATCGATTATCCAGTTAACTACTGATTGCCTCTGTTGAAGAAGAAAATCTCTGTAAGCTGTTGTTAAGAATCACGTGATTTCTTTTTCTGCTCCGAGAAGTTGTTGTAACTATCTTCAAAGGTACGCGCAAAACTGTCATCGTCCAAGTCAATTGCAGGAATTGGTATGAAATTGAGTATAAAATGCAAAGGTACAGGTATGTTCCCAGTTGGTACCCTTTCAAGTTCAAAAAAGAAAAAGCTCCCTAAACCTAAAGCTCCTAACAAAGTATCGGAAGACAAATTATTGGAATCTGGTTCTTTAAGGGGTTTAGAGTTTCCAACTTTAAAGTCTAATCGTGAAGAAATGTTTAGAGACCTCGCAAAGAACCACGATGATCTAATTTTAGAAAACGCTGACGAGTCAGTTAGTTGACAATCTCTAGTGTCTGCCAGCTGCTCTTCAATTGTTAGGTTTCATTAGGTTTCACAAGTTGTGATTTCTTTTGCTCATACTCTTTGATTTCTTGGGAACTTCTTTACTTTAGTTTTGTTTTTGTTTCTGTGGGCTTCATGCTCTTTGTCATTTGTATCAGCCCGCACACGGTTTGTGTGCTTTTTTAATCTATCCTCTTTGATCGATCAAAAAAAAAACTAAAAACTATCTTCATAATTCATCTTCAAATCTCAGAAACCGGAGAATTCCTTTGAGTAGTTGGATAAGAAATGAGTCATAAGCAGTCGGATTTGAATCTCGTTGAGAAAAATCAGTTTGAGATTCAGAATAAAAAAAAGATGACCGTAATTCAATATTAGAGTTTAGGATTACATTCATTCAAAAAAAAAAAAAAGATTTTAGGATTATTATTCTTATTCGGTTAAGCAATTCCATTCATGTGGGAAATATACACTTGACTGGCCACTAAAGTGCATTTGGAAAATGAATGAGAATTTGCTTTGAATTCAATAGAATTTGCATTTTATTACCCAACCTTATTTTTTTTTTTTCCTCAAAAAAAATAAACAGCTGGAATTTGGAATTTAAGGGGCCGCGTACAAAATGCATGTGGCACGACCATCTTAGATGGATGGTTGCCACGCAACGATTGGTTATAATTTTGAAGGGTCCTCTTATCTTGTATACCTTTATACAAGAAAAGAGTGATTAAAATATTAATATTATACGTTGATTTCATGATATTTTATTGGAGTTGGTGAAATCAGTTTAAAAGAAACCAAAAGATCATATTTCCATTACTACCCCTAAGTGTTTATAGAAAAATGGATTTAGCCTCTTTTATTGCTACGTGATCCACGATCTCTAAATCATTAATAAATCACGCCCCCACATCCATTTTGATTAGGGACTAATCCAACGGTCGAATTTTAGTTTCAATTAAGAACCCTGAATATGTAAGCCATTAATCATTCTAGCATAGCTATATATATATATATATTCTAATCGAGTTTTAAGTTTCAAGTGCGTTCTGTCTTCTGAGTTATTTTCCCCATCCAAACCTTAATTAGGGTAAACTAAGGAAAATCTCTTAATATAAGTTTCCAACGCATAGTCCAGAGGCCTGATGATAAATAGTGATAGTCAGAAGAAAAAAATAATTGTCTGATGAAGTTGGTTTGATTTTTACTATATAAGTTGGGAAAATTAAATTGGGTAAGCTCGATTGTAATTGGAAGACAAAAAATAAAGTAAAAGAAGAGAGAAAGAGAAGCTTAGGAAGATTTTATCAAAAACGAGTTCCATAGGAAACTGTTTTCTTATGATATGCGAAGAAAGGTGGACTCCACAGAAATTGTTAATACTGCAAATAGAAGGGTATTAAAGGAATAAACATTTTATAATTATCATTTGTTTATCGTATCAAAATTTTTGTAAACCCAATGAAAAGTTGTCAAATCATTAGAGAGAATATACAATTCACTAATGCTTATCTTGTATACGGGTATACAAGATCGAAAAACCCAAATTTTGAATTATACGTACATGATCTTACGGCTGAAATTAAATCTCTTGGATGATAAGTGTTAACAGTTCAAAGGTCACGATTGAATCAAACAAACCGTTGTGTTGTACTTTCAATCAACACAAATAAAAAAAAAAAAAATCAACACAAATATAAAACCCGGCACTTTTAGGGGCGACCCCGAAGAATTAGGGGCGACTTTTTTATTCCCAACCCATATACACCGTTAAGGGATGTCCAAAAACGCGGAGAATACGTTAATGCCCTTACACAATCGGAAGCTATTTTGTTTCCAATTATTATAACGAAATCGGAAGCTTAGTAACTATATTATACTACCGATTATTATCGATTTTGTGCCAAACTCGCATCTGGCTTCTATAACAATCGGAAGGGAAATAACCTCACGAGACTACCGATTATAATAGATCCTAAATTCCCAAAATTGGTGATTTCGCCAAGAAAGAAATTTGGGGCAACTGTATAATCGGAAGTCTTATTAACTACCGATTATTCTAGTTCCCAAATTCGAAAAAAAATGACATTTCTGCAAAAACAAAATTTGGGGCAACTATATAATCGGAAGTTTATTAGCTACCGATTATTCTAGTTCCCAAATTCGAAAAAAATGACATTTCTACAAAAAAAAAATTGGGGCAACTGTATAATCGGAAGTTCAAATACTTCATTTGGATACCGATTATACATTTGCCCCAACAAAATAAAGCCGTTGGAACTCTAAACTCTATATAAGGATTGTATCCTTTTACTCTCTATGGAACACAAATACCTTTAAACTCTATCCAACATCATCTTCAACATAATGGCCCAACCATTCATTAATCCTACGGAGTTCACGATCGAAGGAGATTTATCTTTATGTAGGCGCTATGTTCAATTCTATCCGAGACGAGGAGAAGAACGTAGGCAAGGAGGCATAATGAGTATGAGTTATTTGGGGAAAATTCATGAAAAATTCTGCGCCGACACCGTAACCCAAATGACCGTCACTCCGCTGATCTTTTTCTCGCCGAGTTGGTTCAATAAATGCACACGTCGAAGAATTCGTCCATTTAACTTATCTTGTGAATCAATATCGATTGAGGGGTGAAACCAATGATGAGGTTATAGAACGATCTCTCGGGGAATGGCGGAGATGGAAAAGATCCGGCTTAGTTATGAAGCTCATTTTAGAATCCTTAGGGCGATGGAAAGATTTAATCCGCTTAGGACTCGTCCAACACGTCCACGACGCTAATCACAATACCTTGTAATAGAATTGCGGAGTTCAATGTAAAATTATGATGATGTGTAGGTGATATTGTTATGAATTTCAAAATATTTATTAAAATCGGAAGTTTTAATTGTTGATCTAACTACCGATTATACTCCAACTAGTAGTTCGCTCAAAAGAAACTAGCCGTGCCTCGAAAAAACCAAACACACCGGTAGATAATACATACCGAGAAACCTCCGATTATACTACTCTAATGAAACCGAGAACTCGTTGACAAACATCCTATAATCGGAAGTATATAGCAATACATATTTACCGATTACGAATAATCGGGTGCTTTGTTCAAACATTTACTACCGATTCTGTGTAATAATTGTACGCAATTTCAGTACAGTCTTGTAAAAGTACGCATCAACGGCCATATTTTAAAAAAAAGATACGTTTGGACTCTCATCTATATAAGGAGGGTAAACTCTTCTTATTTATGCACCAAACAACACATATATAGCATTGTGTATTCTACAAATAGATTTTCCATCGTCTACTCTTGTGAATTCATTCTATATCTCAACTTACAAGCATGGCAACGTTTGACGCAGATGAAGATTTGGTCATTGTGAAAACATGGTATCGTGAAACAAGACGTGAAGATGTCATAGCAGGAAGGTTAACACCCGAAGTCTTTTGGGCGAGGGTATATAGCCAATTTGTGCGAGAGTATGGAAATCCAAAGCAAAGATCACTCCAACAAGTTCATGATCGTTTCCGACTTGTCCAAAAAGGGGTAAATGATTACATAACGATACAAAAGAGGATGTTTAACACTAGCCACTTAAGCTTGTCGATCCAACAATTTGTAAGTATAACGCCTCGGTGTTTAATCTTTCTTACTAAAACGAAGTTGACATTATTTTATGTTTGTTTATATAGGAGACACTCGCAAAAAGACAGTACTTAGTGGAAAGGGTGAAGAATTCACTTATGATGGAAGTTATGAATTCTTGAAGTCCGTCTTAACAGTATAAATGTTGATTGATGGTTACGATCGGAGGTTATTATTTTATATTGTCTACCGATTCTGGGAAGATTTTCACCTATTTTGTCAGACTTTGGTGACAATCGAAAGTTTATGCGAGATGTTGCCTACCGATTCGGGAAGATTTTCACTTTTTTGTCGACTTTGGTGACAATCGGAAGTTAATGCGGTATGTTGTCTACCGATTCTCAAAGATTTTCACTTTTTTGTCGACTTTGGTGACAATCGGATGTTTATTCAATATGTTGTCTACCGATTCGGGAAAAATTTACGATTTATTTTTTGTCGTAGTTTGGTGACAATCGGATGTTTATATAATATGTAATCTACCGATTCTCGAGGAAAAAATTTCAGTTGTTTTGTCACCTTTTAATCTAAGATAAATTCAAAAAGTTAATAACCGATTATAATATTGATTGAGTCTCTTTATTAAAGCTTGTATAATCGGTTGATATATTAAAAGTATAACTACCGATTATAGCTTTAGACTTCACGATATTTTTCACAAAATTCCAAAAAAAAAAACATGTACAAATAGGGCTTTCCAAAATACATCTTTCAAACATAACAATCATTGATCTTCATCATCCGAGGGAACCAATTCCAGTAGGCCTTCCGGAAATCCACCTTCATGACGCGATCCTAATCCAACATGTTGGTCTCATATTGTTTCACCAATCGTTACAATGATTCGTTGGGAAGTAATCGCTCCAACCAGCCAACGGAGGTAATGGGCAATCCCTCTTTACTCTTAAACCGATAAAATGCATCTCATTCACAAATGCCATAACAATTCTTCTATCTTTAACCGATTCATCGCAAAACCGTCCTTGTAGGTGTAAACGTATTAGAATGTCCATACTTAGGAGGAACAAAGAAATGTACCACGCAATTCAAAGCGTCCGCTAAGAGATATCCACATTTAGGCATTGTCATCCAATACTTGGATCCGATTGTCTTCAATCCCTTTCGGCACTTTACACGCGCAACAAAGTCTTTGAACTCTAGTTCTTTGTCGTGCCTATCTCCTTCCTTCATCATCTCCATATAGAAATCCTTGTCCTTTATTAGTTGTACCGCCATCTTAGTTCTTAAATTTTGCCATTGGGTGACATCTTGGTTCACTGCCTCTCCAAAGTAACCAATTTGTTCCGAGGCGACGTGAAACCCACAATTGCCATCCCCATCAACCTCGCGTCGGGGGACAAAACAAATGGAACAATGAGTGGAGGGAGTTGTTTCATATACTCTTCTATAATCGTATACCTTGATCGTGTTGGTCTTCCATGAAAATCCCTAGGACAACGAAGAGTACCATACTTCTCTCTTATAGTCACCATTTCCGTTGAATGTGTTTGTGGCGAGTCGCTCATTTGATCAATAATTACGGAGCTAGTTTGGGTCTCCACTAACACAACTTCTTCCACCGCATCGACTTGACTTACTTGAGAAGGCTTCGTAGAGACCTTTGGACTTCCATTTTGATCTTTTCTTGGATGACCTCTTTTCTTGGGTTGCGGCTCATCTTCAAATTCGGCTTCCGAACGCTCATGCCTACACAATATTCTTTTATTAGACAAATGATCGTTTAATTCTTTTCTTTCAATGGTCCTCGACACTTCGGTGTTTGGCCTACCCGCCCCCTTTTGCTTAATAGGTTCATCAACCTCCCTTAAACGAGGGTGAAGAGATTGCTCCAAATCATGCATCAATATTTGCTTCTTGGCGCCATTTGTTGTAGCATAACGCTCGGCTATTCTTGCACACAATTCCGACTCCATGAACGACGGACCATTGACTACGGGGTGCTTGGAGTGAAATTTAATTGCTTCCAAAATGGATGAATATCATTGATGTCAATCACATCGACGTACCTACCCATTTTATGACGACATGGGAGACCAATACCTATCATATCCTTGCAAACACAAACCGTATTCTCGTCATCGTAAGCTTTATACAACTTCAATTGTTCCATCATGTGATTTATTGCCCAACTTGAAACTTTATGAACAATGCCCCTTAGAAGCAATCTTTCCCCTTCGTGTTCCGTATGGAATTTATGTACACTAAATTGCATAGAATCCTTAATCTTTATGAGATCACGATTGGTGAATTCATGGATTGCTTCTTGGATCGACACAACTCCATTTTGACTACCTAGAAGTATTTTCTTTAATCGCCATGAGACCCTCCGCAATGCTTGTCGCCTCGTTCTTGAAGTTATGATATTCATATGTCTATGCATAGACAAACCTCTCCTTAATCGGTAACCATTGTGTTTTACAATACTCAACGGGTTTTGGGTAGTCCTTGTAATATTCTTCCTCAAATTTCTTCAAGTTTCTTTCAGAAATTTCCTCGGTCATTGACCAAACGATCTTGTCCCATGCTTTCATGAACGATCTCCAAATTATCCCATCCTCCTTCAATTTTTCATCAAATAACCTCTTCTCTTCCTCTCGTTCTTCCTGGTTAATTTACTAATGCGCTCATCCTCTTCCTTCGACCTCTTGGTACCCTTCCTTGGTTTTTTTAGCTTGGAAATGGTGATGGCAATTGTGTTTGAGGTTGCATTGAATGTGCCACGTACACCGCAAGTTTCGGGCTTCAGAAACACTACCGCTATTGCATGCATTAAGGCTTGATCGTTATCCGTTACAATAACCCTTGGAAAATCATCCCCATTGTAAATGGACCTCGAAATCTCCAAAGATCCAAATGAAACTCACGTTGTTCTCATGATCCATTAAACCCCATGCAATCGTAAACGTGTTTTTGTCCGAAGTGTGACAAGCAATGTTCAACAACGACATGTTATATTTGTTTGTCTTGTAAGTGGCATCTATCAACACAATTTGATGAAAACACCGAGCCAATTTTATCATTCAGGGATGTGCCAAGAAAATACGTACCACTTTACCATCCTTTTCTTCCGTTCTCAACGTGTAGTCGTGTAACTCAGCTAACCACTGCGATTGTTGCATGACCGTTCTACCATCCCATTCCGTCCTTTTGATCGTAGCTAGGGCCGACTTAATTGTAGATAAAGAAGACAAGTTGTCGGGGCCGTCCGCCTTTATTTTACTTAAGATCGCACTCGCCTTTTGGATACGCATAGACCTCACCGTGTCCATTTCATGTGGTTTTAACTTCGCAACCATTACATGTCCAATAAGAGTGTCCGGATCATCGTGGTTGTGACAACCATTATTAACTTTAGACATTTTCCAATTTTTACTTTCCCTACCATCGGGCTTATAGAAGACAATCTTAAATGGGCATCCAATCTTCTTTCTATGAGTTCGGTATTTCTTTCTCCCCGTCTTCCTTACATACTTATTATTCTTTCCCTCGTGACTCTTCTTCTCCCCACCTCGCTCACATACCATTTCAAACCGAATCTTCTTAACGCAATGGTTCTGAACTACCACGCACATCTTCTCTTTTGCCTTGTTCATAAGCCATTCCTTGGCCTCCTTCTTACTTCCAAATATCTAAATGGGCATATTACAAAACAAAATAATAAGCATAACCATCTAACATACATGATTGGAAAAAGAAAAGATAATTCATGACCATACCAAATCGCTTGCATAGTGTAGGAAGTATCAGCCTCAAATAATAATCGTCATCAACCGCTACAACAGCCTACGCACAACCACAACAAGTTACGCATTAGCAATCGGATGGAAGTTTAGATAATAAGTAACCGATTGTAATACAATCAATGATTTAATACTATACAACGTAACCGATTATGAGAAATCGGTAGTCATGTACGAATATAGTCTACCGATTAACGACATACAAAAATGAACAATTCTTCTGTGTAAAAAGCTTCAATAATCGGAGGGACTATAAATTCATAAACCAACCGATTATTATATATCAATAATCGGACGTTTATTCATGTAGACAAATTCCGATTATGAGAAATTGAAGCTTTCAATTTGGGGATTTTTTCTTATTCGGCAGATTAATACATCAAAATATACCCAATTATTGATAATCGGTAGATATGTTACTAAATTAACTACCGAATATATGTCGCTCATGTCATTCAATGCATGCAGAAATCGAATTTTCACGTTCGAAAACACACACACAAACGCACGTAACATGGATAACATGGGTATTAGAGTTTGTTAACAACATACCCGTATGTTTGATGAATCGTTAGATTCGATCTCGGTGATTCTCCATTTTCTTCCATGAAAGCGTCGCCTAGGTTTCATCTCCATCAAAGTTTGGATCATTCAACATATACCCAAATAGTCATCTCTAAACGGTAGTGAACCTTGAACTTCAACAACTTCACGTCCTTCTTCGTACCCATCCATGTTTATGGAAGTTGGCAACATATACCCACTTCTTCTTTTTTTTTCTTCTTCTTCTCTCACTCAATCGGGAGTTACCTCGCGATGAGTCAAATTTTTTTCCAAACACTAATATATAGACCCCAGCCTACCGATTACAGAGTTTGCTTCCGATTATTGAGTGAAACTACCGATTATTGTTTTGGCTACCTAATATTATAGTTTTTGTCAAAGGTTGAATCCTGACCACTTATAATCTGTAGGGTATAAGTTTTATCATCTACCGATTATGTCGATTGCAAATTAAACATTTCGCAAATAAGGATTTTAGAAAAACTCATTTAGGGGCAACCTATAATCGGTAGGTTTTGGAATTTATCTTCCGTACGATTATGGATACATCCAAATCACGAACCACATGGTTAGGCCTGGCTCTGTACCCTCTTAACCTATGGATTTTGGCAAGGGTTCGATCTGGGGCTCCTTACAATCGGTAGGTTATTAAGTTGAGTAGACTACCGATTATGGTAGATTTTAAAATTCATCACATGAAGGATTTTAGAAAAAACTCATTTTGGGGCAACCTATAATCGGTAGGTTGTGGAACCTATTTGGCTTACGATTATGGCTACATCCAAATCACGAACCACATGGTTATGCCTCGCTTTGTACCTCTAAACCTATGGATTTTGGCAACGGTTCGATCTGGGGCTCCTTATAATCGGTAGGTTGTTAAGTTGTTAACTCTACCGATTACAGATATTTCAAATTCCCTTACATGAAGGATTTTAGAAAAACTCATTTTGGGGAAACCCATAATCGGATGGTTTGGTAATATATTTAACTCCCGATTAACGCCGCATCCAAAACGCGAACCAAGTGGCTATGGTCATCATGCACACTCAAAACCTATGGAATATGGCAAGGGTTGGATTCTGGTCTCGTTATAATCGGTGGGTTATATAATTATATACCCTAACGATTATGGTAGATTTCAAAATTCATTACGCGAAGGATTTTAGAAAAAACTCATTTTGGGGCAACTTAGAATCGGTAGTTTATGTAACCTATTAGGCTTCCGATTATGGCTACATCCACAAAAACAAGCCAAGTGGTTATGGTTGGCCCCGCACCCCTCAAAACCTATGGAATTTGGCCATGGTGGAATACGGGGCTCCTTATAATCGGTAGTCTTACGAGTTGGATAAACTACCGATTATAAAAGGGATTATTAGCCGAAGTATCTACACAATAATCGGTAGGTATAGTTTCAATTTAACCTACCGATTCACCTTTAACCTACCGATTATGGTGTTGGCTACCGATTATATAAGGGCATATTGGCCATTTCGAAAAATCGAAGATAAGGGGTAGCTTAAATTTACGTTTGGGTGACCTTTTTGTCTTTTAGTGTCGCCCTAATTCTTTCGGGGTGGCCCCTAAAAGTGCCGTGATATAAAACCCATCTTCTTTTCATATTCCGACACAGAAAAAGCATTCCAAAACTGAGAGTTCATTAGCATTTTGGAAACAAATCAGAATACTGAATTTGTTCGAGGGTATCTTGCTGCGTGATTGCATTCGTTCGATTGAAGATATTCAAGTGCTGGGTTATCTTGTATCTCTTGGTAAGTGTCCATCCATTTCAAGACTTGGTGATACTGTTGTTGGAAGACAAAGTGTTCGTATAATTGACTCATTGAGAAGTCAGTATTGTTTGTGGAAATTTCCATCGGTGTTGTTGCAATTTTTGTCTTCAGTAAGTTAATTTCCAACCATCGGTGTGTTGGATGGTTTGTGGTGGATGTAGTAACAGGTACTAGGGATTTTGAAGGTTTAATTAGTTTTGTTTCATTATAGCAAAGAGAGAGTGGGGTTGTGGGTCTCTCGACCAAAGACTGAGACCATCTCCACCCACGCCACCCTTTCTGCTTCCCAAAACCACCAAGGTAATCGACACTATTACTAATTTTCTTTAGTTACTACCTCTCTATCTCTCACTATCTTTTCCCATTTTCACTCTTACTAGCTACTAAACACCCTTGGTTTCAGACTTTTACATTATTGTTTGATTCCTGTAGTGTTTTAGTCTTTTGGTAGTAGCTACATCTTTAGTAGAATAAAGTTTGAGCTCATTCCATACCAAAAATATGCAGTATTATGTTAGTGATTTTCAAGTTTTGATTATGAGAATTTTGTTTTGGTTGAAAAGAATATAGTGAAGTCGTCAATGTGTTGTGTTTCTTTATAGCTGGCTCTCCGATATGGTTATTGGATTCTGAGAATTGAATTTTGTCTTGATTGTTTAATAATATTGTCTTTGTGACACAGGTGCGCAATTCTTTAAGTAGCATTAGCTTTATAGTCTCACTGCTTACATCAGACTTAGAGATATTTCTTTGCATAATCCGTTCCGGTATAGAACTTCTTTTCTAGGGCTTGCAGATGGCTTCATCTGATAATTATACACAGCGACGGCGACGGAAGGGTTTAATCAGGAAAGAGGATATTGCTTCGGTTTTAACAAGGTACAGTGCACCAACAAAACTAGCTCTACTGAAGGAAGTTGCTCAGTATCCTGATGTGAAAATAGATTGGAATGTGTTGGTCAAGAAGACCACCACGGGTATTACTAATGCATGGGAATATCAGATGCTATGGAGACATTTGGCTTATTGCGATGAACTGCCAGAAACAGTAGAAGCAAAACCCGAAGAGCAGCCATTGAATGATGACGATAGTGACTTGGAGTATGAGTTGGAAGCTTTTCCTCCTGGTACTGATGAAGCATCATTAGAGGCTGCAGCTTGTGTTAAGGTGCTGCTTGCTTCTGGTTTGTCAGATGACGCAGGAGGAGGTCCTATAGCTGTAGAAGCTCCATTGACTATAAATATACCTACTTGGCAGGATTTTAAAAGTCCATTGGATAATCCTCAGCCGTGCAGCTTGAATGGAATAAATATTACTATTCCAGTTTCTGTACAAAAACAATCGTCGGGTGCGATGACAACAGCTAAAAGATTGGATGGAACTGTGGAAAATGCTGGCCGCGTTCAGCCTGCAAAAAGAAGAAAAAAGAAACCCTGGACGCGAGAGGAGGATAATGAACTCATTGCTGCTGTGAAGAAATTAGGTGAAAGGAATTGGGCAAACATTCTTAAGGCAGATATTTTCAAGGGTGATAGGACTGCTTCACAATTATCTCAGAGATGGGGCATCATAAGGAAGAAACAAAGGAACAGACAAAACGAACTCACGGTGCAACGGCTTGCTACCAACCTAGCAGTTGCACAAGCTCTGAGTATGCCCATGAATAATAACTTATCCGCAGCATGTACAATCGGCCCAGCAAATTTGGTGGCTTCTGCTGCTACAGTTAGCAGTCAGCAAATCCCTCTCCATACACCGAAAGGAACATCTGGTGTGATTGCAAAACCTCGATCAATTACTAAAAGAACAGCTCATGTGGTCCCAAATCCAGTAATACAAGCAGCTGCTGGAACCTGTACCGCCACTCCTTCGACTGCCATATCGCTGCTTAAAAGTTGCACAATCCAAGGTGTGACACCACCGTTGGCCCCTAACCACTCAGGCGCTCGGCCTAATGTGCATTACATTTGCACAGGCTTGTTATCAGCATCCCCAACCACATACTCTACTGCAGTACCAAGTGTCTCTCCGCCACCACCAACACCTGCAGTGAAATGTAAGGTTCCCTCTGTTAGTGTTCTCGCCTCTTCATCTACTTCATATGGGCCGGTTGCTGCAGGCACGAAGACAAATAGAGTTACGAGTGCCAGAGTTGGGAACACGTTGGAGGAAGTAAAGGTTCAGAACTCACATAAGGAAGTAGTTAAGAACTCATCCGATGAAGAAGAGGTTAAGAACTCGTCTAAGAAAGAACAGGTCAAGCCTGTAGAGATGATAATTTATTGTTCAGCAGATACAGCTAAGGATGGCGAACAAGATGACCAAGCAGCTTAGATTCAGATATAGATATGGTTATTGGAGATCAAACGACGCAGAATCTTAGTAAGTTACCAACTGTGGAAGCTTCCATGAGTGACCCAATGTAGCTAGACAATCGTCATATCGAAAAGAAAAAGAGAATATGAAAAATTTGCCTTCAGCGGCCAATTAAGGTTAGTTAGACTATTGTTAATATGACCATTAGTTCAATTAGTAGATGTGTTCAGAAATTGGAGAAGAGGAAGGAAGCAGAGGTAGGTAAAGCACTAGCTATGTATATTTTTATGGTTAAAACCTTTTAGGTAGAAACTTGAATGATCATGATCGGTTTAAGAGGTTATTGTGTTTCTGCAATCGACAGAGTTGTTATACCTCTCTAATTAAGGTTTTCCAGAAATATATTATTGATAATGCTTGGTGTTTTTCGTCTCTTCATATTCTTTACTGGTAGTTGATAATTCTGCCTATGGTAGTAACCCAAACTTAAGGATCGTTTTCCATACTTATTGCAGTATGGGCTGTCAAATGTGAGTTTATTTTGTACTGGGTCTACTTAACCAAAAACACAAAAGACTGGAAAATCTTTTACAGCTGCTGCTGCCTGCTGGTGTATTCATTTTTCTTCCCCAACCAGACTTTGTCACTACCCCCAACATTTCTCTAATCCAATGATTTCTGGAGTTTATTACATCCTTCCAGAGCTCCTTTCTCTCGGGTTTCAAGCTTCTCACTCGAACCAACTCAATGGGTAATGAACTTAATCACTCTTAGAGATGAATTGTTGCAAGCTTTTCCACTCTGACACAATCAGAAAGCCAAATCTCATGTAATTTGTCCAAAGACGGCAAAAACAAGTTAACATAAACAATGAAAGCTTGAAACTTAGATTTGTTCAAAGAGTGAAGATCTCATAAAATGCAATACAAATGATAAACATTCCATTGACCATTATTATTACGAAATAAATCACAACATTAAGAGCTTATATCAAAGAATCCCAAATGAAAGATTTTCAGTTTTGGCATCCCTAAGAGAAATTATGCCCTCCAAAGAGGTTAATGCATGTATGTACCTTCACCTTTCCTGAGACAGCCATAAATGAAGGTGTGCTCATAATGTACTCAAGTTGAGTGACTCAACCATGCATGAATTTAAAAGTGAGGACAACCGAGAAACATAACAGCATAAACCTTTTCATCTACTGATGTCATAAGCTTATTCATTCATAATTAAAAGAGAAGAAGGACTACAAAAAGGACTTAAATAAAATACATAAATTCAAATACAAGTCCTTAAATTCGATGTATTCGGTCCTTGATTATATATATATCAGACCACTGCAGGAGGAGTAGTTGGTCCCAAGGAAGGTGAGTGAGCAGGAGTGATCTGTACTGGTGGAAACATACCAACGGGTGAAGAACGAGATGCAGTTGAGTGTGAAGCATCGCAATAACCACGTAATATGTCGCCCTCTTCAGCAGTAAAGCCTACAGAAGTAAGCATAGTAGGCCAGCATTCACGAGTTATGATACGGATAGCTTTACAACATTCAATACCAAGATACATCTCTCCATCCATGAAGAAAAGTATTATTTCATTAGTGCACGATCGTAACTCATATAGTGCGTTCAAGCATTCAGTCATGCCAGCACCGTCTTCTCCATTGATCCGAGCTGCTAAGTTATGACCAACTGAGGAATGAATTACTGTCTTCAAATCCCTGGCTGCTATTAGTGTTGTTATATTGGCCATAAGAGCTGAAATTACTAACATGAGAACCAATTTTCTGTTGATGAGAGCCATAGTCTTGCCTGAAAGAGTGATGATTTAGACTGGAAAATGCAAGAGAGGAAGTGTGAGGAAAAAAATTGTGTTTGAAGGTTGGATATAAATAGATAAGAGCAGGGATCAGCCATTATTGAGCCAATAGTGGGCTTTGATTATCTGATTTAATTGAATTCTAACGCATAATCGAGAGAAAATGAATGGATTTGGAAGAGTAATCGTGGGTCTTTATTTAATGATAATGTAAATCAATTAATTAAACGTTACTGCATGTTTTGGTAAAGGCTGTTAAAATGCAACTTCCAATCAATGAAACTTGAGCCGACTTACTTTGTTTCTTTAACTCAAGATTTGTCCGATATTTGTCTCAACATTGGAATAAGTTTCTTACCAGTCGACAACATAGAACAGATGAAGTGCTTCAGAAACCTTACCTCGTCCAGATTTCTTTACGCGTTTGATTGATTCTTGTCTTTCCAACTTTGCATTAAATATCTTCCAGAGTTAAGTGAAACATGGCTGGTCACATACTTCAATGCATCCGTACATGTATAAATCTGAACAACCGCAAGTATTCTATGTCTTCCATTCTTCGGGTCATATACGATTAACTTGTCATCACACTGCAATAAAATCTTATTGTCTGAAAAACTCCATTTGAGACTCAAATAGAATGCACTCGTAACAGTGTCTCCATTTATCGTGAAGCTTTTAGTCCATGATTCCCTGACTCCATACTCTTGCATAACCCACACATCAACCCGAACACAAAAAACATGAAAAAGCAAACAAAGACAGCCTCCCAGCTCCCCCACATTTTTAACATACTTAGCATCTTCTAAGGGTTCTTCTGGATATGTCAAACGCTCTTCAGGCAGTGACACCTCCACAAACCTCTCATTAGTGATATCAAAAGAGACTAGAACTTTCACTTGTTTCATACTAGAAACAGCAAACCAATGAAGTGCACCATTAAAAAGCACCCCGGGTTGATGTTTTTCAAATTTGTAAGATACATTTTCAATCTTTCTCCACGAATCTAACCCCAATGTATAAACCTCAACCTCAAAACTCTGTTTATCACTTCTATCGAAGTCCACGACTCTAACCAACTTGTAATCAGCAATCTTATAATCATAACCAAACCAAAATAAACTTCTCAGCTTTATGCTGCAATTCTCACTCAGTTTTTGCGGAATGTGTATTTCCTTAAACTCCGTAATCGATGGATTCAAAACAACAATCAGTTCCTCAACATTGTAATAATAAACTTCATTTTTAATACAAGATACGCATACTAATCCATCACAAGAACCACAGAAAGAATCAATTTTCCATCTCAGATGTATGAATGAGTAATCGATATGACATTCAGTTGATGGAAAGAGTAGTGATGATTTTAACGAAATTGTTCGGGCAGTCCTCGTAGGCGGACAACCATAATTATGGTAAATAAGAGTAATGTTGTTTTTCTGGATATTACGATTATTGTGTTTATTAACAAAGTTAGGGCTACGAATTAGAGAATAGAAAGATTTACCGACGGATTTGAATCTTAGAAGAGATTTCACCGGTAACCTTAATAAGATCTCTTCAGAGATGTCCTCCGGAAGACTTGAGATTGATATTGACATTGCTTGCCTCCTTCTCAGTAGTGTGTGTTTTAGGGCTTACGAAATCTCCCGGAAGTGAATTAGAGAAGATTTTAGGGTTTAAAGAAACAAAAATTCTTTATATATATATGTTGGGATGCAAACACCAGCCTTACAAACACTTTCCTAAACTAGCATCATGTGAGAGGGAGTGGTGGACCCGCTCTCAGAGAATTAACGGGGGACTCATTTAAGGTTGAATTGGGTCCCCTGCATGTGTCACAATGGTTTTAGGGTGGTTCAATTACACAGTTTCTGTAGAATTTTTGTTATTTATTTTGAGAAATATTAGCCCAAAGATGACAATTTCGAACTTATATAATTTCAAATCTATGATAATTTTCCTAAAACTGGAAGGCTATTATTGGGGCGTCACATTCCATTAGAGGGGTGTCACCTAATAGGACAAAAACGGGTCACCCGTAAGTAATTTCAAAAATCCCTTATCTCAAATAATTGTGTAATGACTAAACAACCCTTATTTGGCTTTAGTTTAATTAATTAAACCTAGCTACGTCCTAAATTACGCCTGGAAAATCAACTAAACCTAGGCGTAAATTGGAATTACGCCTGGAAATCAACTGAACCTAGGCGTAAAATTGGAATTACGCCTGGAAAACAACTAACTAAACCTAGGCGTAAAATTGGAATTACGCCTGGAAACAACTAACTAAACCTAGGCGTAAAATTAGAATTACGCCTGGAAATCAACTAAACCTAGGCGTAAAATTGGAATTACGCATGGAAAACAACTAACTAAACCTAGGCGAAAATTGGAATTACGCCTGAAATCAACTAAACCTAGGCGTAAAATTGGAATTACGCCTGGAAATCAACTAAACCTAGGCGTAAATTGGAATTACACCTGAAAATCAACTAAACCTAGACGTAAACGACATGCAAATCAAAGTTTAGTACCGTACCCAGGCGTAACACTAGCAGAAAGTAAATAAAATCCTAATTTTACTTTGATTTCATTCGATTAAAGCACAAAAACGGGTACAAAAAGATGGGTTTGTTTGATTATTACCTTACATACACCATGGGTTGTTGTTGAGGAGTTTGAAAACATGATTCTTCAATTGATTGAATCGGTGGAATGAGTTGAGGATGAAGTTGAGGTTGATTGAGTTGTTGATTACCATCACTAGGATCAGTTTGCTTCTTCCTCACCTATTTTTAGTAGTTTTAATTGAAGGGTAATTTTGACAAATTGCTATGGAATCAAAATATCCCTTAACCAGATTTTTGGTCACCAAATATCCAAGTGAAGCCCCTCTAATGGTGTGTGACGCCCCAATAATAGCCTTCTAAAACTGTGAATCTACTTATCGATGGAAATGGAAAATGGAACAATGATATTGTTGAAAAATACATCAATATCTCTATGCATAATAGGATTAAATCTATCACTTTGAATTTTGATATGCCTGATAGAATCTGTTAGAAGTCTATTGTTTCAGGGGAATGTACCCCTAAATCCGTGTACCATTTCCTCTCTAACAAAGACACATTTAAATCAGAAAAACTATTTTGGAATTCTCTTTGGAAAATTGACTGTATTCCTAGAATCAAACTTTTGTGTTGAATATTAGTTTGCAGAGTTTTACCTTTAGGAGATAAAATGTTTAATTATAACAAGCATGCTTATCGTTGTTGTAGTCTCTGCTCTGATAGTCAGATTGAAGATGAAATCCATTTACTTCTGGAATGTTGATTTGCGAAATGTGCCTGGTTTGCTTTATCTTGTAATGAATATCAGGCACTTCAGAGATATCTTCCGGAAGACTTGAAATTGAAAAAGATAAAGTTGACATTGCTTAATAAGATCTCTTCAGAGATATCTTCCGGAAGACTTGAGATTGGTATTGACATTGCTTTGCCTCCTCCTTCTCAATAATGTGTGCGTGAGAGGAAGTGAATTAGGGCTTACGAAATCTCTTTATATATTACTCCAAATTTCTAACGAAGGGTATTTTTCTTGCTATTTGGAAGACAGAAAACATTAGGGTTTTAACGGGGGTGGGGGCCGGGTTGGTTGTGCAAAGAGTGTTAATGAAGCACCGGTGGTTGAACCAATAAAGAAAAATTAATGGGAAAAATACGATTTAGTCCAAAAATCGACCTAAGAATACGTTTTAGTCCAAATGAGTTAACTAGGTACAAATTAGTCCAAATATATGAAAAGTACACTAATAACCATTAGTACAATTTAGTCCATATATGTGCATTTTAGTCCAAAATGACTCATAATGATGTCATCAATTTTAAATAACATATAAATAATTAAAAAACAATTTATCTTTCGAACCACTGGTCCAAAATTCAATTTTATATATTACGAAAGCTCTTTTCGAGATCTACAAAAAGAGTACCCATATGACTATATAATTTTCATTTTTAAATTTCTTTTTAGTTTACACTACTGTAAAACATGTATACTTCGGCAAAAATATTGAAAATCCAACATTCATGATAGCCATCTGCCACTTTAGTCTGCACAGACCGACAAAAACACCAACCACGCCAAGCTCTTGCTGAATAATTGCAGGATTCGCACCGGATGGTTTAGCAGTTAACCTGCATGACTGCATCCAGTAAAAAACAATAAAACATAAGAAACCACAACTTGAAAAAAAAAGTGAACAACCACATAATAAGATGAAAATAAAAAGTTAGGCCGTTATTAAATTAAAGAGACACAATCCATTGGGCGTAACTGCACAAACTTAATATCATTAAATCAAAACCAAAATTTCCCTTCCTGACATATCAGTCACATGATGCAAACCAAATTGAAACATACTACATTTCAATACAACTTCCACAAAAAAAAAACGTACCTTTCAAAACATGCATAAAGTGGATCATTCACAATCACACACAAACTTATTTTTGCATGGGAATTACATAGATACACCAATATGTACATTGTTGTAAAACAAGAGAAACCTAATTTTTCATGGAAAATACACAAGTGCACCAATATGTACACCCCTGCCAAACATGCACATAACAGATCATTCATAACCACACACCAACCTACTTTTTCATGGAAAATAAACAGGTGCACCAATATGTACACCACTGCAAAACATGCATAAAACCAAAATTTTCAACTAAGATATCATAATGAACAAAATCCTATTATCAGCTGAGACCAACATGAATGTAGGCATCAAAAAGGGAACCAAGTATACAATTAGACCAAATACCTATCACCCTGTTGCAACATCTTGGGTTGCAAGCGTAGAAGCATGAGGCGATGACCCATGTTTATCAGCTTTGACCTTCATTCCCCCTGCAATTGAGAGAAAGAAAAAGGTTGAGAATTTGAGACACATATATTTTACTAATGATCTAATTCCTAAACAATCATTTGATCCCCATCCAAATCAAAAGTTTTAACATATGAGATAAGCAAATGACAGGCATAGAAACAAGGTTCTAACATTCCTAGGTGAACATATATCTCATAATGAAAGCATAAACATAACTACATGCACAACACTCAAAACTACTAGATAATAAATCAAACAAAATTGTGAAATAATTTGCTAAAACAAATTCATACAAGAAATAAGAATCATAGTTACCCTTCCTAACAAATCTGCCACATGCGGCAAGCCAAATTGATATATATTAGAGCTTTATATAAGTGTACAACTATGTGCACATTAAAAATCAACATATGTGATATTATGTGCCACAATAACGATCAATAGGTGTACAATTATGTACACATTAACTAACATGTGTAAAACAGTGTGCACATAAAAGTCAACATGTGTACAATTTTGTACACATTAAGAATCAACATGTGTACAACTATGTACACATTAACAATTCAATATACAAAAATAGTTTAAAGTCAAATTTACGTGAGACCTTCACTCAACACACATATTTGGACATAACAAACTTGTATTTTAATAATTCCAGACTTTGTAACCCATGCAACCTGAACGTGTGAGTGTGAACAAATGAGTAAGTAAGTTACTTAAGGATCATGCAAGGCTTACAAAGTCTATGAAAAGTTAGAATAGTGAGTATCTCTAATAAAGAGAACTTTTGGTGCATGTAACAAAAAATTTAATATGAAACCAAAACTAAATATGATAATACTGAGTTCGAAGCTGAATGAAAATTATATTAGAAACATCATTTAGTTTAAAACTTCAAAAAATCTAAAATCACCCTAAATCAAATCTTCAAAGACAACCTCAAATCCTAGTACAAGGCTAGGTGAATGATAACCCGAGCTTCTCATCTTACAGTCACCCCTTCAAATATGAATATAAGAAAACTAAGTGTTAATGCATGAATTGTAGACGATTAACAATCAAACCAACGAATTCTCAACAAAAAATTAATAAACCTCTAACTTTGGTATAATTCTTCCTGTTCCTCCTTCAAATGTACAACTATGTCTACCTAAATAACATAACATGTTTATACAACTATGTGCACATTAAAAATCAACAGGTGTATAATTATGTACACATTAACTAATAGGTGCAGGACTAAATATACATTAACGATCAACAAGTGTACAACAATGTGCACATAGAAAGTTAACATGTGTACAATTATGTACACATTAAGAATCAACATGTGTACCACTATGTACACATTACCAACTCAATAAAAAATCAATTGAAAGTTAGATTCAACATGTGTACAACTATGTACACATTACCAACTCAATAAAAAACCAACTGAAAGTCAGATTCTACGTGAGACTATGTACATACAAAGCGCAACAACAAAACTAAAGCAAATTCAACCCTAAATGTAGAATTTTCCATATGGACCCGTCCCCATATGACTTATGTCTCTTATTAGAATCAATTTCAAAACTTTTTAATGTAAGAATAAACACAAGAACCTTTGTTGATGCTTATTTAACAAAAAAAAAAAAAAAAAAAAAACGTGTTAACTACTCCACCAAAATATTAGACTTAAAAGAAGGGTTCTACTGTAAGACTTAAACCTCTATACTTTCAAAAAAAAACAAGATGATGTACATGTCATTTAATAAACAAGACTCTAAAATTTCTCTGTTATTGTATATGAATCAAGGGGTTTTCTTAACAAAAGAAATGCTTAAAGAGTAGAGTGAACCTTGTTTATTTGCAGCCAACTATTTACACATTGAGGGTGGTGTTTGCATAATTGATTATATTGCTAAAGTATCATGTTACATACTAAAAAACAATTACTGACTTATTTTACAAAAACAACAATTGTGTGCCTCCATCCAGTTCTTGATTTTTGTAACTTACATAAGGTAAAGCAGCAATTGTGTCAATTGAAAGACCTCAGCTTTCAGGCCAACCTATTTCACCTGATGCAATCAACTCCTGCAATAATATATAACCATATTTTCATAAGAAAAAACCCTCCTTATAAAGCTCCATAAAGAACCCCAGTAACCAAATAGCATATCCCATATGGTAATTCATCTGGATCTACCTTTTTCTAGCCTCGCAATTACATAATGGATAGTTATTCAACTGAGATCTGGTCTTGTCCAGAATCAATTAGTCTCCTTTATCACCCTGCACATACGAAAAATGAGGCACATTGACAAAAGTAGTTTTAGCAAAGTGAATATATTAAAAAGAAGAGAGGGGTAATAACCATCATGCAAACAAGAAATGCATCCCTAGATGGTGCCCGTATCTCTTCATCATTCGTCTTTTTTTAATACAAGTATCTCATTGTTTTATGAAGTGGTACACCCCTGGGAAACATGACTTTCTTCTGATCATACCAAATCTATATTATTGCGAGAAAAAAAATACTTTAAGAATATGAAATGACTAATTACTTTAACATAATTTCCCACAATATTTGTAATAATCTGTATAAATCTTCTCAGATCACGGACTAAAATTTCATGAAATTTATCAGAAACAAACACAACAAGCTACACTTCCTTGATTGATTATGTGGAAGTACAATGAAAAGTTGGCCATAAAGAAAAAAATCACTGAAAAGTTGGCCTCACCTCAATAGACTTTGTACCTAGACTTCCCAAGATTGACCATATATTAAAAGTAACGGATTCTAATTCTGATTTGTCAACTTCAATATTTGCTCTATCATACATTTCATTTTATTAATGTTATTAATACCTTCCTACAGGCTTGAGCTGTTTCGCAACTCTTTGGTTTAATCTAGGTCGTATTAAATTCCTAGAAATGCCTTAAAGTTCTACAGCCAAAAGAAACAAAAATGAAAAATTAAATAAAAATCATATCTCACAAAATTCAGTTAACTCCACGACGCACTAAAAGGAATTATTTCAATTATTTTGTAAAAAAAAACAGTACTTATATAAGTGATACTACATTCTTCTTCAAAGCCAAGCCATGCTATGTTTTATGGCAAGTAACTAGCAATCCAATCTAAAAGATTTATTTAGAATGTATAATAGTGATCAGGTTCAGGATTTAAAAACTAAAAACCATTACAAAACATACAAGTATTGTACACTGACAAATGATTTGTAAAAAGAAAAAAAAAGATTAAAGAATGAGAAGAAAACAAAACACAACAATAATTAGAAAGGGTATGTAGCTTCACTTAGTTCTTGAAACAAAAGAATCACTTAGTCTTATTTATACTCTTAAATCACTATTGTTGAATGCAAATTAGCACTTAACCTATTATCATATATATCTCTAGCTTAAGTCATCACCAAATGTATAATCAACAGAAACCATATCTAAGATATGTATTACAGTTAACCACCAAATAATATTTTCAATGTTTATAATCTGATAGCAACTGAGATTAATAACTACATTGCAAACATAATTTAATCACGGGATTGTGAATTTTCAAACAAACCGAGAAAGTAGATGGGAGTTAACTATATATGCTGAGTAGAGATTTTACAGAGGAATTTTTGAATCTATGTGTAGTCAACATAAGAAATCATTCAGCATACAATGACGTAGATCATCTAAATTCTGATTATTAATCGAATAAGAAATTCGAACTGAAATTGAGGCAATTGGTTTTTTTTTTCTTCTGAAATCCATTTCAAAATCAATAAATTAACAGTTGCAAACAAATTAAATAATAAGAATAGACTAACCTTACCTTTCAAATCGATCTTAATGTTGAAATCCACAAAGTAATTTGCTGAAAATCAATCTCATCAACTTTTCCCGCTTAATTTCAAGTAAATCTTCAAGAAAAAAACTGATGATGACGATTTAGTCTTATTCTAAATTGAATCGAGTGTTTTTGATTCTTATGTTTACATTTGGAAGCCGAAGATGTCGAGATTAGGTTCTAGGATTAGTTCTTCTTTGCGAGAGGGAGTTACAATAAAGAAAGAAAATGAAGAATCAACTGAATTTGGGAAGTGATACGACGCCGATGGGTATTTTTGCCACCAAAATAATCAATTTTGGAATAAATAGTTATACAAAGGATTAACTCGTTTCAGATTAAGCAAATTTGGACTAAAGAGTACAAGGCTTGAGATGGGTGGACTAGAGAGTCTAAAGACCATAAACTATGGGACTAAATGTCAATTTCTACAAAATTAATGCTGGGATTTGGAATAATAAAGTGAAGAACCACCTCTAGTAGGGGGATTCCTATCGCTAACGACTTTCCTTTGGTACAAAGAAAGTGAAGAAAACCGACTCCATGAAGGGTCTTCAAAATGTTTTGATCAATTTGACGCTTGGATGTTTATTTCTCTGAAGGATGTTTATGTCTAGGGAGGTATGGACTATTTTGCTTTATGCTCTGTTTTGTGATTTTTTTTTCTAAGAAGGATGTGGTTAGAAAGTTGGAGACAGTACTTCAGTTTTATTCTGGGAGGACCATTGGGCAGGTGCGGCAGCCTTTTACACTTCATTTCCACAAGTGTATGCATAACTTCCACTAAGAATTGGACAGTCAAGAATTGCGCTGCTAAGATTGAACAAGGAGGGGCTTGGAATTTGGGCCTGGATAGGAGGCTAACGGAACAACAAATTGCCGAGGTATGTGCTTCAACTTCGACTCTTGAAGTATTTTTTCTGGGGACGTGGTCGAGACACCATCAAATGGAACATTAACGGTTCCGGTGTCTTCTCAGTTATGTCGTGTTACGCCAATTTAGAAGACGAACAAGCTTCTCCAAAACTTCATTTGAGTATTTGGTCTAGGTCTTGGACTCACAAGATTGGGTTTTTTCTTTGGCTAGTGTACCACAAAAGACTTGCCACAGTGGACACCCTTTATAGGAAAGGAAAACTTATCGTGAATGGTTGTTTGTTTTGTTGTAAAAGATAGTAAAACCAGAGCACCTTTTGTTCAATTGCGGCTTCTCGTTTCAAATTTGGAAATATTTCAAGGACGCCGTTCGCTTCATTGGTCCTTTGCCTAATTGTACAGATCTTATTATCAAGGGGTGGAGATCTCATCTGCTTCATCCAATTGGGAAGTTGTTTTGACCTCTTATTCCTGCCTCCATTTGTTGGTCCATTTGGAATTTTATGAATAAAATTATCTTTGATGATGGATATGCATATATTCAAAGGGTTATTGAGCAAGTTAAAATCCAAGTCTACCTATGGAAGAGAAATGCATATGAATTAAAGGGTTTCAGTATAGACTTTGTAATGAAACAAACAGAGAAGAAGAGAAATGCAAACCCAATTAAACGAAACCAAAGTCGAGGCAAGGATTATATCCTCTAGCCTTAAGACAGATTCACCCCGCACTGGTGCTTACGGATTATCGATGTCTGTCTCCCAGGATACAACGACTATCTTCTCGATGTAGTAGCACTCCAAACTTCGAGAAACGGCGAACCAAACTTAAAGTGATGAACTCTCTCTTGAACACAAACTAAATTGGTGATTTTAGAATGCAGTAGGATGATAATTAGATTTCTAATTGATTTTATCTCTAAGTGTGTGCAGGGTATTTATAGAATTACTAGTACCTCTTCAATGAAGGATCATGATGCTTCAAGGTTTCATCAAGGGGTGTGTCTCTAGAATTCCAATTTGAATTCCCGAAGAGTTGTTTCTCTTCACGCCTGGTTTTAGGTTTCTTACCGTTTCAAAACTTGAAACTATCTTAACCTAATTAATAGGCAAAATTAGAATTAAGCCCATAACTACTAAACCAGCCCAACACCCAAATCCACATGGTACTAGTTCAATGAATTTTCCATTCATAAATAGAAAACCGCATCAATTTTCCAACAATCCCCCACATGAATGAAGATTCATTGACTAACAATGTGAGTGAAAATGCGGATGAGACACTAAAGAGAGTTCAAACGGAAATAAATTGCATGGGGATAGGTAGCTTTCGCCTTGAACCTTCCTTAGTAAATAGCTATCGGGCTTACTACTGATAGACACATTTTTTGTGTCTGAATTGTCCTCAGTGCTGGTATTGTTGGAACTCGATTTTTGTACTAATATTGTGTTTTTATGTATTTTTAGGTATTTTTGGAAATAAATATTTTTGGAAAATTCGGCTCGAAAAGTTGCGCGGAACACCCCCGGAGGACATTTGATATTCGGACTCCCACTTTGGATAAGGGGTAACCCAATTACTAAGGGGCACCTCAGTTGGGCACCTTGATATTCGCACCCCGAAACGTGATAAGAGGAAACCCTTTCTTCTTCGTTTGAAAACAGCTTTTGGCGGAAAACTGTTTTCTCACCTCCGATTTTTTGTTCGAGAATTCAAGGCGATTTAAAGAAACTCAATGGATGGGTTTGCAAGGGAAGACTTGACGGACATTAACGGGCATGGTATGGTCGATTTTCTTGGTTAGAATTGGTCATCGTGAGATTGAAGTTCACAGAGCAACACGTACTCGCATACGCCTTGCATGAGTTTTGGGTGTTTTTCAACGCGCGTTCTATGCATGATTGTTGACTCGCGCAACAACCGGGAGCGTGTGAGAGATAAAAAAGGATAGCTTTCTTCTGGAAGGCGCGTGCAGGAGAAGAAAACGGAAAGAATATCTTCTCGTATCTGGTAGAGTAATGAGGGATTATTACGGAGAGATTAATGTGATTTTGTGGCCCTGTCGACTATTTATAGAGTGCTGGGGACTCATAGAAGGGGCACGGAGAGTTTGGGAGAAATTAGAACGCTACAGAGCCAAGAAAAATCGAGTTGCAGGAATTATTCTCTCTTCGCTGCTGCACCAAGAACACGAAGAACGGACCACCATAGGCAGTCGTTCTTCTACAGTGTCTACGACACTTAGTAGAGGGTCGTAATACGGAGGGGGGCAGACTTAAAAGAAGTAACGGTTTTATCATTCCTTGTAACAGTATTTGCAACATTTATAATTGTTGCAAACACTCGATTTTCATCATTTTCTCCATTTCATCATTTGTACACCTCCCTTGAGCAATAAAAATGGATTTTGAGCGTGTTTCCAACATGATGAGCTAGAACCCATCACTGGGACGACGGAGGAAGACAAATTTCATACATGGGTAATTTTAATTAATTTTTTATTTGACTTTTGCACTAATTAAAATAGAATTATGATTTGATTAAATTGGTTGTTATTCAATTAGATAGGTTATGCTTTGTTTAGATAATCTATGCTTGGGGATACAATTAATATTTTGAGAGTCTACCTTGGAAAAAATAAGAGTCGGTGTTATTTTGTTTATTGAGCTTTAATTGCTGAGAATAATTAAATTGAACCTTTTGTTATGAGTTTGGCCGAATCCTGAGTCCCAAAGACATCTCTCCGTCTTGTGACATAAATTGTATATATTCTGTATTTTTATTATTTTCTTTTATTAATTCTTAAAAATCAATCTCATCAAGTCCGAGGAACGACAACCTTACTACCACTTTCTACAACATTATTGAGTCACATCAATTTTTGGCGCCGCAGACGCGGATTTGTGTATAGATTTTTTTTAGGTTATATTTTTTTTATTATTATTTTTGTTCTTTTTTACGCGCTTTGGTATTTCTGTTTGCTTTCAGATTTGGAGTGGAGCGAAAGAAAAAGAGAAAGTGCTAAAAAGAAAAGCAAAGGCAAAATAGGAAAGAAAAGAGAGATCCGAACTGAGTGAAGAAGAAAATTTTGTATATAGTATAATTAATTTTTTTTATTTTTAGAAACTGTAATTAGGTAATTATTTTTGTAATTTTTATTTTTATTTTTTTGGACTTCTTAATTTTGGACTTTATTTTTGGACTTTTGGACATTTTTTATAAAACCCTAAGGAAGGGTTATTTAAATATAAACTGCACAGGGAAGGACGACGATTACGATATCGTCTCGGCCCCTCGGGTTCGTACACGATATAGGAGTCGTGGCCCGAGTCGACTTCAACGGTTCATCCCCGCCCTGGAACGGGAGGTAAGAATTCTAAACACCCGCGAATCTCCGTCGGCGGGTTCTTGGATGATTTCGTGTGAATATATGTCGAGGAACCGAATCGTCCGCTTTAATTTCCTAGTAAAGGGCAAGGACCGACCATACAAGATAAGGGTTCGGATTTCATCACCGTTCTCTTCTTGCCCGCCTTAGGAAAACGAAACCAAACACGAACCTAAGCCTAAAATTTTGACTAGAACGAGACCTATAGGGTAACGAGCTTAATAGGAAAGTCGTTCGAAAATATTGGTTACTCTTTTGAACATACTTGAAGTTCATGATGATTTACGTGAGTTGAATGCGTGACTGCGCCGCCTTGTAATGCGGTGAGGCCTTGGGTATCAAAGCTCCACGCACTTCCTCGCCTCTATTCAACTTACTTAAACTCGGATTGATTCTAGAGGGGTTTGCTCAGATTGCAACGAATTCCCTTTCGAAGGTTTAGAAGCTGGTCTAGAAAACAATCTAAGTGGAGCCATCATGCTTTTTGTTTGCTAGAAATCAGTAGGTTTGTTGTGGTTGAGTCAGCCTTTGTTTGTGCTTGTGTAGAATTCCCTTGCAGTTAGGATGTCAAACCGGTATTACAATAGCCATCACAATGAATATGAATATCCAACTGAACAATATGGACATCACTCTTTTTATGACCATAGTGTGAATAGTGGTTGGGAACGCCAAACTTTTGAAGGTTATGGGTCATACCATGGTGATCCCAATTACTATCCACACGCCACCTGGTCGTTTGAGCAAAATTCCTCTCTAATAGAGTCAACACGTAGGTTAGGCCGAGACGACACGTAAGTTTGCGAAAATGAATAAATTAGTTATGGATGAAAGCAATGCAACGAGTGAAATTTCTTTCCTAGATTCAACAAGGAATTCATGTGAGTCGAGTCACGATACATTAAAGAAGTCATGTGAGTCGAGTCACGATACCATAATGAAGTCATATGATTCGATTCGAAAGCTTTTGTTTGAGTCCCAGAACGGAACTGCTCGAGATACTATTAGTGTTTCCAATAGTACCCTTGAAAATAAGGATAATTTTATTCACATAATCAAGATGACGAGGTTAGAATTGGTAACACTACTTGTTTAGATGAGGTTCAAACATTTTCATGTTATTATAATGATGATTATGATGAGGATAGTGTTGATGAAGAATTTGAGATAAATAGGCATAGTAATCAGGAAATTGTTACAATTGAGCTTAATAATGATAATATTTCTAGTTCAAATCCAAATAATTTTAATAATTATTCACCTATTCAAAAGGATGATGATTTGACTAGAGACACCCCCGTTTTAGACGATGTAGTATTTCCCTTTGATTACGAAGACAATGATGGTTTAGAGGAACGAGTACATTTTGAGTCTAGCGATTTAGAAACAATAGACTTAGAAAAAGAAAATGAACTCGTAGAGATGAGTGAGGATGTACGACTTAGAAGAATCAATTGACCATTTTCAGGAATCAGATGACCTTGAAATTAGGGAAGTTGTGACTAGTCTTTCTAGAGATACTGAAAACTCTAAGTTTGGGGGTGATTATCATTCTCCATGTGCCTTAACTCTTAGAAAGGTCTCTAACTTGGGACCTGACATATGTGCCTCAACCATTTTAAAAGATTATCTTCATACACTTTTTCCTGAACCTAGTTGTGTCCATAAAGAAGTTCAGTTGTTAGAAACCTATCCTCTGGTTGATGTGGTTAACCCAGGCTATGATACGATTGACTTTGTTATCCCACCAAAAACTTTCTTTTCAATTATGGGAACATATGAGTCACAAATGTGTCAGTTATTAAGTTTTGAGACTAAACCTAATTACTTTAGGAGATTAGGGTCGACACATTTGCTTAAGGAAGACCACCAATCTTATTGTGGTCAGCTGTGTAAGTCAAAACTGATTGACTTAGAGGATCCTCAATTATTCAGTTATTATTATGTGCTTCTAAATTTTTATTTGAGTTTTTCAGGACTCTAGAACCTGAACATTCGGATCTAACTTATGAGGAAATGCAACCCATGAAAACTTTTTTTATCTAGACCCTTTTATAGAGCCTGAACCCGAACCACAACTAGATGTAGTTGTCTTAAACAAAAAAATAGATAAGGGTGTATTGGATATCTTCTTGGTTTGTTGCAGTCTCCTCTTCTTGTGGTTAGCACTTTTTGATCCAAATGAACCGCAGTTATTCCGGCTGTTGCTATATGATTCTTCGAGGTGACTAATCCTTTCCAATGTCTGGCTGAAGACTTTAAACTTAGCACTTCTTGGGAGGTAACCCATGCTCATGCAACACGGTAATATCTTTCCTTATCTCTTTTCTTCAAGTGGTAACGGTTTCTCATTGTTCATGCTTTTAATTTCATCTTTAGAACATTGAGGACAATGTTAGATTTAAGTTTGGGGGTATGGGAGAAACTTTTTAGTTGCAATAAATAAACTCCAGAGCCTAGAAATTTATGCTTATTAAGGATGGCACTAACCAATCTAAGTGGATGGAAGCATTTTGGTTGTAGGAGTTGAGAGCATCCACAGTCGTGGAGTATAACCAAATTTTTTGGTAAAAAACAGACGCAATGGAGAGGGAGTAAAGACCAAAGACCGGACTATAACCAAAACCCAGACCATATTTAGTCTTTAGTATGGTCTTTAGTCGGGCGTAAATTGAAGTTGCGCCCCAACAATAATTGGACGCAACTTTGAGTTGCGCCCCAACAATAATAAAAAAAAAAAAAAAAAAAGAAGAAATGGGACGAGATTTGGAGTTGCGCCTGATTGGGCGTAACTCAAAGTTGCGCCGACCAAATTTTAGTCTCCTCCACCTGCGTTACAACACGGACTAAACCTAAATTTTAGTTTTTTTTTTGCTCTTTGCTCTTTGGTTATGGTCGCACCACTGCAGTTGCTCTGAGGAACCAATCTAATTAGATGGCAACATCTAAAGAGTCTATTCATAAAAGCACAGAGCTCAGGTGTTAGAAATAACATGATAGTTTCACCATATCTCGTTGAGTCCTTTTCACTTCTATTTTTTTATTTTTTTATTTTGTTCTTTTTAAACTATGTTTCTCTAAGTGATTAGGTAGGGCCCACGAATCAAGTTGTTACCAATGCTAGGGTGAATTAGAGTGATTGAGATACCAAAAAAAAAAAAAAAAAAAAAAAAAACAAGAAGAAAAAAAAATGAGACCAGACCATCGGACCAACCTAATAAATTCAATAAAGTCGACCACCGGGAACCCTTGTATATGCCAACAGTGTTGACCTAGAGTTAGGATTATCGACCACTGGTTCCCTTGTATATGCCAGTGTGTTGATATTAGTCAGACTAGTATCTCAGTCCATTAGGATAGGTTCATTTTGGCGGAGGCCTTCAGACAGATAAGGGAAACACCGTTCACTTAGTAAACATCAAAACCATCTATGTTTTTCTCTATATCCATCTTCTTGATCTATCCATGTGATTAGTTTTGAATTTGGGTATTGATGTCCATAGTGCGACTATCTGAGTAGAGCTCTGTGACTTATATATGAATTTTGGTATGCTTGAGTGCAAACTCGTGTACAAAGAATTGGAATTTCGTATCGGGGTACTTCCTCCCGTAGTCAATAAGTATGCCAACCAAGGAGATTCTTTAGTGCCTTCCAAGGTTCCGCGTAGATAGCTAGGTCCTGAGTAAAGTTTTTGTGGGTACACCTCTGGTAAACCCTCCTGAGACAACACTCCTCCTCTAGGGCAACCTATGGGTTCAAATGATTTTTATTTTTTAGAATAAATTTGCTCGAGGACTAGCAAATAATAAGTTTGGGGGTATTTGATAGACACATTTTTTGTGTCCGAATTGTCCTCGATCTTGGTATTGTTGGAACTCGATTTTTGTACTAATATTGTGTTTTTATGTATTTTTAGGTATTTTTGGAAATAAATATTTTTGGAAAATTCGGCTCGAAAAGTTGCGCGGAACACCCCCAGAGGACATTTGATATTCGGACTCCCACTTTGGATAAGGGGTAACCCAATTACTAAGGGGCACCTCGATTGGGCACCTGCTATTCGCACCCCCGAGAACAGGATAAGGGGAAACCCTTTCTTCTTTTTGAAAACAGCTTTTGGAAAACTGTTTTCTCACCGCCGATTTTTTGTTCGAGAATTCAAGGCGATTTAAAGAGACTCAATGGATGGGTTTGCAAGGGAAGACTTGACGGACATTAACAGGCATGGTATGGTCGATTTTCTTAGTTAGAATTGGCTGCATCTTGAGATTGAAGTTCACAGAGCAACACGTACTCGTACACAGCCTTGCATGAGTTTTGGGTGTTTTTCAACGCGTTCTATGCATGATTGTTGACTCGCGCAACAACCGGAGCGTGTGAGAGATAAAAAGGATAGCTTTCTTACCAAGGCGGCGCGTGCAGGAGAAGAAAACGGAAAGAATATCTTCTCGTATCTGGTAGAGTAATGAGGGATTATTACGGATAGATTAATGTGATTTTGTGGCCCTGTCGACTATTTATAGAGTGATGGGGACTCATAGAAGGGGCACTGAGAGTTTGGGAGAAATTAGAACGCTACAGAGCCAAGAAAAATCGAGTTGCAGAATTATTCTCTGCTGCTGCTGCTGCACCAAGAACACGAAGAACGGACCACCAGAGGCAGTCGTTCTTCTACAAAGTGTCTACGACACTTAGTAGAGGGTCGTAATACGAGGGGGCGGAGACTTAAAAGAAGTAACGGTTTTATCATTCCTTGTAACAAGATTTGCAACATTTATAATTGTTGCAAACACTCGATTTTCATCATTTTCTCCATTTCATCATTTGTACACCTCCTTTGAGCAATAAAAATGGATTTTGAGCGTGTTTCCAACATGATGAGCTAGAACCCATCACTGGGACGACGGAGGAAGACAAATTTCATACATGGGTAATTTTAATTAATTCTTTATTTGACTTTTGCACTAATTAAAATAGAATTATGATTTGATTAAATTGGTTGTTATTCAATTAGATAGGTTATGCTTTGTTTAGATAATCTATGCTTAGGATACAATTAATCTTTTGAGAGTCTACCTTGGCAAAAATAAGAGTCGGTGTTATTTTGTTTATTGAGCTTTAATTGCTTGAGAATAATTAAATTGAACCTTTTGTTATGCGTTTGGCAATCCCGAGTCCCAAAGACATCTCTCCGTCTTGTGACATAAATTGTATATATTCTGTATTTTTATTATTTTCTTTTATTAATTCTTAAAAATCAATCTCATCAAGTCCGAGTGAACGACAACCTTACTACCACTTTCTACAACATTATTGAGTCACATCAATTTTTGGCGCCGCAGACGCGGATTTGTGTATAGATTTTTTTTTAGGTTATATTTTTTTTATTATTATTTTTGTTCTTTTTTACGCGCTTTGGTATTTCTGTTTGCTTTCAGATTTGGAGTGGAGCGAAAGAAAAAGAGAAAGTGCTAAAAAGAAAAGCAAAGGCAAAATAGGAAAGAAAAGAGAGATCCGAACTGAGTGAAGAAGAAAATTTTGTATATAGTATAATTAATTTTTTTTATTTTTAGAAACTGTAATTAGGTAATTATTTTTGTAATTTTTATTTTTATTTTTTTGGACTTCTTAATTTTGGACTTTATTTTTGGACTTTTGGACATATTTTATAAAACCCTAAGGAAGGGTTATTTAAATATAAACTGCACAGGGAAGGACGACGATTACGATATCGTCTCGGCCCCTCGGGTTCGTACACGATATAGGAGTCGTGGCCCGAGTCGACTTCAACGGTTCATCCCCAGTCTGGAACGGGAGGTAAGAATTCTAAACACCCGCGAATCTCCTGTCAGCGGGTTTACTGGATGATTTCGTGTGAATATATGTCGAGGAACTGAATACGTCGCTTTAATTTCCTAGTAAAGGGCAAGGACTGACCATACAAGATAAGGGTTCGGATTTCATCACCGTTCTCTTCTTGCCCGCCTTAGGAAAACGAAACCAAACACGAACCTAAGCCTAAAATTTTGACTAGAACGAGACCTATAGGGTAACGAGCTTAATAGGAAAGTCGTTCGAAAAATATTGGTTACTCTTTTGAACATACTTCGAAGTTCATGATGATTTCTGTGAGTTGAATGCGTGACTGCGCCGCCTTGTAATGCGGTGAGGCCTTGGGTATCAAAGCTCCACGCAGCTTCCCTCGCCTCTATTCAACTTACTTAAACTCGGATTGATTCTAGAGGGGTTTGCTCAGATTGCAACGAATTCCCTTTCGAAGGTTTAGAAGCTGGTCTAGAAAACAATCTAAGTGGAGCCATCATGCTTTTTGTTTGCTAGAAATCAGTAGGTTTGTTGTGGTTGAGTCAGCCTTGTTTGTGCTTGTGTAGAATTCCCTTGCAGTTAGGATGTCAAACTGGTATTACAATAGCCATCACAATGAATATGAATATCCAACTGAACAATATGGACATCACTCTTTTTATGACCATAGTGTGAATAGTGGTTGGGAACGCCAAACTTTTGAAGGTTATGGGTCATACCATGGTGATCCCAATTACTATCCACACGCCACCTGGTCGTACGAGCAAAATTCCTCTCTAATAGAGTCAACACGTAGGTTAGCTGAGACGACACGTAAGTTTGCAGAAATGAATAAATTAGTTATGGATGAAAGCAATGCAACGAGTGAAATTTCTTTCCTAGATTCAACAAGGAAGTCATGTGAGTCGAGTCACGATACATTAAAGAAGTCATGTGAGTCGAGTCACGATACCATAATGAAGTCATATGATTCGATTCGAAAGCTTTTGTTTGAGTCCCAGAACGGAACTGCTCGAGATACTATTAGTGTTTCCAATAGTACCCTTGAAAATAAGGATAATTTTTATTCACATAATCAAGATGACGAGGTTAGAATTGGTAACACTACTTGTTTAGATGAGGTTCAAACATTTTCATGTTATTATAATGATGATTATGATGAGGATAGTGTTGATGAAGAATTTGAGATAAATAGGCATAGTAATCAGGAAATTGTTACAATTGAGCTTAATAATGATAATATTTCTAGTTCAAATCCAAATAATTTTAATAATTATTCACCTATTCAAAAGGATGACGATTTGACTAGAGACACCCCCGTTTTAGACGATGTAGTATTTCCCTTTGATTACGAAGACAATGATGGTTTAGAGGAACGAGTACATTTTGAGTCTAGCGATTTAGAAACAATAGACTTAGAAAAAGAAAATGAACTCGTAGAGATGAGTGAGGATGTACCTGACTTAGAAGAATCAATTGACCATTTTCAGAATCGATGACCTTGAAATTAGGGAAGTTGTGACTAGTCTTTCTAGAGATACTGAAAACTCTAAGTTTGGGGTGATTATCATTCTCCATGTGCCTTAAGTCTTAGAAAGGTCTCTAACTTGGGACCTGACATATGTGCCTCAACCATTTTAAAAGATTATCTTCATACACTTTTTCCTGAACCTAGTTGTGTCCATAAAGAAGTTCAGTTGTTAGAAACCTATCCTCTGGTTGATGTGGTTAACCCAGGCTATGATACGATTGACTTTGTTATCCCACCAAAAACTTTCTTTTCAATTATGGGAACATATGAGTCACAAATGTGTCAGTTATTAAGTTTTGAGACTAAACCTAATTACTTTAGGAGATTAGGGTCGACACATTTGCTTAAGGAAGACCACCAATCTTATTGTGGTCAGCTGTGTAAGTCAAAACTGATTGACTTAGAGGATCCTCAATTATTCAGGTTATTATTATGTGCTTCTAAATTTTTATTTGAGTTTTTCCAGACTCTAGAACCTGAACATTCGGATCTAACTTATGAGGAAATGCAACCCATGAAAACTTTTTATCTAGACCCTTTTATAGAGCCTGAACCCGAACCACAACTAGATGTAGTTGTCTTAAACAAAAAAATAGATAAGGGTGTATTGGATATCTTCTTGGTTTGTTGCAGTCTCCTCTTCTTGTGGTTAGCACTTTTTGATCCAAATGAACCGCAGCTTATTCCTACATTTGCTATATGATTCTTCGAGGTGACTAATCCTTTCCAATGTCCTGGTCAAGACTTTAAACTTAGCACTTCTTGGGAGGTAACCCATGCATGCAACACGGTAATATCTTTCCTTATCTCTTTTCTTCAAGTGGTAACGGTTTCTCATTGTTCATGCTTTTAATTTCATCTTTAGAACATTGAGGACAATGTTAGATTTAAGTTTGGGGGTATGGGAGAAACTTTTTAGTTGCAATAAATAAACTCCAGAGCCTAGAAATTTATGCTTATTAAGGATGGCACTAACCAATCTAAGTGGATGGAAGCATTTTGGTTGTAGGAGTTGAGAGCATCCACAGTCGTGGAGTATAACCAAATTTTTTGGTAAAAAACAGACGCAATGGAGAGGGAGTAAAGACCAAAGACCGGACTATAACCAAAACCCAGACCATATTTAGTCTTTAGTATGGTCTTTAGTCGGGCGTAAATTGAAGTTGCGCCCCAACAATAATTGGACGCAACTTTGAGTTGCGCCCCAACAATAATAAAAAAAAAAAAAAAAAAAAAGAAGAAATGGGACGAGATTTGGAGTTGCGCCTGATTGGGGCGTAACTCAAAGTTGCGCCTGACCAAATTTTAGTCTCCCTCCACTGCGTTACAACACGGACTAAACCTAAATTTTAGTTTTTTTTTTGCTCTTTGCTCTTTGGTTATGGTCGCACCACTGCAGTTGCTCTGAGGAACCAATCTAATTAGATGGCAACATCTAAAGAGTCTATTCATAAAAGCACAGAGCTCGGTGTTAGAAATAACATGATAGTTTCACCATATCTCGTTGAGTCCTTTTCACTTCTATTTTTTTATTTTTTTTATTTTGTTCTTTTTAAACTATGTTTCTCTAAGTGATTAGGTAGGGCCCACGAATCAAGTTGTTACCAATGCTAGGGTGAATTAGAGTGATTGAGATACCATAAAAAAAAAAAAAAAAAAAAAAAAAAAAAAAAAAATTGAGACCAGACCATCAGACCAACCTAATAAATTCAATAAAGTCGACCACCGGAACCCTTGTATATGCCAGTTGTGTTGACCTAGAGTTAGGATTATCGACCACCTGGTTCCCTTGTATATGCCAAAGTGTGTTGATATTAGTCGAACTAGTATCTCGGTCCATTAGGATAGGTTCATTTTGGCGGAGGCCTTCGATTACAAGATAAGGGAAACACCGTTCACTTAGTAAACATCAAAACCATCTATGTTTTTCTCTATATCCATCTTCTTGATCTATCCATGTGATTAGTTTTGAATTTGGGTATTGATGTCCATAGTGCGACTATCTGAGTAGAGCTCTGTGACTTATATATGAATTTTGGTATGCTTGAGTGCAAACTCGTGTACAGCAATTGGAATTTCGTATCGGGGTACTTCCTCCTGTAGTCAATAAGTATGCCAACCAAGGAGATTCTTTAGTGCCTTCCAAGGTTCTGCGTAGATAGCTAGGGTCTGGAGTAAAGGTTTTGTGGGTACACCTCTGGTAAACCCTCCGGAGACAACACTCCTCCTCTAGGGCCACCTAGGGGTTCAAATGATTTTTATTTTTTAGAATAAATTTGCTCGAGGACTAGCAAATAATAAGTTTGGGGGTATTTGATAGACACATTTTTTGTGTCTGAATTGTCCTCAGTCCTGGTATTGTTGGAACTCGATTTTTGTACTAATATTGTGTTTTTATGTATTTTTAGGTATTTTTGGAAATAAATATTTTTGGAAAATTCGGCTCGAAAAGTTGCGCGGAACACCCCCCGGAGGACATTTGATATTCGGACTCCCACTTTGGATAAGGGGTAACCCAATTACTAAGGGGCACCTCAGTTGGGCACCTGCTATTCGCACCCCGCAACGGGATAAGGGGAAACCCTTTCTTCTTCGTTTGAAAACGGTTTTGGCGGGAAAACTGTTTTCTCACCTGCCGATTTTTTGTTCGAGAATTCAAGGCGATTTAAAGAGACTCAATGGATGGGTTTGCAAGGGAAGACTTGACGGACATTAACAGGCATGGTATGGTCGATTTTCTTGGTTAGAATTGGTGCATCATGAGATTGAAGTTCACGAGCAACACGTACTCGTACACAGCCCTTGCATGAGTTTTGGGTGTTTTTCAACGCGTTCTATGCATGATTGTTGACTCGCGCAACAACCAGGAGCGTGTGAGAGATAAAAAAGGATAGCTTTCTTAAAAGGCAGCGCGTGCGAAGAAGAAAACGGAAAGAATATCTTCTCGTATCTCGGTAGAGTAATGAGGGATTATTACGGATAGATTAATGTGATTTTGTGGCCCTGTCGACTATTTATAGAGTGATGGGGACTCATAGAAAGGGCACTGAGAGTTTGGGAGAAATTAGAACGCTACGCTGAGCCAAGAAAATCGAGTTGCGGACTATTCTCTGCTTTCACGCTGCACCAAGAACACGAAGAACGGACCACCAGAGGCAGTCGTTCTTCTACAGTGTCTACGACACTTAGTAGAGGGTCGTAATACAGAGGGGGCAGACTTAAAAGAAGTAACGGTTTTATCATTCCTTGTAACAGTATTTGCAACATTTATAATTGTTGCAAACACTCGATTTTCATCATTTTCTCCATTTCATCATTTGTACACCTCCTTTGAGCAATAAAAATGGATTTTGAGCGTGTTTCCAACATGATGAGCTAGAACCCATCACTGGGACGACGGAGGAAGACAAATTTCATACATGGGTAATTTTAATTAATTCTTTATTTGACTTTTGCACTAATTAAAATAGAATTATGATTTGATTAAATTGGTTGTTATTCAATTAGATAGGTTATGCTTTGTTTAGATAATCTATGCTTAGGGATACAATTAATCTTTTGAGAGTCTACCTTGGCAAAAATAAGAGTCGGTGTTATTTTGTTTATTGAGCTTTAATTGCTGAGAATAATTAAATTGAACCTTTTGTTATGCGTTTGGCCAATCCGAGTCCCGAGACATCTCTCCGTCTTGTGACATAAATTGTATATATTCTGTATTTTTATTATTTTCTTTTATTAATTCTTAAAAATCAATCTCATCAAGTCCGAGTGAACGACAACCTTACTACCACTTTCTACAACATTATTGAGTCACATCAACTACTGGGTCACTGTGCCATAGGCTTTGAACTGTCAGTTTTTAAGTGTAAACCAATACAATAACTATCACACAATTTATTTCCTCACCAAGTTGGTTCTCATGGTTGTGTTCATTTTGGCCCTGAACAATTCCCGGAATTCATGAAGTACTTTTAGATGAACCCAGCCTATCAAAGGTTCTCACGGAAGCGGCCACACTTCTCACTTCATATAGGTGATTTCCTATTTAAGAGTATCCTCCCATACCCTATTTGGAATTTCCAAATCTTAGGAATCATTAAAAGCATCGCTTATCCTTAACTACGCGACAGGAAATACTGTGTCATCATAGGAATGCATAGAAACATATCTCTATTCATGTTCCCCAGTGCTTCGTGTGAATCGTTCTTAATTTCTGTTTTCCCGTTGAACCTAGATCTTGGGATCTCCAGTCAACTAGGTTGGGTTTCCCTTAATACGATTTGGTCGATGTATGCTTTAAGCCCATTCCCCTCGATGATCTACAGACTTGCTCTCTGGACAAACCTTTAGTAAATGGATCCGCTAGGTTATCCATGGACTTCACATAAACGATCGTAATAATTCCCATTGAGAGCAATTCTTTCACGGTCTTGTGTCTCAATATTATATGTCGAGACTTACCGTTATATATATGACTCCTTGCTCTGCCAATTGCAGATTGACTATCGCAATGGATACATATTGCAGGCACGGGTTTTGGCCATATCGGAATATCTTATAAAAAGTTTCGAAGCCACTCTGCTTCTTCCCCTCCTTTATCTAAAGCAATAAACTCAGATTCCATTGTGGATCTAGCTATAATAGTTTTCTTAGAAGATTTCCAAGATATCGCTCCACCACCTATTGTAAATACATACCCACTAGTGGATTTAACATCTTTAAAATCTGATATCCAATTCGCATCGGAATATCCTTCTAATACAGGTGGATATCGCGTACAGTGTAGTCCGTAATCCCGGGTATATCTCAAGTACTTTAATACCCTGATTATAGCCTTCCAATGGTCTTTTCCTGGATTACTCGTAAATCTGCTTAATTTATTTACCGCACAAGCTATGTCCGGACGAGTGCAATTCATCAAATACGTTAAGCTACCAATTATACGAGAATACTCTACTTGTGATATACTTTGATCACGATTTTTTGTAGATGAAGAGTTGTATCAATAGGTGTTTTTGAAACGCCTCCATCATCCTTCTCAAATTTACTTAGTATGCTCTCAACGTAATGATATTGAGATAATACCAAGCCGTCTGATTCCTTAGAAATCTTTATTCCTAAAATAACATCAAAGAACACCTAGGTCTTTCATATCAAACTTGCTCTTTAGAAGTTTCTTTGTATCGTTGATAACTTCCATGTTATTACCCATGATAAGCATATCATCAACGTAAAGACATAAAATTACACAACCCTTTGGTGTACGGATATTTTGGAACAATTACAATGAGACTTAATCACTTATTTCGATTGGGATGAACTTGACAGGCCAAAACAATACTGGTATGGCTGTTCGGACAAGCTTAATTGGGCTAGATAATGGTATGGAGGCAAAACAGAGGTAAGAAACTCGGGTTCTTCTGAATTCAAGTCCTGAGGATTTGCTGAGTGTTTTTAGGAATTTTCTCGTCCATGTTGATTGTGTTGACCCTGTTTCATCTACACAGGGAAGGTATGTGGATTAGTTTTGAAAAAAAAGGAATGAAACGTTCGACAATGGGAAAACAGATTGGAAGAGATACCTTCCATGATCCCAATAAATTTCACACTGATCCAAGGTACAGTTGCGCTTCTTACATCTCTGATCCCAGCAGGATACTACGCACTTGATTCCCTTAGCTGATCTCACCCACAACTAAGAGTTGTTACGACCCAAAGTCGAAGACTTTAATAAACAAATCTGTATCACACAGAAAAATCTACATGAATAGATAAATCTGTCTCCCACAGAAATACCTACGAGTTTTGTTCCGTCTTTTGATAAATCAAGGTGAACAGGAACCAATTGATATACCGGACTTATATTCCCGATAAACAGCCTAGAAATATCAATCATCTTACAATAATCTTAATCGACTAGCGAAACAAGATATTGTGGAATCACAAACAATAATCTTGCCTATTAGAGAATTTAATCTCAAGCCAATCTTACGATCGTACTAAACAGCAAGATCAGATCACGCAACTATAGAGAAAATAGTTGGGTCTGGCTTCATAATCCCAATGAAGTCTTCAAGTCGTTAACCTACAGGTTTCGTGAAAAACCTAAGGTTAAAGGAGAATCGACTCTAGCTTATACAACTAGTATCACACAGGAGGTGTGGGGATTAGGTTTCCCAGTTGCTAGAGTTCTCCTTTATATAGTCTGCAAATAAGGGTTTGCAATCTAAGTTACCTTGGTAACAAAGCATTCAATATTCACCGTTAGATGAAAACCTGATTAGATTCAAGCTAATATCTTTCAACCGTTAGATCGAACTTAGCTTGTTATACACACATGAAATGTAACTTCATTTAGGTTTGAGTAACCGTACCTAAACGTGTACACTTAGTTGGTTCAACAATAGTTAACCAATGGTTAGCCATATAAGCAATTTCATATCAACCTTATTCATCTTCACTATACCTAGTTCAAATGACTCAAAAGAACTAGTTAGAGAGTTGTTCAATTGATTAGATCTCATAGAAGTATACAAGACATAATCGAAGCAAAAAGGTTTTGGTTCAATCGAATCGATTCATGAACATTATAGCCACGGTTTGCAAAGATTGCATTCCTTAATTTATAAATGTCTTAGTTCACGAATAAACCGTTTTTAATTAGAAAATAACCCACTTAAGTACGCATACCTGTCAGCATACTTAAATACTTGGATTGAGCTTGTTTTTGGTTCACAAACTCCAGCAGAAATTCACGGGATGTGAACTTCCGACAATACGCGTACAGGTACGCGGACTTCGCTCCGGTCATCCTAAACTAGTAAAGTACGCATACTTTGGTTCAAGGATTTTGGAGTTACCCAAGTATGAGTTCACATACAATGTTTATATCCAATCATGGTTATATATATATATATATATATATATATTCTAAACTCTCATTTCAATTATTGAAACTTTCTTAGAGGATGTTATATAGTTGTTTGTCCAAAAACTATTTTTCATCAAAGCGATTTTCAAGTTATTGAAATAATCAACATGACTTTCATCACGAGTAAAGATGAACTTGGCCAAAGCGAAAACTTACCAACACATAATTCGATAAATTAGGATCGAAATAGCAAATGTGTAGAATCGAAGTCTATATAGCAATACGACTTTTGAGTCAAGATAGGAGATAAAATAGATAGAATTTTTAGTGATAGTATAGATAAGTTCAAGACTCCACATACCTTTTTGTCAAAGAAGTTCCATCAGTTCCTTGAGTAGTTCTTCGTCTTTGCATGATGAACGACGTGGAGTCTAGAGCTCAACTACATTTACTATCCTAGTCCGAGACTTAGCTATAAGTAGACTATAAATCAAGACTTATAGTTTTGGTAACTAAACTTGACAAACAAGCTTGAGATAAAAACGCTTGCGAGTTCGGCCGAGCAGTGATCTAACACATTGGATAAATTTCGAAGAGTTATGCGATATGGACTACTCGAACGCGTCTTTCGGATATCGGACGAAGAGGGAAATACCAAATTCGTAAGAAGGGCAAAGCAGTCTTTTGACTTTTGACCGACCTGGCTGCCGTTATCCATTTTCTAGGCGCCTTAGTAATTTTGTTGGTCTTATCAAAAAAATCTGACCGAAGAGAAGTCAATCTCTTTTCTTCGTATTCTTTCTTCATTCTTCTTTCTTTTCCCTTGTTATTTTTATGTTCTGCTCGATGTGGGAGTTGTGAGTCATAGTTAATCATGGGAAACCAACTAGTAGAACTGATATATGGTGGAGAAGATGGTGTGGTCATTAATTGTGAAGCATAACAACTAAGTTTTAATCACGGAGAATCGAAATTAGGGTTTGTAGATTTGATTGTTGTTCTAAGATTTAGAAGGTGATATTTAGAGTTATGGATAGATGAAGAATCTTGGGTAGAGGTTTAATTGAAGTTTTGAAGTTGAGTTGTTGATGAATTGAAGAAATTGGGGTTTGTAAGAAGAACTCAGAAGATTGTTAGAAATTGGAGTTGATGTTCTAGTAGGTTGTTTGGAGATGGGTATTAGGTGATTGAGTATATTAGGGTAGGATTGTGATTGAATTAAACCTCATGTGATGAATCGGAATTTCGAGAGAAAAATTAGGGTTTATGTTCTTCCCCAAATTGGAGTTAGGGATTACTTAGAATCAAGTTGGTAATAAGGATTGAGGTTTGTTGATGTTTTATATGAATTATTAAAACAAGTAAAAGTAAGAAGAAGAGTTTGATTTCAGTTGTGCAAATGGAACCATTTGAGGTAATTGCTTTCTCATTAATTTAGTAGAGCTTTTGATTTAAATTAATGGGTTTATGAATTATGGGTGTTGATGAAGATGTAATAAAACTGAGATTAAGATGATTATAGAATGGCATTGTGATTGTGGATATGAAAATGATGTTGAATTGTGAACAACATATGCCGGGAATGGTTGAATTCTTGTGGTGGTATGAGCTGAGATTGTAGGTGGTGTTATTTTGGCTAAGTTCGTAGAATGGAGATGTCTTGGTCTTTGAAAATGATTAAGCTGAGTTGTTTTTGATCTAAGCTGCAAATGTAGTAATTGAGTTGGTGGTGTTATGTTGAGTTGAGTGTGCAGGGTTTATTGAGATTGGGGGTTTTAAATGAATGATTTAGATTAAGGTAAGAAACTCACACAAATTAAAGTTGAATTATGGCTAGTGCTATTGAACCGAGATGAGTTGATGTAGATTATTGTTTGCTGCGGTTGTGAGGATTGCATATTGCGGGTGGTCTCGGGATTGATCAAATGATGGATGAATGTTTGTAGAGTATTGTTGTATCTTGAGTTGGGAAATTATAAATTATATAGGATTGATGGTTGTGGAATCATAGTTGGATAGTCTCTTGGAAAGCCTGCATCTACTGCAATTGTAGGTAAGCTTAGTTAATAATTGTAATTGAAATTCAAAGTTTGTTCAAGAATGAATGTATAATTTTAGTTTGGTAGAATTGAAATGGTACTGGAATAAAAGTTGTATTTGAGTTTTGTATGTTGCACAATGTTTGTGCATTAGTGTTCTTTAGCCTGAGCAATGATTCTGGCCTATGCAGAAGCTTAGGCCTGTAAGTCACCCAGTCAGTTTAGCTGATTCTATTTGTTTAGCTGACTTAATCAATCTGACTGAGTCAAATGTAAAACTGACTCACCTGAATCAGTCTTGTAGACTGAGTTAACTCATTGAGTTCCCTATCTTGACCTAAGTTGGATCGTTGACCGATTCTTGTTTGACTTATTGACCATTGACCCTGAGTACTTTGACTTGACGTGGACTATTAGTTGAACCACAGACTATTAGTGATTGTTTTTAAACAAATGGACTGGGCCTTAGATTAATGAGCCGGATTAATGGACTTGGACTTAGGCATAGTTTTCATACTTTGATTGTTTGGAACCCTTATTCCTGATTGACCTTTGGTTTCTTCCACAAAGTTGTAGATATTCACAAGACTTATCTACTGGAATATAGAACCAACCCAATTGAATTAGTAACTCTTAGATATGCTAAACTTAGATAATAAAAGATATAGAACCATAGGTGGGGTTAGAATCATTATATAGATTTGTATGATTCTTGTGTGAGCCATTTTGGCTAGATTCGTAGAGTTCTTGTGTGATTAACAGTTAGTCTTTATTAACAACGATCGAATCAAAGGATGAACCAGTGGATCTTGGATCTCGAGGTAGGCATGGCTTGTCATCAAAAGAGGTGGATATTTACATTTAACTCTTTTGAAATCATTGTTGTTTCTTTTACATTACAAAAGTTTTCAAAGTTCCCTGTTTTGCTTCCACATGACTAACCAGCCAAATTGAATCGATGAATCCCAGTTAACTATTTATTATATACTTTTTTTTCTTGCAAATTGGAGATTTGGAAAAACTAAAAAGAGCGAGTACAGAATCCGAGTTCTTCTTTCTTCCCTCTTAAGAGTTTTCTTCGACTCTTTTTTTCTCAAGTTTTCTTCCACTCATTTATTTCTATCATCAAGAAAAAGAACTTGTAAGATTATGTATTCCCAACAAAAACCCAAAAATGGAAATATCTTTGGGTTTTTAGAGCCGGTTGTTTCTAATTATGCTGCAAGAAATACATAATTTTGAACATATAATTAAGTTCTAAAAAGGGATTTCACAAGTTAATTTAGAACTGCACCACCAACAAACCAATCACTGTTGAAAAAAAAAAAAAAACTCTAATACAAAAAGAAATTCCAAATATTAAAGTTGGTAGCCGAAGTCACTCCAAACCTTCCAGGCGAGCTTCACGTACGCTACATATTATCAATCAGGGGCGGAGCTAGAAAATCTCCCAAGGGAAGGATTTTTTTACATAGGAAATACCATTAGGTTCTAGGAATAATATATTAGGATGAGTCTAGTCCATTGAACCAGTCAAATGTCTGTTTGGTCCTATTTGGTAATATAAATTATAGTTTGGTCCTAAAAATTATTGTTTGGTCCTACGCCGATGTCATAGATGATGTAAATGTCACCTTGTAGTGGCGAAATACACTTTTGGATAAGGACCATATATATAGTCAAAAGGTAAGAGAGATGGAATCATTCTCAGATTTACTTTCTCTCTCTTCTTTTCTACATCTAGTTTTTCTTTTCCTCTCAAATGTTTTTTCTAGGGTTTTAATTTTGTGGAAACAAGAAACAGAGATGATGAAGATATGCGATTTACGATGAAGATTTTGTTGCTCAGGTGTTTGAATGTTCTTCTTTGGTGTAGACGATGAAGAAAGACGATGAAGATGATGATTTTGGTAGTTGTAGACGCCGAATATGATGATGTTGTTTGTTGCTGATGATGTTGAAGTATATGAAGATGATGAAGACGATGAAGTTTTCCGTTTCTTTTTTTTAGCTTTTGTATGGACTTCATTCCTGGGAATGAAGTCTGTTTTTTTACCTTTTTGTATGGACTTCATTCCTGGGAATGAAGTCTGTTTTTTAGGTTTTTGTATGGACTTCATTCCTGGGAATGAAGTCTGTTTTTTTAGATTTTTGTATGGACTTCATTCCTGGCAATGAAGTCTGTTTTTTTTTAGCTTTTTGTATGGACTTCATTCCTGGGAATGAAGTCTGTTTTTTTAGCACGGAAGAACTGCTACAAAAATAAAAATTTAATACGGAAGGGTATTTTTGTCTATTTAAATATTTTTAAATAATTATGGACCAAACAGTAAAAGTGTTTGACCAAAGGACTAAACAAACATGGGCCCACCTAAAAAAGGACCAAATGATATTTTTCCCTTTTTTTTTTTTTGAGGTAGGTAAGAAGACCAATCGTGCTACATGACCAGCGGAATACCAGCTGTTTAACGGCGGATCCGATGTGTCGGATCGATTTGGCAGAAAGAGAAGTAAACCTTTTAACCACGTCATCGAGAAGAAAACACATGTACCCAATTTACGATCTCACATCTCCATGATTAACCCTACCGTTAATGCAACCCTTACCACTTTTCCATTAACCCTTACCACGATTAACCCTACCATTAACAACCATAACCGGCCATCGTTGAGATTAAGCTTCGGCCATCTCCATGCCGATCACCATCATCAGTGACAGTCCAATTTCATTTATCCTGAATTTAGGGATGAATTGAGAGACAACTGATTTTTCATAACCAAGTGACAATTGTGATTAACTCAAAAAGGTTCTAATTACCTTGCGGCAAAACAAGTTTGATCAAACGAACCTCAGTTCAAACCCAAATATACCATTGCCCCCCTTTTGATTCGTTATCAAATTATTCAGTGATGTTTAATTGATCAAAACATCTTCATAGTTAATCTTGTTATGATCATGCATCTTTGGTGGTGATAAGTGATAATACTAGATGACCGTTACCACGGTGGGATGGCCGACCGAAAAAATTGACGTAAAACTAACACTACACCAAATTCTGGGATTAGAAACAGAACTAAGCCGTTACTAAAATGGGTTGTAACGGCTCTCGCCTGTTGCAAAAGTGGGTGTTACATTTTTTTCAGAACGGCTTTGTGGCCGCACTGAATCTGATTATAACGGCTCTCGTAATGTACTGCGAGTCACACGAATTTGCCACGTGGTAACAGCTTTGGGCCGTTACAATTTTTTTGTAACATAGTCATGTAATAACTTTCGGCCGTTACTTACGTGTCGATTTAATGACTTTGAGCCGTTACTACGTGGCAAGTTGAAACAGCTCAGAGCCGTTACGAATTTTTTTGTAACAGCAAAAAAATTACTGCCGGCCAACATTGACCTGGTCAAAATTGGTCAATATTTACCAATTTTGACCAGGTCAATGTTGACCGGCAGTCCATTTTCAAATAGGAAGATACGCCTAATTCAAACAAAAATACCTCTATAAATCTTTCATTCAATCTAACCACATTCTATGATACATTCAACATCAATAAAACGTGTTCTATTCTTTCATTCAACCCACCAAATTCTATGACACATTTAAACAAGATCATTGACTTAGAACTTATGAGAATTTCTAAACACTCTTTTACATTCACTCAAGCAGTTTGATACTTAGAGAGAATTCATATTCCTAAGTTGGGTAACAAAAAAATTGCTCACCTTCTACATGTGAAGTTCAAAAAAAAAATCGTGAGAAAGGATGGCAACAAAAAAATGATTGGGTAAAACCATAAAACAGATACCTACATGTGATCACTTGACACCAACACCAAGGTCTAGAGCTCTCATAACTGTCTCAGCACTATCGCGTCTAGGTGGGTCAAAGAGTGGCAAGAGTACAATAAGCTGCCATCGAGCCCCGATGCATGTTAGAAACAAGTAAGGTGTAGGGAATAGAGGAGTAGATTTGTAGTTTAAGTTACCTGGTATGCTACTCCGAGTGACCTTTAAGCCTCGTTCTGCAAATCTATCAATCGCTGCATGGACTCTGAGGTCTATGTCCAATTTATTGTGCGCAAGATTTAAAATCTGACCATCAAAAACATTGTTGGTAGAGTAACAATAAGAAGCCATTAAGAACATGCAAACAACCAAAGTACAAAAGTTCAAACAGTGATGCCTGCTCCAATGCACCTCTGGTGACCTGATACATTTTACCTTTAATAAAACACATTTCATGCAAGTAAAAAAATATTGCAAAGCATACAATACATTTTGATACTTACCACAAATTTGGACGATTGAAACTCTGCGTAAAAACAATGCAATTCACAAGACCAAGAGCTTGGACAACATCTTCTTTAACACTTGTCATTGCAAAGAGCGATTAAAGCCAATACTGGAGTATTTGGAAACTTTTGTTTCAAAATGCCAAGACTCTGGAAAGAGAGCAAGACATTGACCATCAGAGACAAAAAAAATTTCTCAATAACGAGACTCAAGTCGTCAGTAAGCTCTCTAGCGAAGAATAAACAAAACCCAGATTTAGTAACACAGTATGATTAAAAACTCTACTTTCGATTCAAATATATCACAAAAACTAAATCAAAACCTTGAGTTAGATCTGATGATGATTTCATTTCCCATAGGATGATATGAGTAACCCTAACTTCAACATCAGAGTAACCATCTTCAGCAAGCTCTCTAGCGAAGAATACTCCTTAGCATCAAACTGTAAATCAAAATCGAAACAATTTATTTCATCCTAAAAAAATCACCAAAAAACCAAGAAATAACAGAAATTAATGATACAGAAATCGGGATTGTAGTAGGATTTACCTTCTGTTTCTCACGAATAAACCAAATACATCATTCAACAACACCTACAAATCAAAACCAAATCAAGAACAAAACCCTAATTTAGATGGAACCCTAAAATCTGATTTAACAGATTATGAAACCCAAGTGATGATGACTTACATAGATGTAAACTTAAATCAAAACCCTAAACTCGATGAGCAGACGATTGAAGATTAGTTCTTCAAACATCGGATGATTAATCTGCAGTTGAGAGGGAAGAAAAGGGAGGCGCGGTAGTAGAAAAGAAATGTAAGTGAAAATGAAAAGTCGCGAGCAGAGAAAAGATTATCTAGGTTAGGGGAGGGGATGAAATATCCTGTAGTTCAACGATTCTTGGGTTGAAAAAGAATAGCAAGCATGTGAATGGCACACGCACAAACTGCAAGTGTTACAACCCAAGTGTGACCAAGCGTGTGAGTCGCACGCCTATAAAAATTTCGTAACGGCTTGGCCTCATTACGATTTTTTTAAAATTTAGTAACTTCGGCACTGCTACGATTTTTTTGTAACGGCCATTTGTAACGGCAAATTTGTAACGGCCCCAAAGCCGTTACGAATTCCTGTTACTAATCTGGGAATTTGGTGTAGTGTAAATTTTGTGTTCACAATTTAGTTCCGCCGTAGGGTGAAAATATTATTTTTCCGAGACTAAGACGAAGGTATAATTTTTCCAAACACGACGCGAAAGTATCATTTTCCGACATGTAAGCCATGATATATTTTTACTTTGCAAATAATTTGGTGGTGATTCAACACCATATGTTGTGCTTTTCATTTTAAAATTAGTTGTTTTTATCCTTAGTCAATCAATTTATTTTTCTTGTAGTTTTTTCAATTTTTTTAAGATATGCCTAATTTTAAGCTATGCCTAATTTTGAAGGAGAAAAGATACAAAATTTGGAGAATAATAAAAAAAATTGAAAAACAAAAATTTGATAGCATTGTTTGTGCTCATTGCGTAGCTAATTTAAAGGGCTTTCCAAATATATAAAATTTATAAAAATACGACTTGTAGTTTGAAATATACGAGGTTTTTAAATATATAAAAAATGCATTTACTGTTGTGCCCTTTCTTTTTGGTTTATTTACAAAAATGTCTAATATCTTATTCCCCTTCCTCTTTGATTTATTTACGAAAATGTCTAAAGGAAAAAAGGTAAAATTTGATTTAGAGGACATCTTAGTCTTTTCCGTGTGTCCTGACCAAAATTCAATCTTTTTTGTGTAATTGAAAAAAAAAAATGTCACGCTTCACATTGACACAAAGTCACCATATATAAGTCCTCCTCGCTTCTCGGTCGGCCTAATTATCGGGGCTAGTGTAGAGAAGTAAAGGGAAAATAATACGGATTAGGTTTGCGTATCCAGACACCAAAAATCGTACGGTTGAGATTTATTTCAAACTTTTTATTTTTTTCCTGGATGACGCGGTTAATCCAGCATGCATCTCTTTCTTCCAAATCAGTTCGACACGCTGGATCCGCTGTTATTCAGCTGGTATTCCGCTGGTCATATAGCAATTTCGGTAAGCAGACAAAAAAGGACTTGGAATTGGTAAAGTAGGCAACTGCCTATCATTGCCATGGGTTGGCTCCGCCGTTGATTATCATGGTGCAACCACTATCGTCAATTTTGGGGCACCCTCTAACAATAATTGTCGGGCCACTTGGAATATCCGGCAAAGACTGTAAAAGAGGGCAGCAACTGATCTCTATATTCTCGAGGAAGGGGAAGCAATCGACATAATAAGGTGAAGGTGGAGGAACAATCCATTCTTCTAATTTGTACATTCCACTGATTCTCAAAAACGCTAACGAAGGGAATAGTGATGATGTTGTTGTTGCTTCTCCGCTTACACCAGTGCTTTCCTCTTGCTCGTAATAAAACTCATCCCCTAGGCGCTTCACAGAATCCAATCGTGAAATGATAAGATTCTTAAGACGTGGTAACATACCCAGTGCTGGAAGCTTCCCACAAGTATAGCATTGCTCTAACTTCACAGTCACCAAATTCGGAAGGCAATTAGACAATGAGCTACCCGTCACCCACTTGGGAAACTCTGGGCTATAAAATCCAAAAATTATCAGTTTCTCCAAACTGAAGTGAGGTTGGAGACCTTCTAACACCAAGCTGTCATTCAGACTTCTAAATTTGAGCTCTATGTCGTCATCACCGCTCAAATTCATATCGTACCATTCCTTAAAATTTCTAATTTCTTCAGCATCATAATAGCGCTTCCAGTATAGCTTCAACTCCTGAAGGTCCTGATTTTCCTTAAGCTTTGCTCTCTGTGCTTCTTCTGTTCCGCCTCTCACATTCTCGAGATTACATATTTGTAACTCCCGAAGATAGTTCAGCTCTGCTAACTCCTCAATGCTAAGTATTATCGGTACCTTCTTTTTTCATCACAATGTAAGGCACTAATGTTCTGAGGTAAGTTAGAGTTTCTATACCTCTAGGCATTATGGCCTCGCTCGTATTTCCGTTGTATCTGAGACTTCTTAATTGCACCCAATTCGTAATGTCTTCTGGAAACTTACACTTTTCTCCGAGGTCCTCTACCTCTAAATTGCAGATGTTACTTGTGAAAGAATCGGGCAGTTCCTTGACTTTAGTGTCTGACAAATCAAGTAACCTTAACTGTGTCAGCGCTCCAAGGTTATGGGGTAACGTTTCTAAGCTCTTGCAATTGTGGAATTCCAACCTCCTTAAGTTGTAGATGCTAGTGACTGAGTCGGGCAAGTCTTCGATTGATGTTCCGGAAACAGGGTGTTTGGCCGAAACTATTATTGATTTCAATAATAGTGTGAAAACTATGCCTTGTTTAGAAAGGGTGCCAAAACTAAATGTATTTTGGTATTTGGACTATTTTACCCTTATTTTTTCATTTTATGACGTGTTTTATCCTCTCCGTACACAACATTTGATTTCTTTATTATTATTTATTTTTTACAATTACTGGTTACTATTTAACTGTGTGATATGTGGATGTTGGGATAGCGCATGTAGACATCGTATAAATGTTGGGATCATAGGCATAACAGATTTGTTTGGGTGTCCCGACATCCATTCTGTGATGTCCCGACTTTGACTATATATACATGATTATACGTGATTATTAGAAAAATTATACGGGCAATTAGTAATATATTAATTACTAATCCTCCTTGATGTCTGGATGATTTTTTTTTAATAAGATTTCATCTTAACTTTTTTACCTGGAGCACACCACACACATCTTCTTCTTCCTATTCATGTTCTTTTTCTCATTCTTTTTATTTCTCTTCTTTGTTTTCTTCATCTTCTATTCCTAAAGAGAGGTAACCAGGGAGCTTTATTTTCAGGAATGAACAAGAATGAAGGTCTTGCATTTTTTTTTCTCTATTTATCGTTGTGTTAGCGGGGAAAGAAGCATTGAAATCGTAGATCCAGGTTATTCAATTTTGTTCATGATTAGGTTTTTATTTCTCTGTTTTATTATCTTGGGTTTTGATTCTCTTACCGTGTGGAATAGAATCTATCTATTTCCTTAAAATCTTTTCTTCTTCTTTTTTGTTTGTTTGAATATTCGATATGGTTGAGGTAACCAGATGTTGTTGAATTGAAAATGTAGAACAAATATTGAGTAATTTGGATATTTAGGGATTGAAAACGAATATTGAACTTACGGGTTGAGTTGAATTGAGGATTTGTTGTTGAAAATTTGGGTTTTTTGTTTCTGCATATAAGGAGGTTGGTTTTAAATCCGAATGAGAGATGTGTAATTGCCAATAAATTCTCTGCTTGATTGTAGATGGTCTTAGAAGGAAAATAAAAACCTGGGTTTTGGATTTTGATGTTCAAATGTGGTTCATTTTTGAGTAATTGGTAGGAGTACAAGTGATTTTTAGAAGAATTGGGGCTGATTTAAGAAGTTATTATCAATTGAATTAAGATTAGAGTAGATCAGTGTACTATTTGGAGCAGATTCTGTGTCAACATCATCGATTTGAGTCTGCTACGGGTGTAAATTTAATTCCAGCAGGTTTCGTTTGGCCGTGTTCTTATTAGAATCGCCAACACCACTACTATTGTTATCTCGAGCCTTGTTGAATGCGGATCCTTTTGATGTTGAAGCACAAAGGAGAATTGAAGTCTGTAATCTGTCGGTACTTACTAGGGTTTTTTAATTCGACGTTTTTTAAGTAAATCTAAACGAAATTTGGTTTGGGTTATCTTTAATTTTTATTTTGATAGCATTATTTTTAGGATTTGGGTTATCTTCAATTTACATATAAGTTTGGTTTGTTTCAGAATTATAGCTGAAGTGCAGCAACAGAGGTTTCTGAGGGCAAAGGTGATGTCTAGATGTCAATGAAAACATCTTCTTGAGTACCTTGTAGACAAAGAGGGATCGGGTTACTTACTTTATGCATTCGATTTCTCCAGCTTCCACAAGCATTACTATTCATACATGAAAAAATCATGTGGATGGAATTCTGCATTTTACATGAGTGTTGCACTAACCTCCTCAATCTGAAACTGGTCCCCTCATACTCGTAATGGCGGATTTGCTCAGCTCCTTTGCAGTGATGAACTGGTAAATGTGAACACTTTGATTTGATCTGTCAGTAAGTTAATTTCAGGTGATGTTTTAAATCCAATCTATTGATCTATCTAATTTGTGAATTTCCCAACTGTTTGTAGAAATGCTTAAGAGAAATGCAGTGCTCGATTTAAAATTTTGTGTAGTTATGTAAAGAACTTATTACTTGGTATTACATCTGGTCCTACTGAATAATGTGAAGTTCAGGTGTAGATCATGTTGGGTTTAATCGATTATGTATTTTTGGAGAAGCACCTATGCTGCCACACTAGATTATTAATTTCGCCTAATGATTTGTTTAATCAATTTTGTCTACTTGTCACACTTAACCTGCTGCCACCATACGACTGTGGATATTGTTATCGAAATACATATGGCAAGCTAACTACATTTAACCTGCTCTATAGTGACTAATGAGCATTATCCAAGCTAAATTGAATTACAGTCTTGATCTTTCTGTTTTTATATTTACGAGAGTCTTGGTGTCCCTAATGCCCATCCAGGAGGAATCATTTATGAAGATCTCATGCCAGAACCCATATCGTCAGGACAATCTACGAAGGTCAGCATTTGACTAGGTTTTTTGTGTCTTAACTGTTATTTTGAACTATTTAGTTTCCTTGCAATCCTATTATTAAATTCTTGAATTGATTGTATTGATCTTTTTTGTTGTTTGTTTCATAACTAGAGGATATGGGAGAAAATGTCGTTGATGTCAACTACTTGAGTGTTGGAACCAATATTGCTGAAGATTACAAAATTTTCATTTGATACTTGAGCTGGAAACAAATTTCAGAACTTAAAAGGAACTTATGAAGACCTTCAAGATAGAGTTGATTATCTTCGTAAACAAGCCAATGTGAGTGATTATCTTATCATTTCAAAGTTGAATCTACCATTTAATATGTATTCCACATTAAGTTCAGAGCTACAATGACAGGGACCTATTGTTGACATTGTTGTGTGGAAAGATATTGATCCGTGATGTATGGAGGGTTGCTCTCGATACTCAGAGCTTTGACAATAACCAGGAGTTCGGAATGCTAGTAGATTTCTCCTTACAAGTTACAGGTCTGTATTCTGAATGTACTTATTGTATTGGAGAATTGCCAATAGTGTGTCTCCATGATGTTGAAACTTGAAATAGAGAAGTAGAACTAAGGAGAGTAGATATAGCCGTATATGTTTGTCATTTGAAGGGTAAATCTTAATTTTAGTGTTATACAAGACTTGATTGCTTTAGCAAGTGAAGACTCACTTCATCTTTTCGTCAAGGAAAAATTGGTGCTAAAAACTCTTCATTTTAGGGCGTATTAAATGAGTAAGGCTTTTAATAAATCAGTTCATGGCAGCCTCTTTTGTTGTCAATAATATTGGGAAGTTAATTTTGGTAATTGTTGCCAGAGACATACACCTGCATTTTGAGATTGAAAAGTTCAAATGAGGACGAGACATTTCATACGCAACCAGGATCTGGTGAAACACATTTGTTATAGTATCAATTTCTGTTTTTCTATTGTTTTTTTTTCCAAATACTCCAAGCATGGGCACTATGTTACTTCTCTCGTACCTTTGTTATATTACCAATTGAAATTTTCACCGATGTCATCTCTACCTTTTGGTGTTGAAATGAGCAGAGGCAAGGCAATCTGTGATAGTGAGAAATCTTTTTTGTATGCTTGCTGATCCTCGACATCCAATAAGTATTTTGTATTTTGCTTATGACTTTAATTCAGTTCCGCATATCTAGCATAACTTCACATGCTTGGTGTTTTTCATCATGACTAGAATGTTTTTAGTCACCTCCTAATTTCTGCAGCCGACTCCATAAGCTGCTCAAATGAAACAGTTTTGAAAGTTGCACTGAACACGGGGAAGCATCTCGGTGTTATAAAGTCTCATGATCTTGTAGTTGTTTGACAGAAACACTGCACATGTAAGTTACTAAGTTGCTCTGGTATTCACTTTTTCTTGGATCTTTATGGTATCTGTATTTTGTATAACAAATATTGATGACCTTCTTTTAGTGTTATACAAGAAGATGAATCCATCCATGCTCTATCCAGGCGTCTTGCAAAGATACATAATTGGACGGTATGTATCAACTATAAACGCAAACCAATGAATTGTGTGTTTCCATGATTTACTCACTAGCTATCTTGGTTTTCACTTCTTTAAGAGCAAAGAAGTAAGATTTCTCATACATATAATTTCCTCGAGGAGAAATCCTTTCCCCAGCATCTAATGCCCAATATTATGTAGGTTTCGGCAAAGAAAAATATTCCAGTGTTTTATTCCTTGTTGAAGGATTTATGCTTTGGCAAGTTGGGTTTATCCCAACTCAGTGTTGTTTGGAGTTTAGGTTGCAATGAAAACCTTAACTGTCATACACCGTGCTTTGAGGGAAGTGGACCACTCATATCATGAAGAACTCATTAACTACAGAAGAAAGCGGGAGTCATGTGCTAAAAATGCCACATTTTAAGGATAATTCAAGTCCAAATGGTACTCTCTGCTATGGAATTTCTCTGATTTTGAAGAGCCATGAAATATTCCTCTGACATTTTAATCTCGATTTTTAGCCTTGGATTATTCTGCTTGGGTACGCACCTACGCATTGCATACCGGAGGAACAGTTTCGATGTCATGCTTCAACACACGGAAATATATCAATAGAAACTACTATACAATCTGAAAATTGGTTTATTAGAGAATTTTAAGATCAGTATTTGTGATCAATCTCACAGATCGCTACGAGGAGAACGAGAAAATGTGGGGATTCATGCATTAGTGGATTGCAAGGATGATGATTTTGAGAAGATGAAGGAAGAGATAAGAGATATTCTAAATGCTCATGATGAATTGAAATGCATTTCTGAGTATAACTTTGTAGGGCTGGATACAATTTATCCTATCAAGGTATGAATTTAATGTTATTAGAATTGATGTGAATTCTTTTGGTAAATGCTCTGAATTCACTTATTTTATTCTACTTTTTATTTTAATTACAGATGCTAGTGAAGACACCTCGCTTCGAGCACTATATGGAAGTAACGAGGAAAGTGCTCTCGGAGATTTTTGAAATCCAACGCAAACATGGTGGAAATAAGAACGAAAGTGAAGTGCTCGCGGAGGTTGATAAAATCCAAAGCAAATGAGGTATAGCGAATTTGTCAATAGGTAATGAATGTGTCGATGACTTTGTGCGTTTCATGAGTACTAATAAATATAGTGTTGGTGGGTCTATTATGGAGCAATTGTTTTGTTTTCTTTCTATGTTTTTGGATGAATTTGGTTTTCTTGTTTTGCTGACGAGTTTAAATTTTGTATTTTTTTCCAGATTTTTGTCCATTGCAGAAGAAACTTTCACAGAGTTTTTATCGAAGGCCACTGGGACCTCTGTAGAGTGGGTCCAAATGCCTGGGATGAAGGTTACTATCTCAAACTTCCTATTTTCAATGTTATTGTTTCTACGCCTTCAACAAAATGAATCATCGATCTAGCTATTTGCACTCCACTTCAAGCGGAAGTACTTTCCTGAACACGTGGATGCTCTGGGTTAGTTGTTGGCCCATGCGCATCCTCCATATAGGGTTCAATGTGGTTCCTTTTCTAGTACTTTCTGGAATCAAATAGCAACGTGAGTGCCAAACATGGTGCACAACAATATTGAATCGCAATGTTCTCCAAACCATTCCTTAACATGACAATTTTTCCCTTCTATCCATTATTACTCCACTTCCAAATTTGCATTCAAGGCAACTTTCAAAGACAAGATATTGTTAATTGTTCTTATTCCTCCGATCTCGTTAAGCTCGGTTCGGATTCCATTGAAATCGTTTGCTATTTCACACGGTTGTACTGGAGTGGAAGCACGAACCTGCGTCCTGGTGGGCCTAGAACCTACAAGGGTAAATTTTCTGGTCATTTTTCATTCTCCATGTATTGTGTGCTCAGTCTTCTGGAGTCTCATTGATTGGTTGCAAGAAGGTTTAATACACCCAAATCGTATTTTTCTTGGTCGCAAAATCCTCAAAGATCGGCCTTATTGGTTTCGCGATTGCCGAGCTGTGGATGTTGTGAATGTGATGTATGCCCCAACAACATTGGCTCTTGCTAGTGATTTCTGGTTGATGCCTTATGTACTGGAGGATGGTAGTCTCGTGGTAAGTAATACGCCAGTCGTTCTTTTTTAATAAAGTAATAATCTGGATTGAGGTTTTGTTATCCTTTATTGTATCATGTCGAGTTTTCTTGATGCTTCACATTGTTAAATGGGCAGGTCGGCAAAAGGTCGTTTAGCGAGACACAAAGTGGGTAGGACAGCCATCCGGTGGGTACCGGTGGTGTTACGCCCTCTGTATGAATCTTCAACCGTAGTAAGGCAGTTCAAATTCTTCTCATGCAAATAGTTGTTAACTTGTGATGTAAATGTTAAATTGTTTCATTGCTTTATCTGTTCTATACAGGCTTTACGCCACTAAGGCAGATTACCTTGGAGGTTTCTCAATCAACTGTCGGTGGTTGGGGTAGGAGGCCTGCAGCTTCTACAGGTGCACTTACTCGAGGATTTGCGGGTGAGATATATTGATGCTTTAAGATGCCTTAAGTTATGATATTAATAATAGGTTTCGATGGGATATTGATCGATATTGTGTTGCGGTGGTTTTAATGAAGCTCTCAATGGTATTACCGACGAGGGATGGTCATAGGATAGAACAGATAACCTCAAAACCGATCCTCCCGTATACAATATAGTCTCTAGTCCAATGTTGTTGTGCTTCCATTTGCTGCTCTCAACCTGTTTTCTTATGTCATGGTATTTGCAAGACAATGGTGTTGGCATTTACTTCTTTTACTTCTTGTGTTGGTTAGAGTGATGCTACAACTATATCTCTGTGTGTGGAGATGCATGGGGTGCTGAATTTTGGTATGTTAATGTTTTGAAAGAGCTTTCACCAATTCCAGTAGGAGTGGAGTTGACGAAATAAGTTGTGCGAGTATCTTCACGAGAACATTGTGTGCAGACTTTCTCCACAAAGATACGGGGTCCCAATTCTTATGGTTTCTCTACCTCAACTGTTGTTGTCAAATTATTGCTTTTACCTCTTATTAGGTGTTATACCTCTTGTGTTCTGATGCAATTGATTTGATCATGCGAAGTACTGTTGGCATTAAAACTCCTTAGGGCATTATTCCACTTCAAGGTATATTTTCTAGTTCCTATTCTTCTTCCTGCTGACTTGGTGTTTGATTGTCTACTTTACTGATTGTCACTATTATTCATTTTGGGTGCTCCTACATTAACATTTCCTATTTATGTCTCGTTTGACGTGTGTTGTCTTTAGATTGAGTTACTGTAATGGGAAGTGTGTCCGAGTTGAGATGTAAATGAAAAAGTGTGTCTCGAACTCAATCTCAAGGTCTCTCTTTTCTCTCTCTCTTCAAGCAACCTTGAGCTTGAGGGAGGGTAATAGCATAAGAGTGAGTGGTGTGTATGAGTTGAGAAGGCACATGCGGGTTAACTGCACGAGAATGAGTAATGTGTCCGAGTTATGAAGTGAGTGCGGGTTATCTACACAGATATGTATACGTGCGAACGGACGTGAGAGTGTCGATTGTCAGTTGTAGCCGTTGAGTATCATATACTGTATCTTCTTTTATCTATCAAATTGGTTACAAATCGTCTTCAGTAAAAATGTAGACATTCAATTCATTTGAATATTTGCAGGCATTCCGTTAACAGAGAAAATTCATGTCTCTCAATGGGGTTTTGCTGATCTGGGAATCTGTACATAAATAGGAGCAGATGGATTCTGATATTTTTCAGTCTAGTAGTTTGAATGTTTGTCTGTCAACCTTTAGGTGTTTGTTTGTTAAAGTTTAATTGTAATAAAGTGATGTATTTGTAGATTTCAACAAATATTAAGTATTCTTGTTCGTTTTTCCAGTAAACAATGCAAAATTTAGCATTTACTGTTAATGACAAAGTATCAAAGGTAATATAGCCTAGCTTGTGATGTTGTTCGTACTTGTTGTACAAAGAATCCAAGAAGGTTTGTACATACTGTTCAAATCTATACCACTTCTGGTTACTCTATCGTTAGATCCAGCCTTTAATGGTCGACTGAATCTAACTAGATAACAGAGTTAATGAAAACTCATCCAGAGAGACACGTCAAGGATCAATTTAATGCAACGGTTTGGTCATTGTCTTATCTTAGAGGACAGGACCCTTTGTGCAGTTATGTGAGAAGTACTCTACTACATGATATAACATAGTTTTTACACTTGGAAACGTGTGGTGTTATGCTATTTGATCGATCATTTTACGCTTTCTTGTGGTGTTTTGGATTATGTTAGCTTCACAAATGAAGGATTGATTTCGAGGCTAGAAAACTGATTGACAAGCCTTAATGTGTAAAATTGAGAAAACAACTCACTAAAAACAGCCGTTGAAACAAACTTAAATCGCAAATTTGTTCACATGATAGGCAGCACGCATATAGACAACCAATTTTCCATGCTATTCTTGATAGAGGTATTGAGAGATTAAATGATTGTTGTTTCACTTTCATCCAGGGAGAGAGGGAAGTGTAGCAGGGGAGAGGGGAAGTGTAGCAGGTTCGATCCTTTAAATTTGATGCAGCACCCCTATAACAAATCTTCGCCTTTCCGTAACTTTCTATATACAAAGTCAGAGACTTGTCCCCTTGGTTTTTCTAATGAGATTGATTACTCTCAATTGTGGATCCCGCGTCCATTTTTCCGGATTAACGTTATGGGTTTATATCTCGAACGACAATTACATATATTTTTAAATTCTAAAAATTACCACCGAATTACACAGGGGAAATATCAAACTTTGGAAAGCCTATCAAGTGAATTTATGAATCACATATACTATGAGTGCATATATATTTATTCGGTTTATTCCAAACCTATATATCTCTCTCAATTTCTCTCATACCACCACGACCAATAACGCCCTCATGTAATCCGCACCACATACAAGCTCACGACCATCTCCTTAGGTCAATCCAATAACGTACCCCCGTGACCTCAAAAAGTATGAAAAGAACTTCTCGGAATTTTATGTCGTGAATGACTTTGTGCACAAGACTTGTACACATAAACAAACTTACCTACATAAGCATATGCGGGTGGGAAAAAACATGTGCACAAGTTTTGTGTATGTTATTAATTCTGAATATCAATGAAAATGAAACATCCAAACAAGGACAGAGCTGACTAGGTACTCAAGTGCATCGTCAAGTTTGACTGCAACACGTCAAATAGTATAGTCAAATCCGTATTTTCTTTTCACAAAATTAGTACCAGTAGGGCCCACCAAAGCACTTGTTTATTCATTAAAAGAGATACCGTCAAATGAGTACATTTAATATTTATTCGACACATTTTTCTTTGTATTGTCAGTTTTGTTGAAGCTACATGTCTTCTTCACCACAAAAGTAGCCTATGCACAAGACGCCAAAATGACCTAGTCTAGTATTCTAGTCCGTATCTTTTCTTCCCAAAATGTCTCTAACTGGCCCCATGATACATTGGTACGTCAACAAAATGATTTTCTTCTGTTTTAATAAATGTTTTTGATTCGGTGTAACTAGGATTAATTTAGTAGGATGAAACCGGCCACTGATTAACTGGAAATAGGCGGGGACCATATGTGATAATTGTGTCTTCCTTAGAGATTAGCAGTATATCCAACTTGATGTTCCCCATTACACCAAATCACCACTTTCAAAAGTCACAACCGCTGCAAGTTAGGACTTGTCATCTCTTTTCAGTCGGACCCACCTCTGCTTTGAAAAAACTTTTCTCACTCCTTCCCTTCTGTGCTTTGTACACATGATGTGACCCGACCACAATACTAAAATTGCTAAGTCTACGGATTATCTCTTACCTCAACATCGAATTACTTCCACCGACTCATTTTGAATTAAAGCTTTTTATTAGGCGGCAAAATTCAAAATTCCCTCCAATGAAATTGAAACCATCGAAAACAAAATTTAGAGATTTGGCAAGCGTTGGATGTAATGCTGATCTGTGTGAGTCTAGTGCATGTATTGTCATCCATTGGATTAAAAAAATGGTTCTCAATTAGTTAAATAAATATCACACAGATCATAAACTATTATTCAAACCGACACAGAGAATTTGATTTTATTCTTGAAAATTTTGATGGAAAAAATTAGCGGTGTGATTGAAATTTATCAATGGATGCCATTTAATTCTATGTAGTCATATGGATTGTAATCCGTGATTCTTTGAAATTTGACGACATAAATTAGACAGCCCCAAAAGTCTCCATCATCATCATCTTTTTAGAGAGTAAAATTTGACAACATAAATTGGATTAATTTGAGGTTTTATGGGAAAAGTGCTCCCCTGCTATGGTATGCAAACAATATGCAAACAATATGCCAAAATAGGGTTTGTTTAAGGTTTCGAGAAATATCCAGAAGGAATCTTACCTATAAATGGATGGATTCATCGTTCTTACCAAGTTTCCGACTTATAATAGTCCACTCCCAGCCAGGTTTCGATCTCGGAGCCGGGGTATGCTTACAATATGCCAAAATAGGGTTTGTTTAAGGTTTCGAGAAATATCCAGAAGGAATCTTACCTACAAATGGATGGATTCATCGTTCTTACCAAGTTTCCGACTTATAGTAGTCCAATCCCGACTGTGTTACGATCTCAGAGCCATGGTATGCAAACAATATGCCAAAATAGGGTTTGTTTAAGGTTTCGGGGAATATTCTAAAGGAATCTTATCTGTAAATGGATGGATTCATAGTTCTTATTAATTTTCTGACTTATAGCTACTCCCGGCTAGGTTTCGATCTCAGAGTCGGGGTATGCACACAATATGCCAGAATATGGTTTGTTTAAGGTTTCGGAGAATATTCTGAAGGAATCTTACATGTAACTGGATGGATTCATCGTTCTTACCAAGTCTCTGACTTATAGTAGTCCACTCTCGACCAGGTTTCAATCTCAAAGACATGGTATGCAAACAATATGCCAAAATAGGGTTTGTTTAAGGTTTCGGGGAATATATTTTGAAGGAATCTTTCATGTAACTGGATGGATTCATCGTTCTTACCAAGTCTCGGACTTATAGTAGTCCACTCCCAAGTTTCTCGGTTTCGATCTCGAGCCATGGTAAGCAAACAATATGCCAAAATCGGGTTTGTTTAAGGTTTCGAGAAATATCCAGATGGAAGGAATCTTACCTATAAATGGATGAATTCATCGTTCTTACCAAGTTTTCGACTTATAATAGTCCATTTCCGCCCGGATGTTTCGATCTCAGAGCCATGGTATGCAAACAATATGCCAAAATAGGGTTTGTTTAAGGTTTCGAGAAATATCCGAAGGAATCTTACCTATAAATGGATGGATTCATCGTTCTTACCAAGTTTTCCGACTTATAGTAGTCCAATCCCTACCGGGTTTCGATCTCAGAGCCATGGTATGCAAACAATATGCCAAAATAGGGTTTCTTTAAGGTTTCGGGGAATATTCTAAAGGAATCTTATCTGTAAATGGATGGATTCATAGTTCTTATTAATTTTCTGACTTATAGTAGTCCACTCCCAGCCTAGGTTTCGATCTCGGAGAGCATGGGTATGCATACAATATGCCGTAGTATGGTTTGTTTAAGGTTTCGGGAATATTTTTTGAAGGAATCTTTCATGTAACTGGATGGATTCATCGTTCTTACTAAGTCTCGGACTTATAGTAGTCCACTCTCGGTCAGGCTTCGATCTCAGAGCCGTGGTATGCAAACAATATGCCAGAGTATGGTTTGTTTAAGGTTTCGGGAATATTTTTGAAGGAATCTTTCATGTAATGGATGGATTCATCGTTCTTACTAAGTCTCGGACTTATAGTAGTCCACTCTCGGTCAGGCTTCGATCTCAGAGCCGTGGTATGCAAACAATATGCCAAAATAGGGTTTGTTTAAGGTTTCGGGGAATATTTTTTGAAGGAATCTTTCATGTAACTGGATGGATTCATCGTTCTTACCAAGTCTCGGACTTATAGTAGTCCACTCCCGGTCAGGCTTCGATCTCAGAGCCATGGTATGCAAACAATATGCCAAAATCGGGTTTGTTTAAGGTTTCGAGAAATATCCAGAAGGAATCTTACCTATAAATGGATGAATTCATCGTTCTTACCAAGTTTTCGACTTATAATAGTCCATTTCCGCCAGGTTTCGATCTCAGAGCCATGGTATGCAAACAATATGCCAAAATAGGGTTTGTTTAAGGTTTCGAGAAATATCCAGAAGGAATCTTACCTATAAATGGATGGATTCATCGTTCTTACCAAGTTTCCGACTTATAGTAGTCCAATCCCGGCCAGGTTTCGATCTCGGAGCCAGGGTATGCATACGATATGCCAGAATAGGGTTTCTTTAAGGTTTCGGGGAATATTCTAAAGGAATCTTATCTGTAAATGGATGGATTCATAGTTCTTATTAATTTTCTGACTTATAGTAGTCCACTCCCGGCTAGGTTTCGATCTCGGAGCCGGGGTATGCATACAATATGCCAGAGTATGGTTTGTTTAAGGTTTCGGGGAATATTCTGAAGGGAATCTTACATGTAACTGGATGGATTCATCGTTCTTACCAAGTCTCTGACTTATAGTAGTCCACTCTCGGCCAGGTTTCAATCTCAAAGCCATGGTATGCACACAATATGCCAAAATAGGGTTTGTTTAAGGTTTCGGGGAAATATCCAGAAGGAATCTTACCTATAAATGGATGGATTCATCGTTCTTACCAAGTTTCCGACTTATAGTATTCCACTCCCGACTAGGTTTCGATCTCAGAGCCATGGTATGCAAACAATATGCCAAAATAGGGTTTGTTTAAGGTTTCGAGAAATATCCAGAAGGAATCTTACCTATAAATGGATGGATTCATCGTTCTTACCAAGTTTCCGACTTATAATAGTCCACTCCCGCCAGGTTTCCATCTCAGAGCCATGGTATGCAAACAATATGCCAAAATAGGGTTTGTTTAAGGTTTCGAGAAATATCCAGAAGGAATCTTACCTATAAATGGATGGATTCATCGTTCTTACCAAGTTTCCGACTTATAGTATTCCACTCCCGACTAGGTTTCGATCTCAGAGTCATGGTATGCAAACAATATGCCAAAATAGGGTTTGTTTAAGGTTTCGGGAATATTTTTTGAAGGAATCTTTCATGTAATGGATGGATTCATCGTTCTTACCAAGTCTCGGACTTATAGTAGTCCACTCTCGGTCAGGCTTCGATCTCAGAGCCGTGGTATGCAAACAATATGCCAGAATATGGTTTGTTTAAGGTTTCGGGGAATATTCTGAAGGAATCTTACATGTAACTGGATGGATTCATCGTTCTTACCAAGTCTCTGACTTATAGTAGTCCACTCCTGGCCAAAGCTTCGATCTCGAGCCATGGTATGCACACAATATGCCAAAATAGGGTTTGTTTAAGGTTTCGGGGAAATATCCAGAAGGAATCTTACCTATAAATGGATGGATTCATCGTTCTTACCAAGTTTCCGACTTATAGTATTCCACTCCCGACTAGGTTTCGATCTCAGAGCCATGGTATGCAAACAATATGCCAAAATAGGGTTTGTTTAAGGTTTCGAGAAATATCCAGAAGGAATCTTACCTATAAATGGATGGATTCATCGTTCTTACCAAGTTTCCGACTTATAGTAGTCCAATCCCGGCCAGGTTTCGATCTCGGAGCCATGGTATGCAAACAATATGCCAAAATAGGGTTTCTTTAAGGTTTCGGAAATATTCTAAAGGAATCTTATCCAAATGGATGGATTCATAGTTCTTATTAATTTTCCGACTTATAAATGGTCCACTCCTTACCAAGTTTCCGAGGTTTCCACTCCCGATCTCGGAGGTTTCGATCTCGGTATGGTATACAAACAATATGCCAAAAGTATGGTTTGTTTAAGGTTTCGGGAATATTTTTTGAAGGAATCTTTCATGTAACTGGATGGATTCATCGTTCTTACTAAGTCTCGGACTTATAGTAGTCCACTCTCGGTCAGGCTTCGATCTCAGAGCCGTGGTATGCAAACAATATGCCAAAATAGGGTTTGTTTAAGGTTTCGGGAATATTTTTTTGAAGGAATCTTTCATGTAACTGGATGGATTCATCGTTCTTACCAAGTCTCGGACTTATAGTAGTCCACTCCCGGTCAGGCTTCGATCTCAGAGCCATGGTATGCAAACAATATGCCAAAATCGGGTTTGTTTAAGGTTTCGAGAAATATCCAGAAGGAATCTTACCTATAAATGGATGAATTCATCGTTCTTACCAAGTTTTCGACTTATAATAGTCCATTTCCGCCGTGTTTTCGATCTCGAGCCATGGTATGCAAACAATATGCCAAAATAGGGTTTGTTTAAGGTTTCGAGAAATATCCAGAAGGAATCTTACCTATAAATGGATGGATTCATCGTTCTTACCAAGTTTCCGACTTATAGTAGTCCAATCCCGGCCAGGTTTCGATCTCGGAGCCGGGGTATGCATACAATATGCCAGAATAGGGTTTCTTTAAGGTTTCGGGGAATATTCTAAAGGAATCTTATCTGTAAATGGATGGATTCATAGTTCTTATTAATTTTCTGACTTATAGTAGTCCACTCCCGGCTAGGTTTCGATCTCGGAGCCGGGGTATGCATACAATATGCCAGAGTATGGTTTGTTTAAGGTTTCGGGGAATATTCTGAAGGGAATCTTACATGTAACTGGATGGATTCATCGTTCTTACCAAGTCTCTGACTTATAGTAGTCCACTCTCGGCCAGGTTTCAATCTCAAAGCCATGGTATGCACACAATATGCCAAAATAGGGTTTGTTTAAGGTTTCGGGGAAATATCCAAAAGGAATCTTACCTATAAATGGATGGATTCATCGTTCTTACCAAGTTTCCGACTTATAGTATTCCACTCCCGACTAGGTTTCGATCTCAGAGCCATGGTATGCAAACAATATGCCAAAATAGGGTTTGTTTAAGGTTTCGAGAAATATCCAGAAGGAATCTTACCTATAAATGGATGGATTCATCGTTCTTACCAAGTTTCCGACTTATAATAGTCCACTCCCGCCAGGTTTCCATCTCAGAGCCATGGTATGCAAACAATATGCCAAAATAGGGTTTGTTTAAGGTTTCGAGAAATATCTAGAAGGAATCTTACCTATAAATGGATGGATTCATCGTTCTTACCAAGTTTCCGACTTATAGTATTCCACTCCCGACTAGGTTTCGATCTCAGAGCCATGGTATGCAAACAATATGCCAAAATAGGGTTTGTTTAAGGTTTCGGGGAATATTTTTTGAAGGAATCTTTCATGTAACTGGATGGATTCATCGTTCTTACCAAGTCTCGGACTTATAGTAGTCCACTCTCGGTCAGGCTTCGATCTCAGAGCCGTGGTATGCAAACAATATGCCAAAATATGGTTTGTTTAAGGTTTCGGGGAATATTTTTTGAAGGAATCTTTCATGTAACTGGATGGATTCATCGTTCTTACCAAGTCTCGGACTTATAGTAGTCCACTCCCGGTCAGGCTTCGATCTCAGAGCCATGGTATGCAAACAATATGCCAAAATAGGGTTTGTTTAAGGTTTCGGGGAATATCCAGAAGGAATCTTACCTATAAATGGATGGATTCATCGTTCTTACCAAGTTTCCGACTTATAGTATTCCACTCCCGACTAGGTTTCGATCTCAGAGCCATGGTATGCAAACAATATGCCAAAATAGGGTTTGTTTAAGGTTTCGAGAAATATCCAGAAGGAATCTTACCTATAAATGGATGGATTCATCGTTCTTACCAAGTTTCCGACTTATAGTAGTCCAATCCCGGCCAGGTTTCGATCTCGGAGCCAGGGTATGCAACGATATGCCAGAATAGGGTTTCTTTAAGGTTTCGGGAAATATTCTAAAGGAATCTTATCTGTAAATGGATGGATTCATAGTTCTTATTAATTTTCTGACTTATAGTAGTCCACTCCCGGCTAGGTTTCGATCTCGGAGCCGGGGTATGCATACAATATGCCAGAGTATGGTTTGTTTAAGGTTTCGGGGAATATTTTTTGAAGGAATCTTTCATGTAACTGGATGGATTCATCGTTCTTACTAAGTCTCGGACTTATAGTAGTCCACTCTCGGTCAGGCTTCGATCTCAGAGCCGTGGTATGCAAACAATATGCCAAAATAGGGTTTGTTTAAGGTTTCGGGGAATATTTTTTGAAGGAATCTTTCATGTAACTGGATGGATTCATCGTTCTTACCAAGTCTCGGACTTATAGTAGTCCACTCCCGGTCAGGCTTCGATCTCAGAGCCATGGTATGCAAACAATATGCCAAAATCGGGTTTGTTTAAGGTTTCGAGAAATATCCAGAAGGAATCTTACCTATAAATGGATGAATTCATCGTTCTTACCAAGTTTTCGACTTATAATAGTCCATTTCCGCCAGGTTTCGATCTCAGAGCCATGGTATGCAAACAATATGCCAAAATAGGGTTTGTTTAAGGTTTCGAGAAATATCCAGAAGGAATCTTACCTATAAATTGATGGATTCATCGTTCTTACCAAGTTTCCGACTTATAGTAGTCAACTCCCGACCAGGTTTCGATCTCAGAGCCATGGTATTGAAACAATATGCCAAAATAGGGTTTGTTTAATGTTTCGGGGAATATTTTTTTAAGGAATCTTTCATGTAACTGGATGGATTCATCGTTCTTACCAAGTCTCCGACTTATAGTAGGCCACTCCCGGCCAGGTTTCGATCTCAAAGCCATGGTATGCAAACAATATGGCAAAATAGGGTTTGTTTAAGGTTTCGAGAAATATCCAGAAGGAATCTTACCTATAAATGGATGGATTCATCGTTCTTACCAAGTTTTCGACTTATAGTATTCCACTCCCGACTAGGTTTCGATATCAGAGCCATGGTATGCAAATAATATGCCAAAATAGGGTTTGTTTAAGGTTTCGAGAAATATCCAGAACTAATCTTACCTATAAATGTTTGGATTCGTCATTCTTACGAAGTTTCAGACTTATGCTCAAGTCTAGGTTTCGATCTCGGACCCAGTTTCTTTCTCGAAGTTGACTAATTTAGGGTTTGCTGAACGTTTCTGAGAATATACGATGGAATCTTACCCGTAAATGGTTAGATTCGTCGTTCTTACGAAGTTTCAGACTTATTCTCACGTTCAGGTTTCGATCTCAAACCCAGTTTCTTTCTCGAAGTTGACTAATTTAGGGTTTGGTGAACGTTTCTGAGAATATACGATGGAATATTACCCGTAAATGGTTGGATTCGTCGTTCTTACGAAGTTTCAGACTTATACTCAAGTCCAGGTTTCGATTTCGAACCCAGTTTCTTTCTTGAAGTTGACTAATTTAGGGTTTCCTGAACGTTTCTGAGAATATACGATGGAATCTTACCCGTAAATGGTTGGATTCGTCTTTCTTATGAAGTTTCAGACTTATTCTCACGTCCAGGTTTCGATCTCGGACCCAGTTTCTTGCTCTAAGTTGACTAATTTAGGGTTTGCTGAACGTTTATGAGAATATATGATGGAATCTTACTCGTAAATGGTTGGATTCGTCTTTCTTACGAAGTTTCAGACTTTTGCTCAAGTCCAGGTTTCGATTTCGGACCCAGTTTCTTTCTCGAAGTTGAATAATTTTAGGGTTTGTCCAACGAGTCTGAGAATATACGATGTAATCTTACCCGTAAATGGTTGGATTCGTCATTCTTACGAAGTTTCAGACTTATGCTCAAGTCCAGGTTTCGATCTCGGACCCAGTTTCTTTTCTCGAAGTTGACTAATTTAGGGTTTGCTGAACGCTTCTGAGAACATACGATGGAATCTTACCCGTAAATGGTTGGATTCGTCGTTCTTACGCAGTTTCAGACCTATGGTCCAGGTTTCGATATCGTACCCAATTTCTTTCTCGAAATCGACTAATTTAGGGTTTGTTCATGGTTTTATTATAAATGTTTGTAATCCAACGAATCAAATTTAAAGAAATCAAATCTCAAGCCAATCTAACGGTCAACATCCTTGTTTGGTTATACCAAATTTTGTGTTTTCTTCTCAATCCGTATGCTCTTTTTTAAACCAATGAAAATGTCACATTTTTAATCCAACGAACCAAATTTAAGGAAATAAATTCTCAATCCAATCTAACGATCAGCATTTACCAAATTGTGTTTTCTTCTCAATCCGTATGCTCTTTTTGAAACCAATGAAAATGTCCCATGTTTCCCACCAAAAAAACCCCGCCCAGATTTTCACACATCCTTCTAAATTTTGACTATTGACTATTGACCATAACATATTTTTCTCCGTTCCAAAACAGTTTTTTTCTCATTTCATTTCTTCTTTCTCTCCGTGTCTTTGAAGGTGTTGCTCTGCAACCTAGAAGAAAGTAAACCTCACCCTTAAATCAATTTCATTCATACCAAAACCCAACTTCACCTCTTACCCAAAAGAAACTGAAATCAGAAAAAACTCAATCGCAAAATCCCTAAATCGGTTGATCTGAAAAACTGGAATCTCGCCTGAAAATTGAAGTTCGAGAGTTCAATTGAAACCCTAAGAGTTCACCTTTAACCCAGAAGGCTCAGCTTCAACATCAGGTATAAATTTCACAGGATTAGTTTTTTTTTTTTTCAACTTCATCTAGTTTTTCTTCTTTCTTTCTTTTGCTCTGTGTCTTCTCTCCCAAAACACTTTGCCATTTTATCATCAGTTAAAAAAAAAAAACCCTAAATCTGATCTGTGTTTTGAGAATCTAGGGTTTCATTTAATTTAGGTTTTTGTTGAATATATGTTTATGTGAATGATTTTTGTTAATAAGAAACCCTAATTCCTTAATATTTTTTCGGTAATTCCTTTTTCCCTAATGTTGGATTTAGAGGTTTGTTTCAGGGTTTGTTTCTTTATCTCCTTTCTCTTGATGTATTTGACTTTGACTTCCAATTCAATATAGCTTCTCTGAATTATATTGAATTCTTGTTTGTTTCAATTATAGGCTGAAGAAGATAACACTGGATCGGTGTTCTTCGTTGATAGTACTTGTCAAAGATTTCGCGTTCATCAGATCTCACCTTTCAGGTAACCAATTTTAGTCTAATTGTACTCCCAAGCAATTTAATGCACCAACCTTAGTTGTGTTTTGCTGGGCTATGAGATTTAGATTTTTTCTCTCCCAATTTCGAGTTTTGGTAAGTGATAAAAAGACCAAGGTTACTATCAATGAATCCTGCAGAACGTTGTGTTTAGTAGTATTGATTTAAATATCTTAATTTGTGCTTCTCATGGGATAATTTGGTTAGTTTTGGTGTTTTTATAGTGGGTCAATATTACTTTCCGATGAATTGGCAGGGTCTTGCACCACCTGCTCACTTACAGCTGAAAGTTCAATTCAGGTTAGAGGAATTATGATACTTCGCTTGAATCAATAATTCATGTTCTTTAGGTGTTTAATTGGTCTTGAATTCCTTACTCACGGTTTTTATATTTGCAGCCGAATGAAATTCTATCACCAAGCATCTGGTTTCGTGTCGAATCCTTATCCCAAGTTGGTACATGAATTTATGTTCATCTCAGAATTGGTCCTGAAACTGTGCTGAATGGAACTTGGGTAATGTCTCAAATTTCCACTTTCCAAATTTTCAGCTGTTTTGCATCTAAAGCAATATTTGTGTGTTCTTGAATTCAGGGGTTTTCCTGTTTGGCTCAAATATGACCCTGTCATGCAATCCAGGACATATAATGAACTTTTCAAGGTTTATATTTCTCTATTCAGATTAAAGAAAATTCAGTTTTTTTGGGGTTTAGTAGTTATTACTAATGTGCTTTTGTTGATGAAGTTATGAATTTTTGTAAATGGTTTACAGTGAAGGCTGCAAAATGCAAAAGTTTACTATGAAAATTGTCGGCATGATGAAATTTGAAAGATTATTTGAAGGTCCCATAATTATTCATAGGTAAACAAATTGATCAATTTTAAATTATTGAAGTGGTTTATTGAATTTGAGATGTTTGCCTGACAGAAATTATACATGACATTTGAGACTCTTGTTTCTGTAATTTGAATTGCAGATAGAGAATGAATACGGACCCAAGGAATGGGAAACTGGTGCTCCTGGTAAAGTGTATACGCAATGGACAACTGCAATGGTTGTAGGACTTGGCACTGGTGTCCAATGGGTTATGTGCAAGTAAGAGCTCCTGATCCAATTGCAAGTAACTTTGAACTCTTTGAACACCTTTGTAAATTAAAGGATTCGGGAAAGGTATCTACTGTTATCGTCATGTTGAGCATAATTCGATTAATATCTGATGGGAGTATTTCTTGAATAATATCCATTTATGTTGTTTCCTTAGCTTTGTTCACTTATGATAGATTAATGCTTGCAAAGGTTTCTACTGTGATTATTTCACTCCCAACAAGAAATATAAGCCAAAGATGTGAACTGAAAATTGGACAGGCTGGTAAGCAACTCACCTGTTACTCCTTAAGCTAGATTTCGTATTGTGTTTCTGCTCTTGCCACCTATTTAAGAATTCAGAAGTTCATCATTAAGTATTAACTTATAAGGATCTCTTCTGTTTATAGGTTTACAAGATTTATACAAACTGGTGGATCCTTCATGAACTATTATATTGTAAGGTTATGCCATAGTTGCATTTTTTATTTAAGTGTAGTTATAGTTCATAAGGTGTTTAGTTTCATCTTTAACTGATTCTTTTTTGATTTTATGCTTCAGTTTCACGGAGGAGCAAATTTTGGGAGGGCAGCAGGTGGTCCTTTCATGGCATTATGACTATGATGCCCTAATTGACGAATATGGTATGTTAATCAGAGGCTTTGCTTATTCATTAAAGTGCTTACCTGAACAGTCGTTCAAAAATTCTATAGTTGCATTTGATACTAGGTTTATGTAATTAGACTAGAAACTTATTTACTTTTACAATGGTTTGTGCTTTTGGTAAAACATTGGCAGGACTAGAAATCACTGACAATCCAAGTTGCATGTTCTTTGGGACTCTGCATAAACTACTTTAGTATGAGGAAAAAGTCGTCGGTTTGTTCCATACCAGGGAACCAAGACAACTGGAAAAAAGGAAGGACTTTACTTTTTGTCGATCCCAGTCGATTGCGACTTTCTGCATCCACAAGTAAACACAGAAACTAAAACGGTTATAAACATTCTAGGAAATCAAATCTTTCTTGTATTCTCTTTTTGGTTTTATCGGTTGTGAGAATAATTTGTTTTTGCTATGCTTTTTTATATTTGGTGTTACATATTTCTTACAAATTGCTTTCTTGTGAATTTTTTTCAGTGAATGGGACCAACCTCCACTTGAAATGGAACTTGCTGTATCTGTTCATGTCAAGGTAATAATTGAAGATTACTTGGTTATGGATTACCCATTCTATTAGATTTTTTTTTTTTTTTTTTTTTTGCGCTGAAAATAGATTGATAGAGCTAATATGATAAGTATGTGTTGTATATTGTTACTTTCAAATGTTATTACTGTGTGAAACTGCATTATTATGAGAAGTATGCATTCTGTCTATTGCAGGTATCTTATTCATCGGGGTTCCTTGACATGTTCAAGTATGCCAACTGTAAAGGTGCACAGTTCAACATACCAGATTTGTCTATCGCCTTCTTAGACATGTCTTGTAGAGAAATCAGGTTGATTCGTGGGATTGAGTGCAATGAAACCTGGAATGAACTTGTTTTTTTTTGTGGTTCTTTTTAAGTGCTTGTAATATGTTTTTTTTTGGTAAAGTTGCACAGTTCAACATGCCAGATTTGTCCATTGCCTTCTTAGACATGTCTTGTAGACAAATCAGGTTGATTAGTAAGATTGAGTGCCAGTGAAACCTGGTTTTTTGGCAAATGATGATATTATACCAGGTATATGAATGTCACTACATTGTAGTTCCACAAACAAGAATGTATAACATTGCAGTTTCATGATATATGAAAATGATGAACTGACAATTTCAGGTTACCCAAACCTGGGAAGAAAGATATACACAGGTACAACTTAGATTTCCAACTAACATTATTCGTAGGGCTAGTCAGACAAAACCTGCACAAAGAATGAATGCCTAGATTTCCAAGATAACATTTCTAATAGGCCTACAACCAACTTAGATTTCCAATAGATAACATTTTATACCCTTTATTTAAGACACCTTTTCTGGAGGAAGATCTATGCCTTCCAAGAGAAAGGATAATGGCACCTGCTTCTTGTAGGATCTCGTCGAAATGAGTTAACCCTAGCTACCAAACCAAGTACAAATGGATTTGTAAGAAAATTGATCTCCTAAACAACCATTGAGCAAGAAATCAAAGCCATCCAAAAAAATATGAAGTGAAAAACCATTGATAAAAAGGAGTAACGAAAACAGTTACATGAATGTTTATTCCACTAAAATGTAACTAGCGACAGGTATCCTAACAACATATAGTGGGTATGCAAATGTAACATTTAGTGACTGGTATCCTGAGTCCCTGACAACCTAGCTAAAGCCCCAAAAGATAGACGCAACATAACAGAATTCTGGTGCTCTTCACGGACCAGTCTCTTGAGTGCCTCATATATGTGAAACTCCAAACCAGCATAAGGGGTTCCAACAAGTGTAGGACCTGTTAATGAAGAAATATCGTTATTCACTTGCCATTTCACATCATTAACACCCTATGCTTGTTATATGTTAAGGCAACAAGGAGGTATTGAAACCCTAGTGTCTCCTAATCCATTGAGGAGTAATAATTGTGACACTTGTAAACTGCTGCTCCTTGTGGCTATATGAAGTTCAAGTGTCAGCAATGAAGGATCAAATGTTTAAGTATCTAGTCTGGTAGGAACCACTAACTAAGCATACACACTCAGGTACGCTGTATATGTCCTCACAACAGAAAACAAGATAGAAAAAGGTTTACCTGGCAACCAAGAACTCGAGAAAGGAGCTGTTGTAAAGATGGCAAGTGCTCAAGCAAATCGATTGTATCCAAATCCCTAGTTCTCTGCAGACATCAACTAAAAGTTACATATACTTCTAGTGTCCACAGTGACGCAGTCGGCATTTACATATTACGAGCCCATTCTTAACTAATCGGTACCAGAGGCCCTCCATGGAAATCAAATAAGGATAATTAATTTAGGCTATTGCTGAGCAGTTATAAGGTATGCCAATTCTGATTATTAGCAATAATTTAACAACTTAACAACAGAAAAGGTACAGTGACAGTAGAGAAGTATGGGACTAGAGACTATATTGTATAGATAACTTACCGGAGGATCAGTTTTGACGTCATACTTCAACACACCGAAACATTCAAGCCTCTCTTCCAAGTACAACGCGTAGGTGTGTACCCAAGCAGAATAATCCCAGGCTAAAAATGAGATTAAAATGTCAGAGGTAAGATCTGACGTGCTAATATGGTAGAACTGCAAATTAGGCTCCTCTATAAATAGGCTCGTTACCAGGGCACTGAGAGAAACCACGTCAGTGAATTAGGAGAGGGATTTTGTACTTTTGAGTGACGAGCTAATGCATCTATGTCATGGAGATGATGTGTTGCTCACCGAACCGAATATTGTTCATATCTTTAGATCTTGATCTTGAGCTGTTCAGGAACATCCAACATAATAATAATGGTACGAACATGATCAGCTAGTGAAAGAAACCTTGAATGGTAGGAACTAAACTACAGGGCTGTTAGTGTTGAATAAATTTTACCTGTCAAAGGGTTTACGACCAGAGAGAAGCTCCAACATAACGACTCCAAAACTGTAAACATCACTCTTTAAGGTATATTGGCTAGACATAGCAACTTCGGGTGCACTATATCCAGAACCAAAAACAAAACTAGCAACCTTTCAAAAACTATAAAGTAACCGGATTACTTACAATTTCACGAGACCACTTAACCATATGCATTCAACAATGAAATGTATCGAGGCATCAGTTCTAAAACTTGCTTATATACCCACAAAGACAGACAACAAAAGAAGGTCATCAATATTTGTTATACAAAATACAGATACCATAAAGATCCAAGAAAAAGTGAATACCAGAGCAACTTAGTAACTTACATGTGCAGTGTTTCTGTCAAACAACTACAAGATCATGAGACTTTATAACACCAGATGCTTCCCCGTGTTCCAGTGCAACTTTCAAAACTGTTTCATTTGAGCAGCTTATGGAGTCGGCCTGCAGAAATTAGGAGGTGACTAAAAACATTCTAGTCATGATGAAAAACACCAAGCATGTGAAGTTATGCTAGATATGCGGAACTGAATTAAAGTCATAAGCAAAATACAAAATACTTATTGGATGTCGAGGATCAGCAAGCATACAAAAAAGATTTCTCACTATCACAGATTGCCTTGCCTGCTCATTTCAACACCAAAAGGTAGAGATGACATCAGTGAAAATTTCAATTGGTAATATAACAGTGCACAGAGAAGTAACATAGTGCCCATGCTTGGAGTATTACTGGAAAAAAAACAATAGAAAAACAGGAAATTGATACTATAACAAATGTGTTTCACCAGATCCTGGTTGCGTATGAAATGTCTCGTCCTCATTTGAACTTTTCAATCTCAAAATGCAGGTGTATGTCTCTGGCAACAATTACCAAAATTAACTTCCCAATATTATTGACAACAAAAGAGGCTGCCATGAACTGATTTATTAAAAGGCTTACTCATTTAATACGCCCTAAAATGAAGAGTTTTTAGCACCAATTTTTCCTTGACGAAAAGATGAAGTGAGTCTTCACTTGCTAAAGCAACTGAAGTCTTGTATAACACTAAAATTAAGATTTACCCTTCAAATGACAAACATATACGGCTATATCTACTCTCCTTAGTTCTACTTCTCTATTTCAAGTTTCAAGAAATAATGTCGGGAGGGGGAGGTGCACTTATATCTACTTCTCTATTTATATACGGCTATACAGCAAATATCCAGGCGTGAAACTTGGTAAGAACGATGAATCCATCCATTTATAGGTAACATCTCGTACCCAGCATAGGTACGAGAACATCGGCACGTGTTCTCGTAGCTGAAACCGCAGCAAATATAGCTGGAGCACCATTAAAAAAATACAAGAAGAAGGTGAGTTTCCTTATTCCATTTAAAATACAACAGCAAGTCCAAGATGAAAGGGTACTGATCGACAAAAACACAAATGAGAAGTATGGGTTCCAGTTACCTCTAATATGTTTTCCTTTTGCCGGACGTTCTACATGGTTTATAACTCTGACTATGGTAATATCCAATTCCGAAGAAACAAAAATCGGCAGAATAAGAAACAACCAAACCTGCATTAACCAATGTGTGACTAAATCAGACAAAATTCTCACCTTGTAACCCCTATTAACTTTAGCTAATCCAACAGTGGTGGAGTCCTCAATGCTTTCCTCAAACTCTTTTGTGTACCTCCCCCTCCCGACATTATTTCTCCTCCCAATTTAGCCAATCATCCTGTTTTGGAAGATTTTAGTAGTTACCTGATAAGCAAGATTGGTTCGAGCTAAATCTAACAGTACGTAAACAAAATGGGAGTTCCACCGATTCTGAGAACCCGCTACAAAGATCAACAACATGACTGTACCCATTGCGGAGACGCTTACTCAAGATCCAACATAATGTTGAATATGAACTATCCGACCAACACTAGCACCGTTTCCTCCGATTTAGACCACAAACAAAGAATCCCTTGAATTAAATACTTTTCTTTTAAAAAAACCAATCTAAAGAAATCACAAAAGAATTCATATATCAAAGTAGCACATTATGATTTATTTATAGAATACAAAGACACTCCCATGCTTCAATAACTTCTTCATAGATTGTTACACACCATTTGAATGAAACCCTTCTGCTATAGTTTAAAAATTAAAATCCCCCAAAAATCAATAAAAAGATCACGATTTTCTCAAATCAATAATTACACAAAAATCCTAATTGACCTAATAACCTGCAAGAGAATCTTAATGGGTTCCGATGGGGCAATAGTGGTTTTAGCAAAGGCACCAGCAACACCAACAACACCAACAACACCAACAACACTTTAAAATAAACAGACAATGAATGAATCAATGAAATATTTGTTTATACATTCCTCTTCGATGTAGATGAAGAACCCATCTAAAATCAAAATTTTAATCAAAAACCCATCTCGAAAATTGATATGAGATAAAAAGTATACCTTGATTTGTTTTCCAGACCAAAATCTCATATCTCTTCTTCATACATATCGGCGTTAGGTTAGGTTATCGCTGATTTTGGGGTTAGGTCATGGCTAGGTTATCTGTTCTTCAGAAGAAGTCTTGAGACAGAGAAATGGTGGATAAATCGTATTTCTATGTATTGCTGAAATTGATTTTAATACATGGTATTGAATTTTAAAATTTTAATTACTCATCAGTGGCTTTACTAATCAAACACATATGTCTCGACACCCACCGTATAAAGGGTATTTTAGCCATTATCCAAATACACATATAGTTTTGGTCAAGTATTTGTATTTGTTACATAACGGGTCACATATATGGGAATCAATCATATTTTTGGTCATTTCCAGTCCGGAAACATCAAGAACTGACAATTGTTGGAGAGACCCGATGTTTACCGGCAAGGCTTGTAAACATTCACAATCAATCATATATAGAGACTGCAAATTGGTGAGCCGAAGGATGGAATCAATTAAAGACCCAAGCTCGTTGAGTATTTTCACCACATCTTCGCATCCCCGAAGGTTCAGAACCTGCAGATTGTAGAGTTGACTGATGGAAGAAAGATGAACATATCGAGTTGTGGGAGAGATGAGCTCAAGGTACCTCAAGTGCTTGAACTTAAAAGGGGTGGATGGAATTTCTAGACTGATATTACCAAGTGAATATATTACTCGTAAACGCTTGTTACTAATTGGACCCAGCTGTAATTCATCTTCTTCTTTGCAAAAAAGTGTGCGCAACTTCTCTGCACTATTCAACACATTAGGAGATGGTTTTTTGTCGAGAACTACTTGTGCACGACGAACATCAGATGCATAATGTTTTATTTCACTTGCATTCACAATCATGGCTTCATGACTTCCAACGACACTTAGCGCAAGATCGTGTACCAAATCATGCATTTTGACCGTCTCTATGTCGCCAAGCTTATCCTTTGTTACATCTTGAAAGAAAGAATTCGATAACAAACAATGGAAATAACCGTTACCAATATCTTCTAGTGACTTTTGATATCCTCCTCCATTTGATACATGAAGAAATCCTTCAGCCATCCACAGCTCAATCAAGGAGAACTTATAAAATACCCAATCTTTAGGAAACAAAGAACAATACGTAAAACATTGTTTCAAATGAGAAGGTAAATTATCGAAACTCAACTTCAGTATTTGTATTATTCTATTAGGATTTTCAGGTGTATTGAAAATACCATTTTCTCGGATCGCTAACCACTCAGACTCCTTACGTTTCAAGCGCATCAGACTTCCAAGAAAATTAGCTGCAAGTGGTAACCCTGAACATCTTGTCGCGATCTCCTCTCCGATCTTTGTCAGAGTTTCAGTCTCCAGTGCTCCACCAGGTGAAAATGCTTTGTTCTTGATAATCGACCAGCAATCCTTATTTGATAAGGCTGTTAAATTGTACGGTGGAATTGTACCTCTAACAATAGCTGCAACATTCTCACTACGAGTAGTTACTAAGATTTTGCTCCCTGGAGCACCCACGCTAAGGAAACCCATAAGTTTATCCCAGTCTTCGGCATTCTCATTCCACACATCATCCAACACTATCAAAAATTTCTTCCCAGCTATATTTTTATGGACTTCCCTCACTAGTACATCGACATTTGACACACCAGGGCTCTTTTCTCCGGTAATGGACTCTAAAATTTTTTCTAAGATCTTGTAGATATCAAAATTATCAGAAATGCAGACCCATGCTTTTGTTTTAAAATTTCTGTCTATGGAGTCATGTTTGTAAACAAATTGAGCTAAAGTGGTTTTCCCTAGCCCCCCCCATGCCCACTATTGACACTACATGAATTTTTTCCTGTTGACTAGTATTTTCAGACGACGAAAATGAAGGATTCATCATCAGTAAAATGTTCACAATGTGAGATCTATCGTTTTCTCTTCCGAAAATTTTAAGATCACCTACAAAGGACACTGTCATTCGATCCTGTTGCTCCATATCTTGATCATACTCGACACTGCTATCGGTAGATTCCAAATTAAACTTTAACATACTTGTAGTAATATCGTCTAACCTTTTATTGATGTCTTTGATTTTACGTGACATCTTATAAAAGAATAATGCAGATGGTTTTCCGGAGGATGGAACCAAGACTCGTACCTTGGCGTTTTGACGCATGACTTCATAAGAAAATTCGTCTAGAACATCGTCAGCGTCGTATGCGACTTCCTTGAGCCATTTTAGCCATAGTTTCACAGCATGGTCGGTCACTTGTTTTTGTTCAGCATCCTGGGTTACTGCTTGGATCATCTCCAACTTATCTTTAAGCTCTTTCATTGCGTCGTTTGTTCCCCAAGCCATACTAATATGTTTAGCAACAACAGAACCCAGGCTCTTCAAGATTCCTGTTACACTGCTTTCGGATATTCCTTCAACTGCCATGTTGTAAGATTAAGATGATGAAATCGGATTATGAGTAAAGAGAAAGCAGAAAAAAAGGGGCTAAGCAAGCAAATTAATCTCAATCTTATGATCACTCAAGATCTTGTGATTATAGTTATGGGAAGTGGTAATGTATATATAGACTATTGAAAAAGAATCAGGTCGATGATATTGAATTTGTTTATTTGTATTTACTTTTTAATTACCCTGGTGATTTCAAAGTTGGCCGTAATTAACGCTAAAAAGAATTCTGCAATGGCTTAGGGGATCACGTGGAAAGTTGAAACAAGTATTTTATGGTTAAGTACACTAGTACAACCGTTGCCACGGTGGAAGGGCCGACCGTAGAAGAAAATGAAGATGGGTTTATTTGCGACTACTTTCGCCCCGTTTCAGAAAAAGTGATACTTTCTTTTTGTTTCAGAAAAAATTGATACTTTCTCACCGTTTCAGAAACGGAGCGAAAGTATCACTTTTCCTGAAACGGAGTGAAAGTATCACTTTTTTTGAAACAGAACGTGAAAGTATCACCTTTCCAGAAAAGGAAAATTAGTCGATCCATAAACCAATTGTGTTTTGCGACGGCTACAAAACCGTCCCTAGGGTATAGCAACACCTAAAAAGCATTGCTAAAGTTTGGAAAAATCTAAATGTGTTTTCAGTTTCTTTGGCAAGATGCCTTTCCCTTTACCCTGTTAAGCATTCACTCACACAACACTTTATCCCAAAGTAGATTCTCATTCATGAAATCAAGTTATTCACAAGATAGATTCAGTCATTTACAATGACAAGTCTCATACAAAAAAAAAAAAAAAGATCCAAAAAAACAACCAAAGGTGATGTTTTCTAACTAATAAAGTTGTACACATATTGGGGCATAGATGGTGCACCATCTGCACTGGAAGCCACCACTGCCGCTGTAATAATCAAAAAAGAAGAGAAGAAAACAACATAGCTGTTAGAATCTGCATGAATAACAAGGAATTCTAAGATAGTATTTACACTATCAAATTTTCACAATAGATAGTATGACTGAACACGCAATTTTTGAACTTCTGGTGCCATAGCAATATGCCAACAATGTCAAAAGAGAAATATATAGCTTTATTGACAAGTTAAATTGGGTATCATCTACAGCTGCTAGCCTAAATCCTTGAAAGCAGAAAACCCTATTGAGTTGCCATACCACATAATATGCAAGTAGTAACACAGAACAGCAAAAACTTGAGAACTCTTTTATTAATATTACTAACAGCAAATGCACACAACGAACCCAAGTTTTAAAGACGTTTACATGCACATAGATGTTTATCAATTGAGATGTTGGTCTTGGACAATGATCTTTTATATACAACTGCCAAATTCACAAATTGGCTTCCCCTCAATACCAACCTCATTTCCTGTCCTTATCTTGATTTTTGTGGAGAATAAAATAGAAGGCGGAGCAAATACACTTATATACAGATACACAGCTGAGCAGAGAATGGAATACTATAGACAATGTGAAAAGCTATTACCTCCTTCAACCTCGTCGGTTGCTCTCGTTTTTTCTTCTAAATCCTGTTGTAGTCTTTTGCAAAGCATCAGCAACATTTTGAGCATTTAGAGGTCTATTTTGGTGCAGTAAGAAACGAAAATAATGTGATATAAGTACAAAAATGCAATGTTGCGAACACATAAAAGAAACAATCCCACGAGAATTATTGAAAAAAGACTTGAGACGGATGACGAAAGCAAATGTACCCTATCCATAAATGACCCAACTAACTCTGCAGTATGATAAGAAAAATAATGTGATTGCTTTCCTCAGGATCAGTAATCTAGGTCTAGAATCATGAACCTGGGATAAGTTAACTAAGTGAACCTAGTGCTCTGACCTCTGAGCATATGAACATCCAATCTTCTGTAGGCCAACTCACTCATCCAATATTCTGGCTATCTAATGGAGAGTTTTGAAAAATCCACAATAACAAATAAACAAAGCAAAGATGCCATATATTCAACAGGGATAAGTAGTTGTTCCCATAAGAAATCGAGCTAAACTTACATCCACTGTTCATATAAGTGCTTGTAAAATTAAGAGCACATACATCAATCAATAACCAAAATTGCATACTTTTTTCAACTGTTTGCTAAAATTCAACTTTTAAATATGTAAAGTTCGAGTACTACTCTCTGTTATCAGCATGAAGTTAGCAAGAAACCAAAACGAAACATGTTTTCCTCCCAAACATATTTACAAACAGATAGGGTTCACCACAAATATGGGTTCAGTTAACCACAATACAACAACATATGGACAGGACAAAATTATTCAACAAAAAAGTAAACCAACACTAAACAAAATATGAGTTGCTTTCTACCTGTATATGATCAAGCACTGATCTAGCAGAATTACGTGAAATCCCAATATAGCCAAGATTAATTTCACTTTCAGTTCTTCAATTTCAACCCCCGTCGTTACACAACAGCATCTCCATCATCTTCTCTGAACAAAACCCATATATTACAAAACCAAGGATCTTCGTTATTCTCTTAATTTGACAACAACCCCATCTCTTGACAATCACCATGGTTACAAACATCGAACCCATCTCTCGATTTCCACATCACCGATTTGAGTTCCTCAACCCTTATCTCTCGTTAATAGAGAACCACATCTTCTTCTCCGTAACATCAAGACTCGGAAAAACCCTCAAATTCTCGGACCACTGGATTTAATTCTTCAATTAATTTCGAATTTCACCGCAAAACCCTAACTCTTCACTACAAACAAGCAACGATTAATTCCATTCTTCCCGTTGTTAATTGATGGCAGCATTGACATCTTCTACTTCGAATCCTTCTCAATTTCTATCCTCAATCATTTTTATCTTCAATCATCTTCCATTAATCTTCTCTGTCTCGATCTTCTCTCTCGGCTTCATGGATGAAGAAGAAAGAAGAATGCAGAAGGAAAAAAAAGAAAGGAGGTGGTCGGGATTCGATCCTTCAACCTTTAGGTCATATTACCACGGGTTTTACTAAACTGCCCCTCAACATTTAAAACAATTCCAACCTCCGTGTCCTTTTTTACGAGCGATAAAATGACGTGAATATCCTTCTTTTAGTGTTGTATTTACACTAATTTTAGTGAGCAATGAAAGTATTAGGGGGCTTTTTTGAATTTTCATTGTTGATTGAAAAAGGTTTGGGACACCAAATCTTTTTGTGTCAATTGATCACTTAGGATTTACAAAAAAAATGACCATATAAAGGTCCTCCCTCGCTTCGCTCGGTCGGCCCAATCAATTAATGATGAATCTTAAGAAACTCAGATCTAAAACTTAATTAAAATCGTAAATTATGGTATGAGGTCATTGACTAATAATTAACCAGCCTCACCCTTTAATGATTTAATATTAACAATATTTGGTAGCTGCCATGCAACTGATTCCTGGTGGTACCACGAATGCATTTGTTTTTATACGAGGCAGCGATCGGACTGTCGGTTTTTGACTGCAAATGTTTTTGTACGAGGCTAAGATTTGAGAGTCCGTTTTGCGTGTGCGTTGCACGCTGGCAATTGTTAGTTCTGACTTACCTTTCAGGCAATTAGAATGTGTCCGTTGTATTTTCACATCCCTCCCCACTTACCTGAGCAAGGGCAGAACTAGGAATCTTGTTATAGCAAAGTTTAGATCAGACAAAACGGCTAAGGGGGCTTTGGAATTCATAACATTACAAAAATTGTGTTTGGGTTGGGAGCTCGCTTTGCCTCTGCTTCCAAGCAATTAGATACAAAACAAATTTAAGTAATGATCAAAATGATTATAATAAGACTTCACGAATACCTACTCAAGGGACACGTATCAGCTTACATTTTTAGCAATAGCAACATGCCAGCATCAATATTCAAAGGTCGAGTTGATCAGGTGAAAATGATTTGATGCTGTACTGACAGGCAGGTGACATTGATGCAAGTGACCCCTCATTTCAAGATTAAAATGATTTGTTAATTCAGAGATTAGAAAGTAACAACACGTTAGTGGCGAACATAAAAGATTCGCAAAAGGATAGTAAAAGATTTTATAGTATAACGAAAAAGGATAGTACTTGGTTCACACTTCCATTTCTAACCACATCCTTATTTTTATTTTTATTATTATTTTTTTTGATCGGTAAACTTGGAAGATGTTATAAATGGCTTACCAGAAGTAAGCAAGAAAGAGCTCAAAGAGCTTACAGACCCAGCTGCTTGACAAGAGTCGAAACAGGAAACCCAAAAAAAATAAAAAAAATAAATAAACTAAATTACGAAGAAGCTATCCCAACTCCCCATTACAAAGTCTAGACTGAAACCCTTTAATTCATCTGCATTTCTCTTCCATAGGTAGACTTGGATTTTAACTTGCTCAATAACCCTTTGAATATCTGCATTCCATCGTCAAAGATAATTTTATTCCTACAATTCCAAATGGACCAACAAATGGAGGCAGGAATAAGAGGCCAAAACAACTTCCCAATTGGATGAAGTAGATGAGATCTCCACCCCTTGATAATGAGATCTATACAATTAGACAAAGGACCAATGAGGCGAACGGCGTCCTTGAAATGTTTCCAAATTTGAAACGAGAAGCTGCAATTGAACAAAAGGTGCTCTACAGTTTCACTATCTTTACAACAAAACAAACAACCATTCACGATAAGTTTTCCTTTCCTATAAAGGGTGTCTACTGTTGCAAGTCTTTTGTGGTACACTAGCCAAAGAAAAAACCCAATCTTGTGAGGCCAAGACCTAGACCAAATACTCAAATGAAGGTTTGGAGAAGCTTGTTGGTCTTCTAAATTGGCGTAACACGACTTAACCGAGAAGACACCGGAACTGTGGTGATATAAGGGCCACATCCCACTTTCTTGTTTACCCACTAATTAGCTGACGTGCTTGAGACTAAGCAAATGAATTTGCTTCAATTATTTATTTCTGCCGTGACTATATAAGTGGTGCTAGCTTATAGAACTAACATGGCCCATATTTAACTCTTCCTCTCCATTTTGGTTCCATGTGATGGGTGGTGCAAATGACAAAATTAATGAACGCACCCACAACTGACCTAGTTCTCTTGACTGTCAGTAACTAACTCTCACCATCTTAGGTGTCGTGAACTGCAGCATCGGTGCTTTTAGTAGCAAATCAGTGAGAATATGAGATAAATATTAAAATTATCATCTATTTTGGAACACACAAAAACCCCTAAAATGTCAAGTAAAATGGAACGGAGGGAGTATCAAAGTTCATTTTTGTAAGTGCTACTCTAGTGTGCAGAACAACGAAGAAGATGAAGAAGCTTGGAAGAAGCCACTTGGTGCAACACTTAAGCATTTGGGTCTATTTGCTAGTGCATCTGCCAGGAATTACTGTCGATAACATCAGGTAAAGAGAGTAAAGAATGCTACCATCTTTGTCAGCCAATAAGATATGCAACATTGTCAAGCAAACTCTTGTATGGATCTCAAAGGCCAGAAATGTTACTCTCTTTGATTCTTTCCGTGATTTTGTCTATTAGCCTTTACAAGTGCAGTGGCCATATCTAAGTTGCTTATTTCAGTATTTTTGGTTATATGTTATTGAACTTTGTTGAGAGGCTGCCTGAATTTCAGAGAAGTGATGAAGCAGATGAGACCAGAGTTTGTTTGGTTTAAATGGTTGGCTTACTATTCCTGTGTTTTCAACAGGTGGGTGGTGGTGGTGGTGGTACCCATTCTCAGCCCTCAACATTTACTTTTAAATACTCCCTCCGTCCCACATATATAGGCGGAATTTTGGTTTTTATTTGTCCCACTAAATAGGCGGACTTTGCTTTCCAAGATGAATTTTTCCATATATACCCATATTTATTGTACATAGATAATTGTGTTGGAGATAAGACGAAGAGTAAAACAAGAAAAAACATATAAAATTATGAATCTCATGCAATTTTCTTAATCTAAGAGAATTCTCTCTCTCCGCTTATATATGTGGGACGGAGGGAGTAAATCAGATGCCCAGCTGTCCTTTATTATTTTTAATAAGTATTAAATCAGGGACAGCTGTCAATATTTAGTTAAAAGTCAACAAAGTAATGAGCGGAGTTCCATATGTTCTTTTTTATTTGTTTGTTCAAAATCAAGTACTGAGAGGAGACCGAGGTTTTCTTGTAAACTGTTAAAGTAAATTGGTGGGAACTGGGAACTTTCCAGGCTGTTTTTAAACATGTCTAGAACATTCCCCGCCAAATTACAAGGAACACATTACAAGGAACATCTCTGACTGTTAGATAAAGTGATAATCTCCTTGATTTTTGTGTTTGCATTAATGACAATCCGATTAAAAATTTGTGTTTTGCTACACTTATTTCGATAAGGATAATCTGGTCATTTCTTATTTTTATGAAAATAATAACATATGCTGTGTAAAACATATATATATATGTATATATATATATATATATTATCAAAATGGAATGGACTTATTCCTAGCGAGGGTATTTCTCTGATTTTTAAAATCAAGGAAAATTTTATGCACCTTTTGCGGTAGGGGTATTTTTGTAATTTTTGAATCACCGAAAACTTTGATGCACCTGTTTTCGTAGGGGTATTTTCGTAATATTTGAAATCACCAAAAAATTTGATGCACCTATATCGGTAGGGGTATTTTCGTAATATTGAAATCACCGAAAAATTTGATGCGCCTGTTTCGGTAGGGGTATTTTTGTAATTTTGAAATCACCGAAAAATTTCATCCAATCTGATATATTTGACATCTCAAACCTCACCTGGACGAGAACATCGGGTCTGTATACGGTAATCTCGCAACCTGAGTTCAATAATAGGGTGCAGTTTCATCCAATCTGATATATTTGACATCTCAAACCTCACCTGGACGAGAACATCGGTGCGTATATGGTAATCTCGCAACCCGAGTTCAATAATAGGTTGCGGTTTCATCCATCGATATATTTGACATCTCAAACCTCACCAGGACGAGAACATCGGTTCACGTATATGGTAATCTCATGACCCGAGTTCAATAATAGGTTGCAGTTTCATCCAATCTGATATATTTGACATCTCAAACCTCACCTGGACGAGAACATCGGGTTTGTATATGGTAATCTCGCAACCTGAGTTTAATAATAGGTTGCAGTTTCATCTAATAATAGGTTGCAGTTTCATCCAGTCTGATATATTTGACATCTCAAACCTCACCTGGACGAGAACATTGGGTCTGTATATGGTAATCTTGTAAGTTGAGTTCCATAATAGGTTGCACAATCCACTCAGGATCCATCCAATCTGATATTTGACATCTCAAACCTCACATGGACGAGAACATTGGGTCTATATATGCTAATATAGCAACCTGAGTTCCATAATAAGTTGCATAATCATCCAATCTGATATTTGACATCTCAAACCTCACCTGGATGAGAACATTGGTCTGTATATGGTAATCTTGCAAGATGAGTTCCATAATAGGTTGCAGAATCCACTCATGATGCATCCAATATGATATTTGACATCTCAAACCACACCTGGACGAGAATATTGGGTCTGTATATGGTAATTTTGCAACCTGAGTTCCATAATAGGTTGCAGAATTATCCAATGTGATATTTGATATCTCAAACCACACCTGGACGAGAACATCGGGTCTGTATATGGTAATCTCGCAATCCGAGTTCAATAATAGGTTGCAGTTTCATCCAGTCTGATATATTTGACATCTCAATCCTCACCTGGACGAGAACATCGGGTCTGTATATGGTAATCTCGCAACCTGAGTTTAATAATAGGTTGCAGTTTCATCTAATCTGATATATTTGACATCTCAAACCTCACCTGGACGAGAACATTGGGTCTGTATATGGTAATCTTGTAAGTTGAGTTCCATAATAGGTTGCACAATCCACTCAGGATCCATCCAATCTGATATTTGACATCTCAAACCTCACATGGACGAGAACATTGGGTCTATATATGCTAATATAGCAACCTGAGTTCCATAATAAGTTGCATAATCATCCAATCTGATATTTGACATCTCAAACCTCACCTGGATGAGAACATTGGTCTGTATATGGTAATCTTGCAAGATGAGTTCCATAATAGGTTGCAGAATCCACTCATGATGCATCCAATATGATATTTGACATCTCAAACCACACACAGACGAGAATATTGGGTCTCAGATATGGTAATTTTGCAACTTTGAGTTCCATAATAGGTTGCGAGAATTATCCAATGTGATATTTGATATCTCAAACCACACACAGACGAGAACATCGAGTGCAGTATATGGTAATCTCGCAATCCGAGTTCAATAATAGGTTGCAGTTTCATCCAGTCTGATATATTTGACATCTCAATCCTCACCTGGACGAGAACATCGGGTCTGTATATGGTAATCTCGCAACCTGAGTTCAATAATAGGTTGCAGTTTCATCCAATCTGATATATTTGACATCTCAAACCTTACCTAGACGAGAACATTGGGTTTGTATATGGTAATCTTGTAAGCTGAGTTCCATAATAGGTTGCAGAATACACTCAGGATCCATCGAATCTGATATTTGACATCTCAAACCTCACCTGGACGAGAACATTGGGTCTGTTTATGGTAATCTTGCAACCAGCTGAGTTCCATAATAGGTTGCCGAATCATCCAATATGATATTTGACATCTCAAACCTCACCTGGACGAAAACATTGGTCTGTATATGGTAATCTTGCAAGCTGAGTTCCATAATAGTTTGCAGAATCCACTCATGATCCATCCAATATGATATTTGACATCTCAAACCTCACCTGGACGAGAATATTGGGTCTGTATATGGTAATTTTGCAACCTGAGTTCCATAATAGGTTGCAAAATTATCCAATGTGATATTTGATATCTCAAACCTCACCTGGACGAGAACATTGGGTCTGTAAATTGTAATCTTGCAAGCTGAGTTCCATAATAGGTTGCAGAATTAATCCACTCAGGATCCATCCAATCTGATATTTGACATCTCAAACCTTACCTGGTCGAGAACATTGTGTCTGTATACTGTAATCTTGAAATCTGAGTTCCATAATAGGTTGCATAATCCATTCAGGATCCATCGAATCTGAAATTTGACATCCCAAACCTCAACTGGATGGGAATATTGGGTTTTTATATGATAATCTTGCATGCTGAGTTCCATAATAGGTTGCAGAATCTACTCGGGATCCATATTATCTGATATTTGACATCTCAAACCTCACCTGGATGAGAACATTCGGTATTTACATGGTAATCTTGCAAGCTGAGTTCCATAATTGGTTGTAGAATCCACTCAGGAACCATCCAATCTGATATTTCACATCTCAACGTCACCTAGAAGAGAACATGAGGTTTATATCTTTAAATGTAAACATGTCCAATTTTTCTTCTCAAGCATATGAACCCTACGTAACGATGTCACATGGTTCACTAAGTTATAAAACGGCACATAATTGTAAAATCGATGACAACCGTTCAATGACTTGTTTTGGACACGTGGTTAGAGATTACCCGTTAAATCTCTAAAAACCAATCAAATTCGTGTGGTATACAATAGTCATCTAGATCTGATACTCCATAACAGAAGGGTTCTATTTAATGATAGAAGAGAGAGAAACTCATTTAAAACCTAATCGGTTTCTTTCTCCTTCTCCGCCTCCCCCCACTCCCTCAAACTTTTTTTTTTTTTTTTTTTTTTTTTTTGCGAACTAACTTTCTTAAATCGAAACCCTAACCTCTATCACTAAAAACCTCGACAAAAGTGAGAAATTTAAGAAGTTCCTGTTTTAATCTACTGTAAACAAAACCCTATGTCAATTTTTTTTTTTGAAGAAGCCCTAATTTTTTTCACCTGAATAAGAAGAAGTAAGTTTCTTATCTTCCACATAAGTAAATTTAGGAATATTTTTCTCGAATACGTTATTATTTGTTGAGCTCTAAAGTCTGATCTTGTTTTCTCTGTTCTAATTTCATATCAGGTTGCTTGAAGAAGTAAAAGTAAAGGAAGCCCTAAATCCGAGCCAGAAGAAATGATTTCAACTTGGTTAACGTTGATTCTAGGTGGGTATTTTTTTTTTAATCCTCAACTTTTCTCACAAACCCTAGTTTCAATTGGCTCATCGATTTGATTCAGTGTATAATTTTTTTTGTATCTACTGTGTAGGAGAACGTAAATTTGCTCACCGATTAGGGTCTTCTGATGTAGGATTTTGTTTTTAAAAATTGTTTTGAAGGTTATGTATGGATCTGAAGGTAGAAGTGAAAAAAAATACATTCTGTTGGATGGGGTTTTCATTTAAAGTACGATTTATATTCTTTTTTGACTGTTTCCTGTGAAAGTATATGATAAGCAGTAGCATATGTTTAGTATTGTGTTTGTCAAGGTTTTTTAGCAGGCTTTTATTGTGTGTAGCGCGTTTAGAGGTCGAGGTTTGAGATTTGATTTGATAGTCCTTCATGTACTCTTCATTGTTAATGATTTTTTTACGTTCATGACATATAGCATATAATGATATGTACTCGGATTCCCCTTCTTTATGGGTGATGTAAAATCGAGCTCTGATGCTACCTTTCTACTAACTAGTTGTTGTTTTTAAAACAACTTCAATGCACTAGTTATTTTCAATTTTACAATAGCTCATTCCGAACTGGTGGAATCCTCTTTGATAAGCTTGATGGGGGTAGTACCAAATACTTTTATCATAATTACCAGTTTTACTGACCCCAATCTAGATGTAGATTTCGTGTTAGAATTATCATTTTGGATGAATGTGTCATAGTTGTTCAGTTTTTGAAACAAGTGAAAAAAAACATGTTTAGGTTCGCATCATTCTGTTACGGCGCCTACTTGCTTATAGTCACTACAGAATTTCCAGTTGACAATGCCATTCTACGGTGACACTCCACTTTGGGTTTGAAGTAGTTAGTTACTTATGTTGTTATTCTCTTATGCCTCACTTGAAATTGATAAGGTTTTTTCCTTCAGTTCATGTTTGTTACAAAAAAATGGATACAAAAGGCTAATAATTACACAAGATGGACATGGATTATGAAAATCTCCGAAGAAAAAAGGTGATTATAAATCCCATGTTCATGTATTGTTAACACCATAATGTTTTGGTTGACAATATATCATTTTGTTTGCAAAAATTTTCATTTCATTGTTTACTATCTAACCAAATAGTATGTTGTTGAATAGGTTGAGATGTTGATTTAGGATTTTTCTTAGTTTTCGTAGTAGTAATTAAGATTCGTTCTCTCAGACTTGCGAAGATTAAATTTAAAGGTCTAATGAAAATAATAAACAAAGGCGAGAGTTACTAGGCCTAGGATTCCAACGAATTCATATCAATAGGTTCAATTTATTTATTCTCAACAATTAAAGCTCAATAAACAAAATAACACCGACTCTTATTTTTGCCAAGGTAGACTCTCAAAAGATTAATTGTATCCCCTAAGCATAGATTATCTAAACAAAGCATAACCTATCTAATTGAATAACAACCAATTTAATCAAATCATAATTCTATTCAAAATAATGCAAAAGTCAAATAGAAAATAAAATAAATTCACCCATGTGTGAAGTTCGGCTTCCTCCGTCGACCCAGTGTTGGGGTTTAGTTCATCACGTCGAAAACACACTTAAAATATTTATTCATGGCTCAAAAGTGTTTGCAAATGATGAAAAGATAAAAATCAAATAAACCAGGAATTTACAACAGCTAAGAAGTGTTGCAATCCTCTGTTACAGTATGCGATAAAACAAAAGTGTTGTAGTCACTGTTCAACGGTCGCTGGAAAGCCTGTTGCAAAACCGGGAATAAACCACGGTTTATTAACGACAGGCATTCTCAGCCTTATGTTCTTGGTGTTCTTGAAACAGCAGCAGCAGAAATTTCTGCAATTTGATTCTCCCGTTTCTGTTACCTCCCCAGACTCTCTATATCCTTCTCAGCTTCCCCAGCATAGTATTTACACTCCACAGGACATCAAATCAGGCGAGTTAATACCCATTATCTTCTTTCCCTTTTTCACTGCAAATTACGAAGATTTTTTATTCTCCTTTCCTCATCCGCTACACCAAAACATGATGTCAAATATCTTTCAACCAATGTAGAGTAAACTCCCAGGATATTATCTCCTCCAACAAATCTTTGAATTAACTTCGAAATATTCGTTCCTTTCTTTGACATAAAGTTCTGATATTCTGCTGATTCTTTCTTCTCTTACGCGTCAAATATCTTCACGAGAATCTCGCCAATAACTCCAAAGAAATCAAACAGAATAACGAGTTAATCGTTTTCCATGTTTATAAAAATCACGTGAGATCTTTCCTCTTATTTCCAAATTAACTCTATTACCTTTCTGTTTTTTAGTCGAACAGGATAATATCAATCAAACTTTTGAAAATCCTTTGAATATCTCGCCCAAAAATCTTCCCGGAAATAACGCAGTAACTCCGAGACTTGTCACTGTTTTTCTTCCACCATTTTTCCCGCAAAACTGAATGTTCAAACGGAGAAGAAGGTCCCCCCTTATCCTGTGTGCTGAAGTGTGAATAGCAACATGTGTTAATTAGTAAATAGGGTACCCCTTAGCAACTGGCGCCCCTTAGTAATTGAGGTGCCCCTTAACCAAGTTTGAAAGTCCGAATAACACTTGTCCTCCGGTTGCAAATAACAATTTTTCAAGCCAAATCTCCACAAGAGCTTATTCTTCTAAAAATAACGAAAACAAGTTTATTAGAGAAATAATGAGTCCTAGCTAATGTAATTATGGGTGAAAATGTGTCGCACTTTCGTGCTTATCAGATGTCAGTTGCTCTGGTGGAGAGGAAAATGAGAAAATGGTTGCTGCAATGGAGGTAGCTTTTGAAATGGTTCTCCCTTGTAGGCTTATATTGAGCATGAAACTCATTCTTTTGTGTCTTTCAAGGAAAGAGATGTATGCAATTAGTATAGCTTTGTTAATATCTGATTTTTATCTGCAACATCACATGTTTAAGTTGCTTTTGGTCATAGAGTTGCGCCATATTCTATGAGGCTAAGTGGCAACTTAAATAAAATGTCTTTGTGACAAACAAATGGTTAATCTGGAAAACTGTTAGAAGATCTAATAAGTACGGTTTGATTTTTTATTTTTAACTTTTGTTTTCATGTATATCTTATGGGTGTTGTCAATATTGGTATGTGAACTAATCTCTCCGACCGTTTTTTGTAGGAATCATGAAGAGTAGAATGAACTCTCAGGTTTATGGAGCTTAAAATCTTGTTGAGCTTATTTACTCTGAATAGTTTTCTATTCGGGCTGTGTGGTTTTGTGCAATGGCAGAGTGGTGTTTCGAGAGTTTGTAGGCAGGTTCATGTAAGATTCGTTAAGCGTTATTTTATGCCCGTTGCATTCTCTAGTTTAATAGATACTGTGCATTTTTGTCCTGCTTTTATTATAATGAGGTGCATCAATAACAGCTTGTTAGAGCATTGCTCGCTCGAACTCGCATGCGTTTCTATCTCAAGCATGTTTGTCAATGTTAGTGATCAAAACTATAAGTCTTGATTTCTAGCCTATGTAGTTAAAGGTCTCAAACTAGGATAGAAAGTGTAGTTAAGCTCAAGAACTCCATGGCAATCATCATACAAGACGAATGACTACTCGAGGAACCGGTGGAACTTCATCGACTAAAAGGTATGTGGAGACTTGAACTTATCTGTCACTCAAAAGTCTTTTTACTCTATCTCCTACTATTGAGACAAAAGTCGTTTAGACGTATAGACTTTCATTATACACATTTGCTATTTCGAGCCGAGTTTAACTCGCCTATTTATTTCTCGAAATATGTGTTGGTAAGTTTTCGCTTTAACGGAATTCATCTTACCTAGTGACGAAATTCATATTATGTTTCAATCACTTTGGAAATTGCTATGACGAAAAATGGTCTATGAATAACGGCTATATAACGTTCTCTGAGAATGTTTCAATGATTGAAATGAGAGTTTTGATTACATAACCATTGGTAGGATATAAGCATTGTTGTGGAAACACATATATGTATAAGTCCTTATTCCTTGAACCAAAGTTTGCGAACTTTGTTGATCAAGAGAAATGGAAGTGGCGCAAGCCAAGTTCCCGAACTGGCGGAAGTTCTCACCCGAGAATTTTTGTTGGAGTTTGTGTACTCCTTCCATGAGATTAAGTCCGCGAACCCATTCAGCGAACTTGAGTAGGTTATATCTAAAACCGGTTGTTCTTGAACTGATGTTTATTTAAACTAAGGAATGCTTTTGCAAACCGTGGCTATAAAGTTCATGAACCGATTGGAGTGAATCAAACCTTTTTTGCTTCGATTGTGTCTTGTGTAGTTACATAAGATCTAAGAAATTGAACAACTCTCTAACTAGTTCATTTGAGTCATTTGAATTAGTTATGGTGAAGAAAAATATGGTTGATATGAGAGTGATCATATGGCTAACCATTTGGTTGACTATTGTTGAACCAACAAATGTTAATGTTTGGGTACGGTTCATAAACCCAAAATTGAGCATTTCATTTGTGTGTAACAAGCTAAGTTTTCGATCCAACGGTTGAGAAATATTAGCTTGAATCTAATCAGGTTTTCATCTAACGGTGAATATTGAATGCTTTGTTACCAAGCTAACATTGATTGCAAACTATGATTTGAAAGAATATATAAGGGAGAACTCTAGCAACTGGGAAATATAATCCCCACACTTTACGTGTGATACTAGTTTGCTAAGCTAGAGTCGATTCTCCTTTAACCTTTGGTTTTCTTCTTCTAAAACCAGGTTAATGACTTAAAGACTTCATTGGGATTGTGAAGCCAGACCGATACTACTTTTCTTGTAGTTTTGTGTTCTGATCTTGTTGTTTCTATCGTACGAGTACAATTGTAATAATTGGCTTGAGATTTATATCTCCGATAGGCAAGATAGAAAAGAAATCACAAACACTTCGTCTCATCGTTTGTGATTCCGCAATATATTTTTTCGCTGTGTCGATTAAGATTATTATGAGGTGATCAATAATACTAGGTTGTTCTTCGGGAATATAAGTCCGGGTTATTGATTGGTTCATGTTCACCTTAATTCATCAAAAGACGAAACAAAAATCATAGGTTTATTCGTGGGAGACGAATTTATCTATTTTGTAGACTTTTCTGTGTGATACAGATTTGTTTATTAAAGTCTTCGACTTTGGGTCGTAGCAACTCTTAGTTATGGGTGAGATCATCTAAGGGAATCAAGTACGTATCATCCTGCTGGGATCAGAGGCGTAGGGGCATAACTGTACCTTGGATCAGTGTGAGATTGATTGGGGTTCAACTATAGTCCAGACCGAAGTTAATTTAGAGTAGGATAGAGTCTGTAGCGGCTTAATACATTGTGTGTTCAATCTGGACTAGGTCCCAGGGTTTTTCTGCATTTGCGGTTTTCTCGTTAACAAAATTCTGGTGTCTGTGTTATTTCTATTCCATATTATATTTGTTTATATAATTGAAATATCACAGGTTGTGCGTTGTTCAATCGATTAGAATATCCGACCTTTTTGGTTGTTGATTTAAATTGATTGACACTTAGATATTGGTCTTTGGTACCATCCAAGTTATCTCTCTTTGATAAAGACTCGCAGATTTCTATTTGCTTGAGTAAAGATCAAATCGAGAAATTGAGATATAAACTCTTTGATATACTTTTTATCTAGATTGAGTATGACTGTCTAGTTGATTCTCTAAAAAGTATATTGGAGTTTGTCCATACAGATTGAGAAGCGAAATATTGGGTGTGGTTGTTAGACCCCCGCTTTTTCAATTGGTATCAGAGCAAGCAAACACGTTTAAGACCTTACAAGTCTGTGTTTGTGGCAATCTGAGTCTGAGGACAATATCTCTTTTACGCATACCAAGATGTCTTCAACAGCTTTTAACTATGCCAAATGTCTTGGGAATACCTCAAAGGATTACTCCTTAGCTGATTCTTCCGAATCCCGAGGTAAGAAGATTGTTCCACCTTGTGTCAACATATCTCTTTCCGATGAGACATTGGGTACGATGACAAAAGCTGAAATGGAGCTCACTTTGGAATCTCAAAAAACTCTGCTTGAGATTATTGATTTCCCGGGATCATGATCGGTGATTGATGAATTTGAAAAGTCTCTTGATCGAGAACATGAACTCTACATCATCATTGAGTTTTTCTATAAGATATTGAAAAACTTCTCCAAGAACCTACTCTACTGCGTGAAAAGATTAATGTTCTTGAAGATATTGTTAAGGAAGACTCAATTAAAGAGAAACGGTTGATCAAGACTCATTCGTCATATCTTAACAAACTTCGTGTCGAGAAAGAGAAACTAGAAGCATCTCTAAGCCTAGACCATGAACAGTGCAGATCCTTGGAAAAGGAAAACTCTGTCTTAAGGAGAAACTCCTCTGTACAAAGTAATTCTCACGAATCACAGTACATGACGAGATGGTCTCCAGAAGAAGATTTTGTCAAGAAAAGTTTACATAACTTACAATCTTATCATATGGCTATGAAGTTAAAACATGTGCCAATTATTGCTTTTCCTCCACGAACCTGTACATTCTGTGGGAAAAAGAATCATTATGCTATCCATTGTTTTGCCAGAAGGAAATAAATTTCTAAACTTCATAATTTGCTTCTTTCCACTGTCAATGGAATAAATAGTCCGTCGGCTACTGCAGTGAATCTCATACCCACAGAAAACCAGAAACCTTATAAAAATGATCTCTTTTCAAGAAATCATCACAGGTCTCAAAGGCTTTCTAGCGTTGCTGATAAAAACGTTCCCTGTGTTTATAAGGCTGTTATTGGTAAATATAAGTCTAGAAAATGGATTCCTTTCTATCCTAATCCTCTTGAACCTGTTGCAAGAGGTCGTAGATTTAGTCCTCAGAGAACATCTTCTGACATACTTCATTGGGATTGTGAAGCCAGACCGATACTACTTTTCTTGTAGTTATGTGATCTGATCTTGCTGTTTCTATCATACGAGTACAATTGAAATAATTGGCTTGAGATTTATATCTCCGGTAGGCAAGATAGAAAAGAAATCACAAACAATTCGTCTCATCGTTTGTGATTCCGCAATATCTTTTTTCGTTGCGTCGATTAAGATTATTGTGAGGTCGTAGATTTAGTCCTCAGAGAACATCTTCTGACAGATATGCTGATATAGATATGCCTTATGTCTCTGAGTTGAGTATCAATCTAAGAAAAAAGGATAAACAAAAACGACTGTCATTTAATGAGCTAAACACTCATTCTTGTGTAAATTAATCACAAGGTTGATATCTCACCCAAAATAAACCCTAGTTGTGTGAGAATTGAATAGGTATCTCTAATATAAAACAAAGCATGGACAACTTAGCTTAGATAAAGGACACTCTGGATTCATTCTTGGGGAAGCTAAATCTATGGTTGTGGTTGTTTACATCATTATTGTATCATTAATTTTTTATAATAAATATTTTATTAATCTCTCATTATAAATGTCTTATAATTATGTTAATTAATATACTTTCATTAAATTTCTTATTAATTTTTCATTATAAATATCTTCTTACATCATAAATATCTTAATTTAATAGATGTCTCACAATTTTCTTAATGAATATACTTTCATCATTAATATTTTATTAATAAATGTCTTATGATTATCCTAATAAATACTTTCATTAAATAAATAATAAATTTTTTAATAATCATATCAATTGGGTAGTATTTGTTGGTGGTCCATGGAGCCGGTGATGAGGTAGTGGTGATGGGCGGTTCTAGTGGTGGTAGTGTAGGTGGTCAGTGTGGTAGTCAGGTAGTGGGGAATTATTACTCTATGTGAAAATAAGCTGGTTATAATACAAAAAAAAACAAAAAAAAAACAAAACAAAAAAAAAAAAAAAAAAAAAAAAAATTATGCACAGTGACCGCAATTTACCCTAAAAACAACCCGATAAAAATTTAACGTTGATAGTGTAATGTATATGTTATTGGGATGGTAACGGTTTTCAGTTGGTCCCATTATATGTTTCATTCGGTGGTTTCTTCTAAACACCTATTACGGTCAACCTAGCAATTCTCAGAAAAAAGAAAAAAAAAAACCATGGAAACAAATTGCATTAACCCAGAGTAATAGGTTAATGCACATGATGCTTAGATAAAGGACGCTCTGGATTCATTCTTGGGGAAGCTAAATCTATGGTTGTGGTTGTTTACATCATTATTGTATTATTAATTTTTTATAATAAATATTTTATTAATCTCTCATTATAAATGTCTTATAATTATGTTAATTAATATACTTTCATTAAATTTCTTATTAATTTTTCATTATAAATATCTTCTTACATCATAAATATCTTAATTTAATAGATGTCTCACAATTTTCTTAATGAATATACTTTCATCATTAATATTTTATTAATAAATGTCTTATGATTATCCTAATAAATACTTTCATTAAATAAATAATAAATTTGTTAATAATCATATCAATTGGGTAGTATTTGTTGGTGGTCCATGGAGCCGGTGATGATGGTGATGAGGTAGTGGTGATGGGCGGTTCTGGTGGTGGTAGTGTAGGTGGTCAGTGTGGTAGTCAGGTAGTGGGGAATTCTTACTCTATGTGAAAATAAGCTGGTTATAATACAAAAAAAAAAAAAAAAAAAAATTGTACAGGCTGACCGCAATTTACCCTAAAAACAACCCGATAAAAATTTAACGTTGATAGTGTAATGTATATGTTATTGGGATGGTAACGGTTTTCAGTTGGTCCCATTATATGTTTCATTCTGGTTTCTTCTAAACACCTATTACGGTCAACCTAGCAATTCTCGGAAAAAGAAAAAAAAACCATGGAAACAAATTGCATTAACCCGAGTAATAGGTTAATGCACATGATGCTTAGATAAAGGACGCTCTGGATTCATTCTTGGGAAGCTAAATCTATGGTTGTGGTTGTTTACATCATTATTGTATTATTAATTTTTTATAATAAATATTTTATTAATCTCTCATTATAAATGTCTTATAATTATGTTAATTAATATACTTTCATTAAATTTCTTATTAATTTTCATTATAAATATCTTCTTACATCATAAATATCTTAATTTAATAGATGTCTCACAATTTTCTTAATGAATATACTTTCATCATTAATATTTTATTAATAAATGTCTTATGATTATCCTAATAAATACTTTCATTAAATAAATAATAAATTTGTTAATAATCATATCAATTGGGTAGTATTTGTTGGTGGTCCATGGAGCCAGATGATGGTGATGAGGTAGTGGTGATGGGCGGTTACGGTGGTGGTAGTGTAGGTGGTCGGTGTGGTAGTCGGGTAGTGGGGAATTCTTACTCTATGTGAAAATAAGCTAGTTATAATACAAAAAAAAAAAAAAAAAAAAAAATTGTACAAAATGACCAGCAATTTACCCTAAAAACAACCCGATAAAAATTTAACGTTGATAGTGTAATGTATATGTTATTGGGATGGTAACGGTTTTCAGTTGGTCCCATTATATGTTTCATTCGGTGGTTTCTTCTAAACACCTATTACGGTCAACCTAGCAATTCTCAGAAAAAAAAAAAAAAAAAAACATGGAAACAAAGCATGGACAACTTAGCTTAGATAAAGGGATCATTCTTGGGGAAGCTAAATCTATGGTTGTGGTTGTTTACATCATTATTGTATCATTAATTTTTTATAATAAATATTTTATTAATCTCTCATTATAAATGTCTTATAATTATGTTAATTAATATACTTTCATTAAATTTCTTATTAATTTTTCATTATAAATATCTTCTTACATCATAAATATCTTAATTTAATAGATGTCTCACAATTTTCTTAATGAATATACTTTCATCATTAATATTTTATTAATAAATATCTTATGATTATCCTAATAAATACTTTCATTAAATAAATAATAAATTTGTTAATAATCATATCAATTGGGTAGTATTTGTTGGTGGTCCATGGAGCCGGTGATGATGGTGATGAGGTAGTGGTGATGGACGGTTCTGGTGGTGGTAGTGTAGGTGGTCAGTGTGGTAGTCAGGTAGTGGGGAATTCTTACTCTATGTGAAAATAAGCTGGTTATAATACAAAAAAAAAAAAAAAAAAAAAAAAAAAAAAAAATACAAGTGACCGCAATTTACCTAAAAACAACCCGATAAAAATTTAACGTTGATAGTGTAATGTATATGTTATTGGGATGGTAACGGTTTTTCGATTGGTCCCATTATATGTTTCATTCGGTGGTTTCTTCTAAACACCTATTACGGTCAACCTAGCAATTCTCGGGAAAAAAAAAAAAAAACCATGGAAACAAATTGCATTAACCCAGAGTAATAGGTTAATGCACAATCCATCGCGTCATGTGCTTATTTTAGAGCTCCCTTAGGATGGATTGTTGTTTTCAAGTTCTCTCTTAATTTGCATGTAACAAACTAAGAATAAGAAACTTCACCTTCGGGTTAACCTCCCAACTTCTCTTAATTTGCGGACAACATAAGTTTTGGAACAACAAGGCCCTAAAATGTAATCCAGTCACCGGACGTTACGGTGAGAAACTAACAGTGGCATTGACGTTATTTCGGTCAACTTATCTGATTTGATTCCAGCGACTTCTACATTAGCCTGACATTAATCCGTGTAGAAAAAGAAAACAAATCAATCAATCCGATATAGCTCCGTGGTATAGCATCATGCATGATAACGTTTTGGAGTAAAAATTAGAGAGGAGAAGAACTTCTCTAAGCGAGATGACATATCATCAATCGGCGAGTCATTGTGATTACTTTGCAATTTCATTTTTCCGATAGGTACTTGCGGTTGGGTTAAAGAGTCACGAATTGAACATCGGATGGGAATACCCGCTTCCCGGGTAAGGGTTAACATCTAATCGATTACAATTTTCATACTTATCGAAAAGAAAAATGGAATCACGAATTAAGAACAAAAATTATTGTTATGTCAAAAGTGAAAACGTATTTGTGGCCACCTAAGTGAAGTTTACCTATTGTCTTTTGGTACAAGACCATTTTGGATTTGATGGAGGGCAACCAATGGGTTATGTATCTTTTTTTTCTTTTTTTTTATATGATCCGCGGCAAGACATGTTTTGGTGATATAAATTGGGCAATGAACATATAGACAATGATCAATTCCCGTGCCGTTACGGCACGGGTCAAGGCCTAGTACTCTTTACAAAGTGGCTCTGATTATCTTGATAATTGCTTATCGTTCTTAGATGGATAATTAGTCATATACTTTTACATGAGTATTTTTTTCTTTTTAGATATTTTTCCTTGGTTTCAAACTTGGTTTTGAAAAACTAAAAGCATGTTACGGGCTTTTGAATCATCCTCTTACGGGTACACGTACGGTTTTGGGTTTCTCTCATAAACCAATCCTTTAAAACCTAAATCTCTCTAATATATTTATATACCTTTCTTACTGAGTTGAGATATCTCACTCTAGGTTTTTATTATCAATGGCGTCTTCTTCTTGCTCTTGGGATTTGCCTGAAGACTTCGTTGATAATGGTATATACTTCGAGTTCGATAAAGAGAAGGGAACCTTTGTTTAAGTTGAAGGATCCTTTCCTCAATCTCCTGATTCCTATTCGGATATTGAGGAGCTTGAAGAGATTTCATCTGATGTGGTTCTTGACTTCCTTAGGAACTTTGAGGATGCAACGCAACAACTTATTGATACTACAAATTGTCTTGATGTGGTAAGAACCGAGTTGAAAAAGGTTAATTATGACCTTGTTCTCATAAAGACCCGTGTTAAAGAACTTCCTAATAAGAATGTTCTTCCCAAAGTTGCAGAGGATGCGGTCGTTCACAAGCTTGAAAACCTCAAGACTCATGAGGATCCAGAACCATCCATATTACTTCAGTTTGTGTTCGGCATTGACATAAAAGTCTATTTCTGATTTAGTTCTTGTCTAGTAAATCTTCTATTTTTCTATTTTTGTTAGAAGAATAACTAGAGTTTGGAATAGCTATTATTGTGATTACACATAGCTATGTCCAACGTTTTCATCTTCATGTTTCTAGATTTATTGGTTTAAATTCTAAACTTGTTTGGAAGATGATTTTTGCAGTATTAATCTTTATTGTTTTATATATTGCAATTGGTTATGGGATATGTGTGTTTGCGTCCATGAACTATGATTGTCCCATATCTTGTCAAAAGTAAAGTCTTTCGTAAGTCGATATTGTTATATTGATAAAGGAATGGATGGAATTTTGAAAAATACAAAAGTTAAGCCTTTATTGTCAATTGTTGATGAAAGATAGGTTAAAATCTTTTGTTTTCAAGGATTATGTCTATTGTATGTCATGGTGCAAATTGTGATGGAAAATAGAATGAATCCTTGTGTATTCCGCAGTAATTGATCTTCCCTGATCCATATTTTTTGTGTATTACTGTGAGGCTTCGTAACGTGTCTTATGTTGAGCACTAAAACTATCAAAGTTGATTATTTTTATGGTTAGCTTTGTTGTTGTTCCATAAGGTACTTTATGTCGAGCATATTGGACTAAATTAATCATCTTGTTTGGTTATTTGGTTATGACTCCATAAGTTTTCTTATGTTTGAGCACTTTTGATTGGGTTGGTTATTTTCATGATTAACTTAGTCATTGCTCCATAGATTCTCTTATGTGAGTATGGCCAGTTAAATTGATTACTCTTTGTGATTAGTTTGATTGTGTATTTCGATTAAATTTATAATGGGTTCTCTTGTGGTTAATTTAATTGAGTATTTTGGATTCAAATTCATACTTGTATGTGATTTGTTATGTCCAAAGAAATCCTTATTTTCCTTCGAAATTAAGGTCGCTCTTGTTGTTCTTTCAGAAATGACATATTATGGGGGAGAGTTCTTTTTGAACTTGCGCTTAATTACCATATCTTTGTGGGGAGTGCGGCTATGGAATTTTATAGGGGTTATCTTGTATCTTTAAACTCCTTGATGAATGCATTTAGCTTCGGCTTTATGATTGCATCTAAATAATATGATGTGTGTCTCTTTCTTTTGGTCATGAAATGTCTCTTTCGGAAATTTCATTAGGATCCCGTTCCTGTACCTTTGCCAATTTTATTGACAAAAATGGGGAGAATTAATATGTAGTTCACACTACAAATACATATGGTTTTCGGATCATTATGTAAGGGGGAGTGGTTTCCATGTGAGATAGAGTATTGACTAAGAGGGAGTGATACATATCACCATAGTATTGTTTCTGAAGTTGTGATACAATTGAACTTTGACAATGTGTAATGATACTATGACACTGTATAACAATGATTGAGAACTCTTGTTTTCTTATTGTTATAGTTACGGATTTTCAACAATGATGATGCTAAACTTACAACCTTTGGGATCATTGGAGTACTTGGAAGTGACGAAGATTTTGAGTAATGTTGAAGATTAGACATGTGGAATAAGAGCTACAAAAGTTAATTTACTTATTTTTTTTGTATTCCATATGTATTAATAGTTTTGCCACTAAAATTGATAAATGGGGATATTGTTAGAGCATTGCTCGATCGAACTCGCATGAGTTGCTATCTCAAGCATGTTTGTCAATGTTAGTGATCAAAACTATAAGTCTTGATTTCTAGCCTATGTAGCTAAAGGTCTCGGACTAGGATAGAAAGTGTAGTTGAGCTCAAGAACTCCATGGCAATCATCATACAAGACGAAGGACTACTCGAGAACCGGTGGAAATTCATCGACTAAAAGGTATGTGGAGACTTAAACTTATTCATCACTCAAAAGTCTATTTACTCTATCTCCTACTCTTGAGACAAAAGTCGTTTATACGTATAGACTTTCATTATACACATTTGCTATTTCGAGCCGAGTTTAACTTTCCTATCTATTTCTCGAAATATGTGTTGGTAAGCTTTAAGCTTTAACCGAATTCATCTAAACCTAGTGACGAAAGTCATATTATGTTTCAATCACTTTGGAAATTGCTTTGACGAAAAATGGTCTGTGAATAACGGCTATAAAACGTTCTCTGAGAATGTTTCAATAATTGAAATGAGAGTTTAGATTACATAACCATTGGTAGGACATAATCATTGTTGTGGAAACACATATATGTATAAGTCCTTATTCCTTGAACCAAAGTTTGCGAACTTTGTTGATAAAGAGAAATAGAAGTGGCGCAAGCCAAGTCCGCGAACTGGCGGAAGTTCTCACCCAAGAATTTCTGCTGGAGTTTGTGTACTCCTTCCATGAGCTTAAGTCCGTGAACCCAGTCCGCGAACTTGAGTAGGTTATATCTAAAACCGGTTGTTCTTGAACTAATGTTTATTTAAACTAAGGAATGCTTTTGTAAACCGTGGCTATAAAGTTCATGAACCGATTCGAGTGAATCAAACCATTTTTGCTTCGATTGTGTCTTGTGTAGTTACATAAGATCTAAGCAATTGAAAAACTCTCTAACTAGTTCATTTGAGTCATTTGAACTAGTTATGGTGAAGAAGAATATGGTTGATATGAGAGTGATCATATAGCTAACCATTTGGTTGACTATTGTTGAACCAACAAATGTTAATGTTTGGGTACGGTTCATAAACCCAAAATTGAGCATTTCATTTGTGTGTAACAAGCTAAGTTTTCGATCCAACGGTTGAGAAATATTAGCTTGAATCTAATCAGGTTTTCATCTAACGGTGAATATTGAATGCTTTGTTACCAATCTAACATTGATTGCAAACCATGATTTGAAAGACTATATAAGGGAGAACTCTAGCAACTGGGAAACCTAATCCCCACACTTTACGTGTGGTACTAGTTTGCTAAGCTAGAGTCGATTCTCCTTTAACCTTTGGTTTTCTTCTTCTAAAACCAGGTTAACGACTTAAATACTTCATTGGGATTGTGAAGCCAAACCGATACTAATTTTCTTATAGTTGTGTGATCTCGATCTTCTTTGTTTCTATCGCATTTGAGTACAATTGAAATAATTGGCTTGAGATTTATATCTCCGATAGGCAAGATAGAAAAAGAAACCACAAACACTTCGTCTCATCATTTGTGATTCCGCAATATATTTTTTCGATGCTTCGATTAAGATTATTGTGAGGTGATCAATAATACTAGGCTGTTCTTCGGGAATATAAGTCCGGGTTATTGATTGGTTCCTGTTCACCTTGATTTATCAAAATACGGAACAAAACTCATAAGTTTATTCGTGGGAGACGAATTTATCTAATTTGTAGACTTTTCTGTGTGATACAGATTTTTTTATTAAAGTCTTCGACTTTGGGTCGTAGCAACTCTTAGTTGTGGGTGAGATCAGCTAAGGGAATCAAGTACGTAGCATCCTGCTGGGATCAGAGGCATATGAGCATAACTGTACCTTGGATCAGTGTGAGATTGATTGGGGTTCAACTACAGTCCAGACCGAAGTTAATTTGGAGTAGGCTAGAGTCTGTAGCGGCTTAATACATTGTGCGTTCAATTTGGACTAGGTCCCGGGGTTTTTCTGCATTTGCGGTTTCCTCGTTAACAAAATTTTGGTGTCTGTGTTATTTCTATTCCGCATTATATTTGTTTATATAATTGAAATATCACAGGTTGTGCGTTGTTCAATCAATTAGAATATCCGGCCTTTTTGGTTGTTGATTTTAATTGATTGACACTTGGATATTGGTCTTTGGTACCATCCAAGTTATCTTTCTTTGATAAAGACTCGCAGATTTCTATTTGCTTGAGTAAAGATCAAATCGAGAGATTGAGATATAAACTCTTTGATATACTTTTTATCTAGATTGAGTCTGACTGTCTAGTTGATTCTCTAGAAAGTATATTGGAGTTTGTCCATACAGATTGCTAAGCGAAATATTGGGTGTGGTTGTTAGACCCCCGCTTTTTCACAGCTTACGAACTCTAATTAGAATTGTGAATTAGCTGCGAAAATTATGTTCTTGGACTTTTACATCTGCAACTCGAGGATCGAAAATGCATGTTCTATAATAGTTTTCTAGAATGTAGTTTACATCTACCAGTCAAGGATTGAAAATGCATCCTATATTTGCAACGTATCAGTTCACGTACGTTAGGATTTATGTTTGTTAAGTTGTAGAGTATGACTGATTAGTATAAATATTACAAATTAGTATAATACATGCTAATGGTTCTAGTGAATGATCTTGTATCTATCCCGACATATTATTTCAGAAAGTTCTTTTTATTTTGTTTTCTTTGTATTCCATGTTTTCTTTGGTAAACTGTTATGTGAACTAATCTGTTAGCGTGTTTTCTGTAGGATTCATGAAGATAATGATATCTCAAGAGTAAGGAGCGTATTATATTTTTGAGCTTATGTCAAGGTATACTTCACTTCATAATAGTTTTCTATGTCAGGCTGTGTGGTTTAGTGCAAGAGACTTAATGTAACGAGTGAGGCACTACTCTGCAATTAGGATTTCCTCAATTGCACTGTTCTGCCAGAGTTTTGCTTAGTTTGCGATAATGAAAAACTAGTTTACCTGAAATTGTAAACTGTAGTAGTTTAGCCATTATTTTTGCTTCTCGATTCATAGTTTTTTTTCGCTTGATTGGACATATGAGATATCCATAACATTGAAATCTGCAGTCTCAATGAAGTATATGATTTGTTCTTTTTTTCTATTTAAGGTTTTTCACTGAAATGTGGATTGTATGTTATGTTCCCGCTTAAGGCATCATATGAGTTAGGTTTTTCTGCTATATTCTTATGTCTTTCTCGCTGAGGCGTTATTTCGGCCTTAGACATTTTGAGTATGAATGAATGAATGTTTCTTTGTTTCTGAAAGTGTATGAAATGCAAAATGGGGAGTGGCATCTGGGTTCAAGAAATATGGGTCTAAATATGGTTCTATCCAGGCATATGGGTTTTTGGATGGATTCTTTCTAGGTCAGAAATATAATGAGAAATCAGCCCATTTATTTTTTGAAACCATTTTTTTGTAACGTCAAAATGACGTTAGTAAAAATCGTTATAAAGATGACACCTGGCAAATTTTCAACCGTTACAGAGACGACACCTGGAAATTTTTTAACCGTTTTAAAGACGACACCTGGCAATTTTTTAACCGTTACAAAGACGACACTGCAATTTTTTAACCGTTATAAAGACGACACTGCTTATTTCAACCGTTAGAAGAACCGTTACTAAAATCGTTACAATCGAAATCGTTATAACAAACTGCTATCAATAATTTGAAACGACTACAGCTGTCCAAAACACGTAAGCACTTTTTTGGGAGCTGACTAGGAAATCGTTACTCCATTATTTACAACGCATATAATCGTTGCTTAATTAATTATTTCTCTAACGGTCTCAACTGTTGATAAATTATTGTAACACTAATAACAACGCCACATTTCCAACGTTTCTTTTTGAAGTTACAAAAAAAAATAGTAACGTTTTTCTGACGTTACAAAAAGTGTGATTTCGTGAGTGATGGTAAGGTCTATTTAAGGCAGAGGGATCCCTAGCGAAATCCCTGAAAAGGAAGGGGAACCCATGCACCAGATAAGAGAACCAGCACCACAAGGAGAACCCGCACCAAATTTTACGGTGGAAGAGCCTACAAAGGATGTCAATCTGGGAACAGAAGCTGAACCAAAGATGGTGAAAATAGGAACCACGATGGGGGAAGAGGAAGAAAAGAACCTAATACAACTACTAAAAAGTTACCACGATGTCTTCGCATGGAGCATGGACGAAATGCCTGGTATAGATCCTTCTCTCGCCTGCCACAGATTAGCTATTAATCCAGCGATGAAGCCAGTCAGGCAAAGGATACGAAAGATAGCGACAATATACCATGAACAAATTGAGGCCGAGGTTCAAAAAATGATTGACGCAAGAATCATAAGACCAGCAAAGTATGTAGACTGGGTCGCGAATATGGTAGTGCTTCCTAAAGAGAACAAGAAGATCTGCATATGCATCGACTTCACCGATCTGAACAAAGAATGCCCGAAGGACAGCTACCCACTGCCAGATATTCCCTAGACAGTAGAGTCTGTCACCGGGTGCGAAAGGATATCACTAATGGACGGTTATTCGGGTGTTTGAGGGTGAAAACGGTTTCTGCTGATTACGGTAATTTCACGTGAGTGTGTGAGAAACGAGTCTAAACCCTAAACAATGTACTTGCACGGAGTACTTTAGATTCGATAGATCAATGCAGTACAAATCCGGCCTAAACCAAGAAATGGCCATTCCAGACTTGCTTCGGTCACAAAGTGAAGGAGAAGGGTTGGTTTTGGGAGGGAAGCGAAGAAAGTGTTGAGACCAGAATAGTTGATTCTGGAAGAGTAGTTGTGTGATGACTTGTATCAGAAAGTGAAACACTAGTAATGTGGAAGCTAACAAATGATTTCTGAGTGTTGTATGTTCCTGACCAAAACTTGTTCTTTGGTGGAAATAGGTAAGACCTATTTATACAAGTCGTAACAAAACTTACTCTGGTCTCTTAAGAAATGCAAACGACTGAGTAAAGTGGAAGGAGGTGGTAATGGGTAACGCCTGGAATTGATGTTCCATAATGAAAGAAACGTTTCACCATTACTCCTTGTATTTACTAACCGACTCATTCTTATGACACTTTCTTGTAACGGGCGTAGTGTACGTCGCACGTTGTAAACCTCCAAACCAATACCCTAATGATCATCCCCCAGTTTGTGACATGTGTTGATGTCTCGAGTGTTTTCGGCAGAACGTGTAGCATGTTGCTGTTGCTTGGCAAGTTGAGCTTGGAAGACTTGCCGGCTCGGTGGTGACCCTCGACGGTCGAGATTTTGCATTCTTGAGAGGAAGGAAGCCGTAGATTGTCGCAACTCTTCGTTTGGCAACCAGCATTGAGCATGACTTTGGCATGTGTTAGGCGCGGCCAAAGTTGGGGTTTAGTGCAAACCGTGATGTTTTTCTTTGGGCCGCAAGTTTCCATGCGTTATGTGGCGAACTTGGACGGTCGAGATCTGCATCTCAAAGGGAAGAGTAGCCGTTGATTATTGCAACCCTTCGTTTTGGCAGCCAGCGTCGAGCATGGCTTTGGCATGTGTGAGGCGCGGCCAAATTAGGGTTTAGTGCAAACCGTGATGTTTGGCTTTGGGCCGCAAGTTACCATGCGTTAGGTGGCGAACTTGGACGGTCAAGATCTGCATATCAAAGGTAAGGGTAGCCGTTGATTATTGCAACCCTTCGTTTTGGCATCCAGCGTCGAGCAGGGCTTTGGCATGTGTGAGGCACGGCCAAAATTTAGGGTTTAGTGCCAACCGTGATGTTTGGCTTTGGGCCGCAAGTTGTCATGTGTTAGGTGGCGAACTTGGACGGTCGAGATCTGCATCTCAAAGGGAAGGGTAGCCGTTGATTATTGAAACCCTTCGTTTTGACATCCAGCGTCGAGCATGGCTTTGGCATGTGTTAGGCGCGTCCAAAATTAGGGTTTGGTACAAACCGTGTAGTTTTGGCATTGGGCAAGAGTTTCCATGCGTTGGGTGGCAAACTTGTACGGCTGAGATTTCTATCTCAGAGAAAGGGCAGCCGTTGATCGTGGCTACCTTCTGTTTGTATCCTAGCAACTTCGTCTAATTTTGGGTTTGGCATGTTGAAACCTGATACGTGTCGTAGGTGCAATCAAATTAATATCTTATTTCCACTCAATTAAAAATAATATAATGGAAGTCAAGTTCGTTCCCACGAGGAGCAAGAGATTCTAGTTGTAAAAATTGTCACAAAAGGGGGGTGTAAAAAGAAAAAGAAAATAAACAAAGCAATTAAAAGATAAAGTTGAAAGCAATAAGAGAGACAAGATCAAGGAATCCTTCTTCGTTACGAAACAATGAATCAAGTTATGTTCTTTTCTACTTGTTATTAGTCACAAATTATCACCAACCGTAGGTAAAGCGGCTAGATCGGTGCTAAACCCCTAAATCCCTTGTATCACCAGGATACGAAAGTTCTCGACTACCGGATTCTATTTACCAAACCACCTAGTAGTAGATCACTCAAGATGTAATTTAAAATAAACGCATTAAGATTTATGAACTTATTAGGTTGATATTAGTAGTTAGACTCTTAGATCAAGGTCTACTTGCTAACGTTGTTTTCACACACAATTGCTCCACGGAATCCCTCCGCAAGGTCTCTTGTTTGCTACTTATGTAAAAAGTCAAGAAACGATTACTTATCTCCTAACTTTCACTAGCTTTAGATTAAATCGACAAATCAATTTAGTTGGCCACCCAAACAATCTATCAATCAATCATGAATGTCATTAAGATCATTCCTATTAGTAAAAACAAACGATAATTATGTGAAAAACTTCAAGATAGAATTGAAAACAAAAACTCAAATTATATGTTAAGAACTAGGAATTCATCCTCAATCAATAATAAAATTAGCTACTCATGTTAAGAGTTCACACAAGGAATAAGAAAAGAAAAGTGTTGTGTGTGTAGAGAGGTGTGTAAAAAGATATATAAAACTTCTCTATTTATAGGCTTCAATATTCTCCAAATCTTCCAAGGAATAGAATCCTTTTCCTTTAGCAATTCAATTTCCAAATTCAAGTCTTTCTCATCTTCCATCTTCTCTTTCCAAATTTGAGCCCAATTCTCCATCCAATTCCTAGTCCAAGTCTTCACACCCATGAGAGAAGTCCATAGAAAATTCGGAATTTTTGGCTCGCCGGAAAATCGGTATTATGGCCGGAATCCGACTAGGAAACGTCACCGCGGCCACTGAAAATTTCACCCGTCACCGTATATTCGGACGGAATATTCTGTCGAGTCCACCGTTAGAGATAACGGTCAAACAGGTCAACCGTTAGTCAACCGGGTCAAGTCGGAAGGAGTCACCACCGAGTCGATCTTACTCGGTGATCGATCTAATCAAAGGTGAGTTGGATCGGTTTCTGGCTGGATCGCTCCTCGAACGGTCATCACGGCACCGAGTTAACTCGTCCGAGGGAAAATCCTGACGAGTTCCGTTTGTTTTTCGACGATTCTCGGGCCGTTTCGTGCCATTTTCACCCATTCCTGCCTCGAAACCCTACACATACATCTATTGTAGCTCAATCATTCATTGACATCAACATTGTAATGCTTCACAACCCATATCAATCATCAACACCAGGATCGCCACCATCAAATTTCAAGAAGCAAGACTTCTTCTCTACTTTCTCACTCGCTTCAATTACAGACGAATCGAACTCTAATTTCTTGTCGTCTTTGTCAAAACCCGTTTAATCCATGGCAGCTAGCTACTCTTCTTTCATCTTCAAGTCAATCATTACCAATTCATTTTCCCATTTCGATCTGATTTCCTCTCAAGAAGCTGCTGTTCTCAACATCACCATAACTATAACTTGCTTATCAGTTTCGTCACCAACCCCTCTCTGTTCTCGATCTAGTTCGTCCACATCGATGGCGAGAAACCCATCGGAATTCATCATCACTCTTCTCGATTCACAATCATTCTCGAGCAACACGAAATCCCCAATAGCGGCATCGATTTTCTCTTAATCATTACCACCAGACTTCATCATTTTCTTTCTCGATCTCTATCATCTCTTTCACTAGCAGCCCTGGCTTCAATTTCAAATTGTCGGAGATTTACTGAAACCCCTCACTAATCGATCTCTTGGAAGTGCGATTGCTCTGTTGATTCAGGGGAAAGAGGTGAAATGAATGAGAGACGGTTTCTCTCGATTTTAGGTTTAGGGTTATAAATTGGGTTCGGACTCGGGCATGGATCCGGGTACGGGTGTGGGTCTATGGGTTTGGGTTTCAACATCCATGGACATAACCCATCCATTTTACCAACTGATAACAAAGACTACGTTTACGGATAAGGGCTACCCAGTTTGGCAGCCCCTTAACTTGAACTGTCCTTTCTTTAGTAATTTGAGTCACCTTTTAACCTTGACTGGGCTCCAGATAGTGTTCGCCTGTGAAATGACTTTTCTGGCCTTTTGTCTCAAATTGGATCATTCATTCTTCTTTTCCTCCGTGCGACTCCCAAGTAGCTACAAAACTCAAAAACACACGTAAAATACATAATTTACTAGAAAAATAGCAAAGAAAGCATAAACTACTAGATAGTAAATACGGTGTATTCTACACCTATCAAAACCCTAATTAGCGCCCTTTACTAGAATCGCTGTAGAATTCTCGTACGGACTCGGATTTTGACGGTCCGCACCTCCATTCGACCGGAAAAGTTTTTCCTATCTCCTTACGAGAGGATATTTAGGTTTTGATCTCGTTCGGGAGGTGAAAACAGCCGGACAGTAAAACTCAGGAAGAATTCATGAGGGATGTTGCGGGCCCGAGATGGCATAACCGCGCCTGTGTCATGGCGACATGGATGGCATGGCTTTTTTGTATGCCCATGCGGCATGTTTGGCGCGTTTTGGAAGTTGACGCGTTATTGGGAAGCTAGCACGTTTTGGGAAGCTAGCGTGTTTTGAGAAGCTAGCGTGTTTTGGGAAGCTAGCGTATTTTGGGAAGCTAGCACTACGGGAAAAACAGTAATCTACAACTGTAACTTCACAACTCGTATATTTAAGGTTGTGAAAGGTGGTATGTTTGACAACTTTTGTCAAACAAAAGTTGTTAATGTATAAAAAACGTCCAACTCTTAGGACCAAAGAGGAACAAAGAGTCGTGACGAGAATCAAAATCACAACGTTTTTGTGAAAAGAGTAGTGACCACCTTTAGACTTTAACAACTCATCTCGTTAAGGTAGTGAATAACTATACGACAACACTTATAAGGGTTGTTGAAGATTAAAAAAAATATCATTTGGAATAATGGTGTTTGAGAGATTCGAACACAAGCCAACTAGGTGTTAGCACAAGCCTTGAACCATCCTTCCTTCCTCTCAATATTGGTAGTTTTGTCCTATTTTTTTTATTATTACTATCACAACCCTTATAAGAGTTGTGAAAAAAAAAACTTGAAAAAAAAAAGAGGAGTGAGGTATTCAACCATCCTTTCACATTTAAATATATGATTATATTTTACATCTACTTTTATATATAAGAAAATTTCAAACTGAGCCTTAAAAAAAGACCAACAAATGCGCCACTTTGCCTGAAACATACAAGGCATTGTTAAATATAGACACGGTTAAACAACATAGCATAGCAAACCAAAGTATAGAATGTAATATATAAAGTGATTTAAATCTACATTCTAGAGTGACAATATAACAAAACAAACCAAACTTAGAAGAATATTAACCTTTACTGTATTTATTTTCAATAAGGATAGTTTGGTCATTTTCACATTCTCCATAATATTTATTGCACTTATTTCCAATAAGGGTAATATGATCATTTTCACAGTCTGTAATATTTAATTTATTGATTTTCGATAAGGGTAGTCTGGTCATTTTTCACGGTCTCCATAATATTTATTGCACTTTTTTCCAAAAAAAAGGGTAATATGGTCATTTTCACAATCTGTAAGAATTACTTTACTTATTTCTGATAAGGGTAGTATGGTCATTTTCACAGTCTCCATAATATTTATTGCAATTTTTTCCAATAAGGATAATATGGTCAATTTCACAGTCTGTAAGAATTACTTTACTTATTTCCGATAAGGGTAGTATGGTCATTTTCACAGTCTCCATAATATTTATTGCACTTTTTTCCAATAAGGGTAATATGGTCAATTTCACAGTCTGTAACTTTACTATACTTATTTCTGATAAGGGTAGTATGGTCATTTTTACAGTCTCCATAATATTTATTGCACTTTTTTCCAATAAGGGTAATATGGTCAATTTCACAGTCTGTAACTTTACTATACTTATTTCTGATAAGGGTAGTATGGTCATTTTTACAGTCTCCATAATATTTATTGCACTTTTTCCAATAAGGGTAATATGGTCATTTTCACAATCGGTAACATTTACTTTACTTATTTCCGATAAGGGTAGTATGGTCATTTTCATTATCTCCATAATATTTATTGCACTTTTTTCCAATAAGGATAATATGGTCAATTTCACAATCGGTAACATTTACTTTACTTATTTCCGATAAGGGTAGTATGGTCATTTTCATTGTCTCCATAATATTTATTCCACTTTTTTCCAATAAGGGTAATATGGTCATTTTCACAGTCTGTAAGAATTACTTTACTTATTCCCGATAAGGGTAGTTTGGTCATTTTCACAACTTTCCATAATTTTTATTGCACTTTTTTCCAATAAGGGTAATATGGTCATTTTCACAGTCTGTAAGAATTAATTTATTTATTTCCGGTAAATGGAAATCATTCTTACCAAGTTTAAGGTTTCGGGGAATATTCCAAAGGAATCTTACATGTAAATGGATGGATTCATCATTTTTACCAAGTTTCCGACTTATAGTAGTCCATTCCCATCCAGGTTTCGATCTCGGAGCCACTGTATGCATACAACATGCCAGGATAGGATTTGTTTAAGGTTTCAGGGAATATTCTGAAGGCAACTTACTTGTAAATGGATGGATTCATCGTTTTTACCAAGTTTCCGACTTATAGTATTCCACTCCCGGCCAGGTTTCGATCTCGGACCCAAGGTATGCGTATATTATGCCAGAATAGGGTTTGTTTAAGGTTTCGGGGATATTATGAAGGGATCTTACCTGTAAATGGATGGATTCATCGTTTTTGCCAAGTTTCAGACTTATAATAGTCCACTCCCGGCCAGGTTTCGATCTCGGACCCCAGGTATGCGTACAATAGGCCAGAATATGGTTTGTTTAAGGTTTCAGGGAATATTCTAAAGGAATCTTACCTGTAAATGGATGGATTCATTGTTCTTACCAAGTTTCCGACTTATAATAGTCCACTCCCGGCCAGGTTTCGATCTCGGACCCCAGGTATGCGTACAATAGGCTAGAATATGCTTTGTTTAAGGTTTCAGGGAATATTCTAAAGGAATCTTACATGTAAATGGATGTATTCATCGTTCTTACCAAGTTTCCGACCTATAGTAGTCCACTCCCATGCCTTTGATTTCTTAATCAATTGGAGTTTCGATCTCGGACCCAAGGTATGCGTACTTTATGCCAGAAAAGGGTTTGTTTAAGGTTTCGGGGATATTATGAAGGAATCTTACCTGTAAATGGATGGATTCATCGTTCTTACCAAGTTTCCGACCTATAGGAGTCCACTCCCGGCCAGGTTTCGATCTCGGGCCCAAGGTATGCGTACTATAGGCCAGAATATGGTTTGTTTAAGGTTTCAGGGAATATTCAAAAAGAATCTTACATGTAAATGGATGGATTCATCGTTCTTACCAAGTTTCCGACCTATAGTAGTCCACTCCCGCCAGGTTTCGATCTCGGACCCAAGGTATGCGTACATTATGCCAGAATAGGGTTTGTTTAAGGTTTCGGGATATTATGAAGGAATCTTACCCGTAAATGGATGGATTCATCGTTTTTGCCAAGTTTCGAGACTTATAGTAGTCCACTCCCGGCCAGGTTTCGATCTCGGACCCAAGGTATGTGTACAATAGGCCAGAATATGGTTTGTTTAAGGTTTCAGGGAATATTCTAAAGGAATCTTACCTGTAAATGGATGGATTCATTGTTCTTACCAAGTTTCAGACTTATAGTAGTCCACTCCCGGCCAGGTTTCGATCTCGGAGCCATGGTATGCATACAATAGGCCAGAATATGGTTTGTTTAAGGTTTCAGAGAATATTCTAAAGAATCTTACCTGTAAATGGATGGATTCATCGTTCTTACCAAGTTTCCGACCTATAGTAGTCCACTCCCGGCCAGGTTTCGATCTCGGACCCAAGGTATGCGTACTTTATGCCAGAATAGGGTTTGTTTAAGGTTTCGGGGATATTATGAAGGAATCTTACCTGTAAATGGATGGATTCATCGTTCTTACCAAGTTTCCGACCTATAGGAGGAGTCCACTCCCGGCCAGGTTTCGATCTCGGACCCAAGGTATGCGTACAATAGGCCATAATAGGGTTTGTTTAAGGTTTCGGGGATATTATGAAGGAATCTTACCTGTAAATGGATGGATTCATCGTTTTTGCCAAGTTTCCGACTTATAGTAGTCCACTCCCGGCCAGGTTTCGATCTCGGACCCAAGGTATGCGTACAATAGGCCAGAATAGGGTTTGTTTAAGGTTTCGGGGATATTATGAAGGAATCTTACCTGTAAATGGATGGATTCATCGTTTTTGCCAAGTTTCAGACTTATAGTAGTCCACTCCCGGCCAGGTTTCGATCTCGGACCCAAGGTATGCGTACAATAGGCCAGAATATGGTTTGTTTAAGGTTTCAGGGAATATTCTAAAGGAATCTTACTTGTAGATGGATGGATTCATCGTTCTTACCAAGTTTCCGACTTATAGTAGTCCACTCACGGCTAGCTTTCGATCTCGGAGCCAGGGTATGCATATAATATGCCAGAATATTGTTTGTTTAAGGTTTTAGAGAATATTCCGAAGAAATCTTACCTGTAAATGGATGAATTCATCGTTCTTACCAAGTTTGAAGTCTGAACCCTCCCAGAGCTTCTTGGTTCATAGTTTATATGGCATTATACCACATTTGAAGTTTGAATTGACACTGAGCTTCATATTTATCGATTCCGGTGATGTATCATGCTCAGTTTGAAGTTAGAACCCTCAAAGAGCTTCTTGGTTCATAATTTATATGGCGTTATACTACATTTGAAGTTCGAATCGACACTAAGCTTCATATTTATCAATTTTGATGATGTATCCTGCTAAGTTTGAAGTCAGAACCCTCCCATAGCTTTTTGGTTCATAGTTTGTATGGCGTTATACCACATTTGAAGTTCGAATCGGCACTAAGCTTCATATTTATTGATTTCAATGATGTATCTTTCTAAGTTTAAAGTCAGAACCCTCCCAGAGCTTCTTGGTTCAGAGTTTATATGGTGTTATACCACATTTGAAGTTCGAATCTACATTAAGCTTCATATTTATGGATTTCAATGATGTATCTTGCTTAGTTTGAAGTCAGAACCCTCCCGAAGCTTCTTGGTTCAGAGTTTGTATGCCGTTATACCATATTTGAAGTTCGAATCGACACTAAGCTTCATATTTATCGATTTCAATGATGTATCCTGCTAAGTTTGAAGTCAGAACCCTGGAGAAGCTTCTTGGTTCAAAGTTTGTATGTCGTTATACCACATTTGAAGTTCGAATCTACACTGAGCTTCATATTTATCGATTTCGATGATGTATCATGCTAAGTTTGAAGTCGGAACCCTCCCGAAGCTTGTAAGTTCACAATTTGTATGTCGTTATACCACATTTGAAGTTCGAATCAACAATGAGCTTCATATTTATCGATTTTGATGATGTATCCAGCTAAGTTTGAAGTCGAACCATCCTGAATTTCGTGGTCCATCTCTAGTAATCTTATAACCTGAGTTTACCAGTGTGAACTAAAGCTACTTCGTGACCTGTATGACTTGTCAAAATTACTTCATGACCTATGCAACTAGTCGAAATTCAAACCGGAAGCACAAAGAGAAAGAACAAAAACACAAAGAGAAAGCACAAAGAAACACACCAATTATCGAATTCATTTTTTCATTTTCCCGATTCATTCTTATACATTTTTTAGATTTTTTTTATATCAGAATGTCGATAACAATGTCCTAAATTTATTAATATTTTTTTTGGATTTTTTTTCATGTCAAAGGTTGATAATTAAATCGAAAACATGAGTTCGTATTAACACAAATAGAAAGCACAAAGAAAACACACTTTCCTTGATCCGTATGATAGTCTTTAATCAAATCTCTACCGTTTATAAATTTGCTTAATCCGTATGACTATCTTTCTCCACGAATCTCCACCGTAAAAAAAAAAATATACAAAATCCTAAAGATTTTACACCCTCATTTTCCCTTCTCTTTCTCTTTCACGGTGGACTGGGTTCTCCTTCTCCTCTCTAACTCCACCCCCACCAAAACCCTAAGCGGCAGCTACTTTCTCTTTTCTTTTCTTTTCTTTTCAATTTTTTAAGAACAAGAAGAAAAAAAGCTAATCAATGGGAGCCAGATCCGTTCAACGGGGGTCTTATTTTTCTTACTTTTTACATTTCTCTATTTGCTTATGCAAAATTATTTCTCTGTATTCATTACTTAGCAAGTTAGATGCGATTTAGATTATGTTTCGCTGAAGCCTTTAACTGTGATAGTGAATCTTGAGTTGAAGGCTGATTTTTCTGAATTTTTCTTCTCATGTATTTTCATTTTCACAGCCGTCTCTTTTGCTTAGGGTGCCTATGTTCTTTCTCGCTTTTTTCCTGAATAATTTAAGAGCTGTGAAACTTTATTTTTAAGGGGTTTTAGTAAAATTGATGACTATGAACATCTTGTGTTGTTCTTGATGATAACGTTTTATTTAATCTTTTGTTTTTAAACAATCTCTTTGGGTTTTAGTTCATGTTTATTTTTGTACAATTTTGATGATTTTAAGGCACTTTTCTGTTCATTTGAAATTTCTCAATTAAATTGAATATACCTTCAATTTCATCACAAGATCAATGGCGGGATTTGGGATGTATCCCTTTAATTTTAAGGTGAAGGTTATGCTGCATCAAATCGGAATTAAAGGGTTAGGTTGAGAAATCATGGTTTCAGTAGATAAAATGCACAAGATGCTCCTAAGTTTAGTGGTTATGTTGGTCGTGGTGGAGCTGGTGGTGCATCTAGGAGATACTAGAAGAGAAGATTTGGATTTATCATGGGTTTGTTGTCGTTTTTATCTATCCCTCAGTATTTTCTTTTAAGTTTTTGTTAAGATTTTGATTTAGTGATATATAAATGAAATGATTTAAGTACTTTGGATGTAGTTGGTTAATTGGGGATCTTTGTAGTTGAGCTTCTGGATCTTTATCATTGGATGGATTTATTGTTATTAACAAGTGTTTGGGGCTTCAATTTTATCTGTGATTTTGTTGTTAGTAAACTGTGTGGTTGATTTTGATGTGGATTTCATATGGTTTTGATGTTAAATTGATAATGTTGAATTCTCTCAGTTAGATTAGCATTATTTGGGTACAAGTGGTTGGGATTTATTGGTATCCCTACCACTTTGTTTTAAGATCTGTTGCAAATGGGTACAAATTACATTGTTAAAGATTGAAATAATAATTATGCACGACTGTAGTAGTGCCTTTAGCCTCAGATGATGTATTTTCTGATTTTCATAAGGGTGCTCGGTGGTGTTCTAGTTTCCATGTATGTATGGCCATCATATTGGATAAAATGAGGTAAGACACTACATTTTTGTTGGATTGATCCCTGAATGCCCGTGGTAATGGTTAGCTAGTATTTGGTCGGGTCATGGATTGTTTGGATTTTAGTTTAGTTACTTATAGTTGATCCTAACATGATTCTATGGATAGTAAATGTGCATTTGTTTCGATTCGAAACTTTCATTTATTTTCAATGATTTTCAAAGGGTGTATATCAAAATGTTTACCACATGGACTTTGGTACTGTTGACTTTTCTAAAGCAAGTACTCCTGCCAACACCTGACTATGCACGTTTAGTTTCTTGATTAGTGGATGTGAATTTTTATAATCTTGTGTTTCATGCTACTGCTGATACATAGTGTACGAACCATTGCTTTATAGCTTATACATTTCGTGGCGATACCGTTAAGTACTTGTTTCATATAGTGAATTCATGGGATATATAAAAGTGTATTCTTTCATTTACATAATAGTGTTCTGTCATTGCCTTTTTAATTTATTTGCAATGTATTAGTCAGAGGAGAAATAAGAAGAAGAAATGGTTTGATTTTTTTTTTTAATTTATTATTACAAGTCAGTTGATGTTGTTGTTTGGTTGCAATGAAACTCCAGGTGCGTTGCGAGTGAGCTTGGTGGAGATTGCAAGGGGTCCGATGTTGATGCGAGAGCTCGTGATGATTACTGAGCTAGGCTTGTAAGCTGAGCTTGAGTTGACATGAAATTGGAACTGTATGAATGAACAGATTGCAGTGGAGATGCAGAGATGAAGTTGTAGAGAAATTGCAGATGTCAGTGGTCACAATGGCTGCAACAATGTGTTTGAGGTAAAGCTAAATATGCTCTCATAACACTTCACAGATACACACACTACCCCCTCTCATGAGTATGAATTATTTTTGCAGGACTTGATTGATTTCTGTTAAGACACTGGACTGCAGTCAAGTACCGCTGCCACAAGAAATTCAATTATTAAGTTGATTGGCTCATTTTATAACTTTGTTTCCCCAGGTGATCACTTTTTTTTTTTCTTTTTCTGTTGTTGCTTGTTATGATGTACAGTTTGTGATTATTAATATTTGCGGTGTTTTGTCTTTTATTTGTTTTTGTGGCAGATATCAAAGGGTTTATGACTTATGTGAATCCCGCACTTCTTAGCACACTCGAGGCAGAGTATGAAAACAATCCATTCGAGGTATATTTTCCTTGTAGTGTAGGGATTAGTCTTAGAGTGTTTTGTTTTATTTGTCACCTTTTGGTGCCTGCATTACTTAGTTATGTTACTAGCTATGGGTGTGGCTCTTTGTTCCATTTTTTTCTAAGTCTATTGGAGTAGAACATGGTTCCAAATCAGTTCTCTAGGCACACATATCTCTAGTATAACATGATTCTGGTGCAACTCTTTACTATTCATTATGTAACACTTTAATATTCATATTTGGTTGTTATCTTGGTATACTCAATTAAGTTTTCACTTTTGATTTACATAGATTCTGTCATTGGAGCTGAAGCTTGCAGTCACAATCTCACCCACAGTAGGATTCCAAGGGTTAAAGAGATGATTTTTGAAGCTGAGATAGCTAGAAGGGTTTTACTAGATTATTTTTTTCAGTGTCGAAGTTCTGTAAAACCAATCTTCTGTAGTAACAAATAATAGTGATTATAATTGGAAATCTGATCTTCTGTTCAAATACATGGTTATTAGAGTATTACAGATTTAATTTTGTATTTAAATTCTCAAAATTTAATTTTTTTTTTCAAATCGAATATGTACCACAACTCAGAATTAGAGTTGTCAAAGAAATGACATGCAACTCTTCCCATAGTTGTCAAAGTAGTTACATACAATTCAAACCCAAGTTGTCAAAGAAGTCACATACAACTCAAACCATTATTGTTAAAGAATTGACATACAACTCTAACCATAGTTGTCAAAGACATTTCTACAACCCCAACAAGTGTAGTGTAAGAGTTATTTTCACAACCCAAGTAAGAGTTGTGTTAGGCATAATAAAGAAATTTCGAAAAACATTCACAACTGAACCAAACGTTGTACAAAATGGAACGACAACCGTATTTACGACTATTATTGACGAGTTGCAAAAAATTGAGGACCTTCCACAACCCCCCCCCTTATGCAACCTATAGATAAACGTCGTCGTATATTGTACGACAACTCTTTTCTGGTGTAGTTAATCGGTTTTTTTCCCGTAGTGTAGCCTCTTTTGAGACCGTGGCAGGTTTGGAGAAACCTGATTGGTCAATGAATGTAGGGGCAAACAAGCTTTGGCACGGAGATGTGGCTGGCAAGGTTTGCCATTGGCACAGTGGTGCGGCTGGCATGGTCGGCATGCCTTGGCGCGGAGACGTGGCTGGCATGGTTTGCCATTGGCACGGTGGTGCGGCTGGCATGGTCGGCATGCCTTGGCGCGAGACGTGGATGGCATGGTTTGCCATTGGCACGGTGGTGCGGTGGCATAGTGAGCATGCCTTGGCACGGAGACGTGGCTGGCATGGTTTGGCATTGGCACGGTGGTGCGACTGGCATGGTTGGCATGCCTTGGCGCGGAGACGTGGCTGGCATGGTTTTCCATTGGCAAGGTGGTGCGGCTGGCATGGTCGGAATGCCTTGGCGCGAAGACTTGGCTGGCATGGTTTTCCATTGGCACGGTGGTGCGGCTGGCATGGTCGGCATGCCTTGGCACGGAGATGTGGCTGACATGGTTTGCCATTGGCACGGTGGTGCGGCTGGCATGGTCGGAATGCCTTGGCGCGGAGACGTGGCTGGCATGTTTTGCCATTGGCGCAGTGGTGTGGCTGGCATGGTTGGCATGCCTTGGCGCGGATACGTGGCTGGCATGGTTTGCCATTGGCACGTTGGTGAGGCTGGCATGGTCGGCATGCCTTGGCGCGGAGACGTAGCTGGCATGGTGGTGAGGCTGGCATGGTCGGCATGCCTTGGCGCGAGACGTGGTCGGCATGGTTTGCCATTGGCACGGTGGTGCGGCCCGGCATGGTTGGCATGCCTTGGGCGGAGACGTGGCTGGCATGGTTTGCCATTGGCACGGTGGTGCGGCTGGCATGGTCGGAATGCCTTGGCGCGAAGACTTGGCTGGCATGGTTTTCCATTAGCACGGTGGTGCGGCTGGCATGGTCGGCATGCGTTGGCACGGAGATGTGGCTGTCATGGTTTTCCATTGGCACGATGGTGCGGCTGGCATGGTCGGCATGCCTTGGCGCGGAGACGTGGCTTGCATGTTTTGCCATTGGCGTAGTGGTGTGGATGGCATGGTTGGCATGCCTTGGCGCGGATACGTAGCTGGCATGGTTTGCCATTGGCACGTTGGTGAGGCTGGCATGGTCGGCATGACTTGGCGCGGAGACGTAGCTGGCATGGTTTGCCATTGGCACGGTGGGGAGGCTGGCATGGTCGGCATGCCTTGGCGCGGAGACGTGGCTGGCATGGTTTGCCATTGGCACGGTGGTACGGCTGGCATGGTCGGCATGCTTTGGCGCGGAGACGTGGCTGGCATGGTTTGCCATTGGCACGATGGTGAGAGAATTAGGGTTTGGTATATACGAAGATGATGTCGGTCAATACTAAGGGTTCTGCCGTGGAACATGACACATCTATAAAAAATAAGGTACCCTGGTAATTCTTACGTTGGCAGGCTGATTGATTCAATAAATGCGCTAGTGGTCATAGTGACGTCATGTCAGATGTACGGTTTTACGATTTTAACCCTAAGCTAAAAACAACTATCAACATTAAGTCCCCTGCTTAGCTCGGAACAAGAGCATTGTTGCGAGGTAAGCATAAGATGGAGATAGGAAAGGACAAAATTAAACGGGTAGTCATGAAAAGATGGTCAGGAAGATTCGCCTAACCTTTTTCGGGAGGTAAGTAGAATTCGTGATTCTTGTGTTGGTGGCTTTGCGTAGATGCTACTTGTGGTGCTGCTAGCTAAGTTGTGGAGTGGTAGAGGTGTTTGTTGGTGGCGATACAAACAGTTGGCGTTGCTGGCTTGTCTTGGAAAGCCGTTGGTATTGGTGTGGCCTGGAATGGGTCCGTCAGTGTTGGATTGGCTTGGAATGGAGCCACAGACGTTGTACTGGCTAGGAATAGAGCCTCAGGCGTTGGTTGGCTTGGAAGGTAGCCGTCAACATTGGTCGGCTTGGAAGGGAGTCTGTCAGCATTGGTCAGCTTGGAATGGAGCCGTCAGCGTTGGTCGGCTTGGAAGGGGGCCGTCAGCATTGGTCGGCTTGGAAAGGAGCCGCTATCATAAACTTGGCGCGGGCGCTGGATTGAGTGTTGTCTTAAGTTCCGTGGAATGATGGCTACTTGCTTCAGTTCCGTGGAAGGATGACGACTGGCTTCAGTTCCGTGGAATGATGAAAACTTTGTCTAAATTAGGGTTTGGCATGCCGAAACCCTAATTAACTCCCCTTACTAAAATCGTTGTAGAATTCTCATACAAACTCGGATTTTGTCGGTCCGCCCCTCACTACACCAAATTCTGGGATTAGAAACAGAACCAGGTCGTTACAAAAACGGGTTGTAACGGCCCTCGCCTGTTGCAAAAGTGGGTGTTACATTTTTTTTGTAACGGCTTTGTGGCCGTTACGATTTTTTTTGTAACGGCCCTCGTAACAGGTTTGAGCCGTTACGAATTTTCCACGTGGTAACAGCTCAGGGCCGTTACGAATTTTTTTTGCAACAGGGATGTTGTAACAGCTCAGAGCCGTTACGAACTTTTTTGTAACAGCAAAAAAAATTACTGCCGGTCAACCTTGACCTGGTCAAAATTTTGATCAGGTAAAGGCTGACCGGCAGTAATTATTCTGCCGAAAATAAGCCGGAATTCTAAATTCAATACATTCATGACCATACTCAACAACAATTTCTTCAATCTATGCAAAAGAACATTCATTCAATTCATCTCAGGTTCATATAAAAAAGAAACTGAACATATAACAAAGAAACTGAAATTTCTCTAAGTATCAAATTCCTCTAAGTACCAAATTTCTCTAAGTACCAAATTTCTCAAAGAAACTTTCTAAAGGAATACATACAAATACAAACTTAATAGTTTAAGTATAATAACTAGTTTGTCCTACACTTTTGGAGCTAAGGCAGCACTCCTGCAATAAAAATATATTGTTTATAATTATCATACCTTGAAATTTGAGTTACGAATGAAGAACATAGATCACGAAAAGCTGAAAGACTTGGCGACTCTTGGATACTAAAACACTCAATTCGCTGAGCATTCAATATATGCCTCTCGAGTGGTTTACGCAAGTCAAATTCGTTGCAGTACTCAGATGCATCCGAACAAACACAACTCATTAGGCACTCAAAAGAAACATAAACCTTAGTCCCCTTACTCTCGTGCACCACATTTGTCCATGCCTTAACACTCAATTAACTAGAAAAACAACTTACTTGTATCGGAATTTTGTTGATTCTTCCCACCAGCGAAATACCTCGCAAGTATAAACCGAGTTTCAAAGCCACAAATTTAAACTTAATAGTTTAAGTATAATAACCAAGTGAAGTACTTACCAGGGATTGATATTTCCCCGACTGGATACAATCGCTTCAACCGACCTTGTGTGAAGTCCCCTGCATTTACATATAACATAACAAAAACCACCTACATATATATCAAAAAAAATGATGAATCAAAGAAAATATCCATTCATAAGCCGGTTTGTGTCCACATATATAGAAAAAGTTACATTGGACCAAAAAGTTGCTTGAGTAAAGCTCTTTTTATGCACATTTGCATAAGAGTATGCGCATCGGTTAGCATACGTACAAAAGTGTGAACGCCAAAAAATAAAAAAGATCCTAGGAGTATGCGCATCGGTCGACATACGTACAAAAAGTTTGAACTCGCAAAGTATAACAAAAAGATCTCGTATAAGTCAAGGAAGATATTAGGCGATGCTCAAAAGGATCTGAGATCGATTAGCTCAAAAAGAAAGGGACTGTGTGTCTTTGCTTGAGAGGCACATCTTTGGATGAAGCACATATCCTCCGATTCCGACATCTCTCAAGGTTGCTTTGCATACTTGTTAGCTTTTGCAGTGATTGCATCTCGGCATGAGAATATCATCGATACATACCTTAGCAAGATGTATAGGTATAAGATCTCCGTGAAACCGATCTGCTAAAGCACCAGATCTGAGCTCACCGATTGCAACTACTTCATTCACGAAGTTCGATGAATAAAGCGGTCCACCACGTGCTCTTGATGAAGGCAGTGATGCGGAAATTCCCAGCAGTGAACTTGTCGTAGCTGGTGATACAATATTCCCAACATGTGAACTTGTTGCAGCATGTGAACCTATTTGAGGTGAAGCAGAAACATTGCATGGAGTATGCGAGGCTAAAACTCTTGAGGTCTTTGGGAATGTTTGAGCCAATCGATCTCGGAATTGCAGATTTGATTTCTTCCACTACACCATACAACTTCACAAAGCCATCAATCAGAACACACACCTTGCCACCTATTTCTTCCACCATCCCACAAAGACCACCCTCATTCGCTTTCCGTTCATTTACCTTGTGACGCTACTGGGAGCGAAAGATTAATTTGTGTACGAGATATAGGACCAACGAGAACGAACCCTTCCTCTAGAATCTGCCCCAAAAGCTTTAGTCATTGCACTAGGTTCTTCTACTTGGAAGACCCGCATCCTGTTTTTCTTTGATCTTATCTTGGGCCTTCTTGAGCTTCTCCTCAGTAGTGTCGAGCATAACAACCAAGTAAATTCTAATATCTTAAATATCTAGTACAAATTTTTAAAAGAGTTGAAATAACGGAAAAGTAAACCGACTCACAACAATGGCACCGCTAGGTAAAATAGAACCACCTTCTTGTGTATGAGCTTTAACCCACACATCCTCAGGAGTGATCACTGCATCAGGATTTACGGCCTCCTAAATTTACAAATACAATGTAAAATCATATAGTTTTCCATAAGGATGTTGAGGTAAGTTGTGAATATAATTGAGTTACAGCTAAGTTTTGAGTATAACAAAGTTTGAGGTAAGTTGCGAATATACGTACCAGTTCAGCTCTCACCATAGCATGAGATTTGCGACCACTACAATGGGTGTAGCCATATTGTTGTCTTTTCCTCTTATGCTCAATTCTACTTTGCTTTGCCTTTTCTTCTCTTTCATTTTCGCAAAATTTTATCCAATCCTCTTCTTTGACATTTGGTGGAACATTTAGAATCCTTTCTTCATGAGTTGGGACAGGGTCATAGTAGGCATAGCGTAACCCACTCTTCAATCTCCTCCATGGACCAGAACCGGCCTTTAGAATATTTTCCTTTGATGTCTCAGGTACATCATATTCAGCCTGGAAAGATAGAACAAATTAATGCCTTACTTATTTGCAATAATGATAAAGAAGTTAAATGACGAGTGAAGAAAAATCATGTCTCGGGTAAGTATTGTACCGTCAGGGTTTTCCAAATATCATCCTTATACTTTGTATCAACAACATCCCAGCTTTTATATGAAATAGGAACATGTGTACGAGCCAAGGCGCCTCTTCGGTGACCTAATGTTGTTGCGTTCCTGGAAACTGGTTGTCCATATTCATTAACCTCTACTGCTGCCATACCTTGTGAAATTCAAACATCAAAATAGGGAAAACCAAATAGAGCTAAAAGAGAGCATCCACGTTAACCAAAGAAAGCTACGTAACACCTCAAAAAATAAGTGATCAAACAAATAAAACCAAACAATTCACGAAAAGAGAGATAAAAACGGCGTCATTGTATATATTATTGGGTAAGGTAAAGCACATCCGCAACTGTTTCAGTTCAAAATGAATCAGTAATGAGCAGCTTTTTCAAATTCTCATTGTCAGTAAGAACTGACTGAAAAGATGTAGGAACTTCAAATTTATCTACTGAAGACGTTAACCCCTGTCGTGAGTGCAACACCACGAGACCATCCCTCTTCGATAAGATCCTTTGAGTAGAACACTTGAGTAGCTTCAGATGCAAGGATAAACGGCTCATCCACCACTCTATTTATGCTTTTCATTTTCGATAAGTTGACCTTTACAACCTTTGAAACTGCATCAACTTTTCAAGCATTCTTATCTCCAACACTAACCCAATTACAGTAAAAAACAGTTTCTTCAAATTCCAAATAGTTCAAGTTGATTATATCTTTAATGACGCCGTAATAAGTTATTTCTGCTTCCTCGGCCGACTTAGCTTGCAGTCTTGTAACAGCTTTCATTGACACACAACTATTATGTGATATATTCTTCACCCCAGATTCTTGTTTACTAAAAGTAAACCCATTTACTTGGTATTTCTTATATGATTGTGCCTTGAAGAGTGGTCCTTGCACGAGTCTCCATAGTGTTGAATCAGTTTCTGTGGCTTTTAATAACTATTATACAACATGGCAGAGTCGATTATCACAACCAAAACCATAACAAGTTGTATTCAAACCACTACTAAAAGCTTTAGGGTAACACAAGACCTCATCACGCAACCATAGATGAAAACTCTTTAAGGTCCGACCATTAGACGTGTCACCGTTAACATAAGAATCATACTTCCTACAAACCAATACCAATTCAAAGACTATCAAATGATTCAAACATAATAATCGACATCAACTCAATGTTAACTAACCAAAACATTCTACTAAAATGCACTAAGTCACCATCATGCTACATCCCTCTAACATGAATATTTTCATTTCTCATTGAGGAGGACTAAACAAAATTCAGACTTGAATAAACATAAAAGAGTTAAGTAAAAGTTACCTTTGACAGCTTATCTATTCCAACATACTTAGATAGGATCCAATTCTGACTGTTCCAATTGTGCTCGAGTCGAGTAATACTCATTCCAGAACTAATAGGCATCTCATCGGCACCATCATAGTCATCATCCAAAAAAGCCTGCCGAGTATGTTTATGAGTACCACCACCATTATCTGACACGTCCTCCATAAGGTATAAGCTAGCTTCTCACAGCGCATACCCTCTTGCAATGCACCCCTCAATGTACCTTTTATTGCGCACCAATCTTTTAAAACCTTTCATTAACCTACAAGAAAAGTTAACAGATCCGCAAGGATGATTAATATTTCAATAATAATAATTCTCAACTTAAAAATTAAACAACAAAGTAAGGGGTTGTATTTACCTCTCAAAGGGGTACATCCACCTAAATCGACCGGGCCATGATTAAAGCTTCATCGGCCGATGAATCATCGTGTGGATACTAATAACAAAAAAAGATGGAGGAAAATACTTTTCCATTACGCACATTGCTTCCACCAGACTAGCTTTCGCTTGTAGAAGTTCATCTCTGTTGATAACCTTTGCGCACAAAATGTTGAAAAATATACTAATACGCAGAAGAGAAACTCGCAGATCTTTAGGTAATGAAGTCGCAGTATGAACTAGCAATGGAAACATATATTGCATCATTACATGGTAATCGTGTGACTTGAAATTCTTCACTCGGTGGACTAATGCTCACGTGATTGGAAGATTGGAACAGAAGCTAGAAGGCACCCTTAAGTTCTTCAGCACTGTACAAAAAGATACTTTTTCATCTTTAGTTAAGGCAAACGATCCATCTTCCATTATTGTTTTACCATTTGCACTATCCTCTTTCACCCATAACCGCTTTTTAATACCCATAGCTTCCATATCTTTACGTGCATTTATACCATCTTTTGAATTACTATTACCCATGAGAGTGTTAACAATATGCTCAGCTATGTTCTTTTCTGTATGCGTAACATCTGTACAATTACGGACATCGTTCGATCCCCAATTCGGCAAATCATGAAGTATGGACCTTCGAGTAAATAGAGAGTTTTCAGAAACATCTTCATCGGAACCCTGTTGCAAACTATCCGCTTCTGCTCCTCTTTTACGTTTCTTTCTTTGGTGGTTTACCCCTTACCCCGTTTACTTTTCATATCTTTCACAATCTCTTGAACTTGCAATCCTGTTAGTGGCCATGGAGCTTTACCATATTCTACCCCTCCACTGAAATTTGTTTTATCAAATCTGTACTTGTGTTGGGATGGCAGCCATCTTCGGTGTCCCATATAACATATCTTCTTACTATACGACAGCCACTCTGAAACTGTTTCTTCACCACAGGTGGGACACGCATAATACCCATGAGTCACATATCCAGCTAGAGTACCCAATGCCGGAAAATCATGAATGGCCCATAACAACCTCGCCTTCAAAAGAAAATCGAGTTCGTGAAGGCACGAATGTCATAACACCATCATTCCATAACTCTTTCAACTCCTCTATCAATGGTCAAGTAAACATCAATATCTTTACAGTGCTCTCGGACCTTATATCAACAAACATAACATGGAGAATTCACGCTTTATACACATCGAAGGAGGAAGGTTGTACGGACACAGTATCACCGGCCAACAGCTGTAATTCAGACCAAAGCATCCATTTGGATTAAAGCCGTCAGTTGCTATCACAAGAGTAACATTCCGTAATTCCTTAGCAAATTCAGGACAAAAATTATCCGCACACCTCCAAGTCATAGAATCCACCGGATGACGCATGACATTAACATCTCTCTGTGCTCTAGAATGCCAAAGCATTGCCTCTGCTATCCATGGTACACTATAAAGTCTTTTCAGCCTTGCAATTATCGAAAAATGCCTTAAAGTCTTTTGCGCAACTTGTGTAAGTTTTCTCTCATCATTAAAAAATCTTACGTACCGAGGTTCTTGACATACAGGACACTTCACCAATGAACTATTATCCTTCCAATAAAGTATACATTCATTTACACAAGCATCATAAGTCGCATAATCCATCCCCAGCTCTTTAATAATCTTCTTGATATCCGGATACTTACATGGCAGGTGTTACCTTCTGAAGCAACTCTTTCATAAATTCTAATATTGCGGTAACACCATTGTCTGAAATTCCATACTTGAGTTTTTATGTTGTTCATCATTATCGCAGCTTACATTACTTGACTTTCCATTATGACATGAAGGATATAATGGTTCTCTTGCCTTCTCAACTAGGCCGATCACTTTTTCTCACCACACACCTAGTTCCAACATTCTCATCCAACCCTGCTGTAACATTCTCATCAACACCTGCTATAACATTCTCATCAACACATGCTTCTACATTCTCATCCATCCCTTCCCTAACATTCTCATCAACATCTGTGGTAATATTCTCATTCAAACCTGCTGTAACATCATCATTATCTGCTACACATTCAGTTGTAGTATTATCCTTATGTGTTAATTGTCGCTTGTACTTGAACTTTCCCCATGATAGCGCCAGAATGTGTACACCTCATGCATACCATGTTTGAGCAAATGCAATGAGATCTCACTCAGTACAACTAAGCCTTTACCATTCATACAACAACGACAAGGGCATGAAAATAAATGACTCCCACCACCATTATTCTTGGAAAACTCTATGAATGACTTCACACCTTGTCTGTATTCTAAAGACTTACGAGGACACTTCAACCATTTCTTGATCACTTCAGATGACATATTACCCTTCAAAATTGATATTTAAAAGAATCAAATAAAATCACTTAGTCCTAGTGGTTGGGTTATCGAATCCCATGAGGTTAGCGACAGTAACATCCTCTCAAAGAGGAGAGAATGAGCTATAAGTAGATTTTGTAAATCACCACTAGGACTATTATCATTATGCTCACAGAGTACATAAAACCAGTCTCGTTTATACACAACTTAACATACAAAATAAAATAACTTAGTCCTAGTGGTACAGGGTTGCCGAAGCCCTACAAGTTAGCGACAGAAACATCCCCTCAAAGAAGAGAGAATGAGCTACAAGTAGATTTTGCGAATAACCACTAGGAATGTTATCATCATGCTCACAGAGTACATAAAACCAGACTCGTTTATACACAAATTAACATACAAAATAAAATAACTTAGTCCTAGTAGTACAGGGTTGCCGAAGCCCTGCAAGTTAGCGACATAAACATCCCCTCAAAGAAGAGAGAATGAGGTACAAGTAGCTTTTGTAAATCACCACTAGGACAAGTTATCATCATGCTCACTTAGAATCACCAATATCAAAACAAAACTTCATAACTTTAGTTCATTTAAACTTAAAAAACTACCTTAAAATGAAACTAAAGTTCAAATCATGATGAGCATATTTATAGAGCATACAAACTGGAATTTAGGTTACTACCTTAACGATTCGTGGTTTTGCTTGTTTTCTCGTTTGTCTCTTTCCAAAAGGATCCTCTCCGGCTCTACAAAGACCAAGATATAGAACAACATTAGCCAAACTTTTAAATTTATCAACTTTGAAGCATATGTCACAACAACACACACTAATCAATTATGATTTGCCATACCCACACACGCTCTCGTTGTTACACGGCTAGCTAGGTCCAAGTCTGTCTAGCTCTCATCAAACCTTCCAAGATTATATAAGACTTTATCGGGTAGAACTCGCCTACTCAACTTAGTATGCTTCTAAGGCAAAAAAAATACACCATGTCTAATGGCCAAATGCATCTTTACACAGACTAGTGGATCAAAAACTAGAATGCACAAGTGTAGCTAATGATGTCAATCATCACCAACAAACTTATAAATTAGAACTTACCTAAATTATCTTACAAACTATAAATTAGGTTATAAAGTAAATAAAATAGAAAATTTCGAAATTAACATAAAACCCTAAAATCAGTTCAATGTTTCGAAACTTATACCTTCTAAGTCTTCCAAATTCTTCAATCTTCAAGTCTTCAAACCCCAACAGGAAATTAGAAAAAAAAAATGTAATTAGATTTATCTGAAGAAGATTAACAAAACATAACTCTGACGATTAACACTTACACAGATCGATCAAAAAATGGAAGATAAAGATGAAATGAAGCCATAAAAAACAGATCGATTAAAAAAAGATGAAACCCTAAAAATAAAAACACTTCTAATTATAAACACTTACACAGATCTCTGCCAATTGAAAGGTATTGAAGAGATTCAAGATATTTCTGTTATTTTTCTCGGCTAATACAATCTCTGTGATGAAACCCTAATTTCTTCGCCTGAGAGGACGAACAGACGCAGAGCATAAGAAACTCAAAGAAAAACGAAAATGGAAGTGGCACGCGAATTCTGCTATCTTATCCATGGAACTCACGCATGTGAATGGCACACTCGTGGGAGGAAATATCCACTCGTATAATTGATCGTGGGTGGAAATATAATTCTAGGCGTGTGAGTGGCACGCGCATAAACTCAAGGTGTTACGACCCTAGTGTGACCAAGCGTGTGAGTGACACGCTTATAAAAAAATTCGTAACGGCTTGGCTCTGTTACGAAGTTCTAAAAATTTAGTAACGGCTTCAGCCTGTTACGAATTTTTGTAACGGCCATTTGTAACGGGAAATTCGTAACGGCTCATAAGCCGTTACGAATGCATGTTACTATTCCGGGAATTTGGTGTAGTACCTCCATTCTGATCGGAAAAGAATTTCCTATCTCCCTTCGCGGGAATATTTAGGTTTGAAGTTCGTTTAGGAGGCGAAAACATCCCGACAGTAAAACTCAGGGAAGAATTCATGAGGGATGTTGCGGGCCCGTGGTAGCATAGTCGCGCCAGTTATCTATTCCGTTCATGGAACAAGAAGGAATCTTTATGCAAATGCAAACTCTAGAAATTCCCGTCGCATGAAAAGAGGTATCGACCCTCTTCTTTTTGTATTGCTCGTCCGGATCCATGCTTTCGCCTGCAGTGTCTCTCCAGTGGATTCCAAAATCTACCAAACTCCATTGCACTCTTGGGATGGATGGATGAAATAATGTCAGGGCTAATCTTGGAGATTGTGGTTGCGTTGTTAGTTCATCCTTGACTTTAGGTTATTTGGTACCTAGACTTTTGATTGCGATGATGATATATTGTGGATGCTTGTATGGTCAAAATCTTCCGCAACCATTGGGTGAAGTAGATGAGTTGAGAGATGTTCCGTTGCCGATGTGCTGCTACCAAGTCATCAAGGACTTCGTTCCAAACAACATCCTTTGAACCATATTCTGAACCTTGGACTATTGTATGGAATGGTATGCGGTGAGTGAAGTGCCCAGCTTATACTTATGTTAGATCCGATGGTGTGGCCGTATATGTGAATGTATCTCTGTGGCGTACTTAAGGGTTTTAATGCGCGTGTACGGCTTCATGTTGAGAAATTCTTGCGGTAGGACTTCGACGAGTGATGATGTTGAAATCGGAAATAACTCGGTTGAGGGTAGTGAAAGCGTCCATGCCGATAGTCCCATGTGTAGCCTACTTTTATCGTATCGCCTTGAATCCACGTCTTTGGGATTTGATACAATCTTATCATACTCTCCTGGATGTGATGTTTGGGATGCTTGGAATATTGCACGGACGAAATATTCTAAATAACGAAGAGGTAGAAGTGGGAGAGTTATGTCGTTAATCGTGGCTCCCTCTCTGTCTCTTCAAGAAAAATGTTTCAACTGCGTCTCAGGAGTTATCTCATGAATGCTTGATTTTTTCGGGGATGGACCGTGATGAGCAGTCCCCAGTCGTACTTCTTTTTAGTTACTGAAGTTGCTTTCTCTGAGCAGGCATGGGATCCGCCGCGGCCTCCTAAAGTGTTGAAGGCGTCTTATAGACAGAGAGATGATGATATTCTTGCGCTACACCCTTGAAGAGTAGATGACCTTGTTTTGGCTATGTCCTTTGGGTTGATTTGTGTCTTCGAGCTTTGACAATGAAGGGATTCCGTATATCTTTGTAGTGATTTACATTGCGGTGAAGCTCTAGTTGGTATCAACAAATGAGCGGCAAAAGTTCTTGATAGCGAGATGTAATCATAAGAGACTACATTTGTCGTGGAACAATGTAGGTTGGATAAAATTGTATGGGCATCCATGGAAGTAAAAGGATTGGTGGATGCGTAAGCAAGAAAACTGGTCATGGTCACGAGTTTTGGCGGGATGGATCAAAGGACGACCATGAGTAAGAAGATTGGTTGGATGCGATCATGATCCTTGACATGGGGAGTGTGGTGGCACGACCCTTTGCAGGAAGGAGTGGTGTTGAAGCGAACGTTGAAGCGGAGCCGCTGCTGGAGAACGTTGAAGCGGATCCACTTCTAGTGAGAATGTTGAAATGACGCCTTGCAACTCTCAGAGCCTTGACGGTTACCATGTTGAAGTCGAAGGCTGCGTCACGTTCTGTCAAACTCGACATCCCTCAAGTGAACAGAGGTTAGGAGTCCCCAGTTCCATCTATCGATCGTGCTTTCCAGGAGAGGTTGGGGTTTGGGAACGGCTTCCCTGGATGGGAACACCTGCTTTCCTGATGCAGTGCGGTTGAGGGATGCAAATATGTCTTGACGCTACGCCTTGGAGAAATATAGAATCTCACATAACTGTTTCATCATAGACTGTATGACTTTGTGGGTGAAGTTCCCATCGTGCATCTCCTGACGGGAAGAGGGTCTCTGTGAACTCAGGAGGGTTGCTGATTTCCTTTGCTTTCGATTTTGGAGAAGTCGTTCCTAACCTTTACGTGTGATGAAATTGGATTGATGATCCCCTTCTAATGGGCATTCAGGGGCAATGCGAGCCTCTTCATCTATAAAAACACGTCCTGCTGAAGTGCCTGCGCCGGATGTTAAAAGTATTCTTTGTCAGTTACATCCTGGGTTGACGTGAATCTTATGGTGGCCGTACCGTCAGTGTCCTGAGGAAGTAGGTATTTCTTCTAGAGTTATAAACACGTCTGTCTGAGCCTTATGAGAACCTTTTATCTTTTCATCAAATCAACAGTGGTAAAAGGAGGTCGGCTTATTCTGTCTCTTCTAGTATCTTGCCCTGATGGTGGATTAGCAGCGTCTCTGGTGACGGTTGGAGCTGTCATACTTGAAGAAACGTTGGGGTGGCGGAAGCGGCACTGGTTCTGGTGATCGTAGGTGTATCGTGCAGAGATGGCCCGGTTTTGATCACGGAGTGCTGGATCCATGGCGCTGTTTCGAAGGGTGAGGATGGTGCTACTTTGGCTGGTTGTGGAGCGGAGAAGATGGCGCTGACTAGATCATGGAATGGCAGCGACAGCTGCTGGATATGACGTGGATTGTTGGTGCAAACCCTATCCATAGGCATGTCCTCTATAGTTTTATGGGCGGCGCCATGATAAGTCCCCAGTCACTCCTCGTCGTGTGATAACCGGTAATCGAGCCGTTTGTGATCGAGCCATCGATCCCCGAGCGGATCGTTTCTTCCACCATCTTGGAAGTCCCCTGTTATCCCTTGTCGTGTGATAACTGGTAACTGAGTTGTTGATCCCTGAGCGGATCATTTGCTTCTACCATCTTGAGATCGGAGTTGAAAGATAAAATCGAGAATTGAGGAATTGATATTGTAACCGAGAGATTAATCTCCCACTGTGGTCGTCAATTGTTTGGGGGTGAAAACGGTTTCTGCTGAATATGATAATTTCGCGTGAGTGGGTGAGAAACGAGTCTAAACCCTAAACAATATACTACACGGGAGTACTTTAGATTCGAGAGATCAATCTGTACAAATCCATCCTAAACCAAGAAATGGCCATTCCAGACTTGCTTCGGTCACAAAGTGAAGGAGAAGGGTTGGTTTTTGGGAGGGAAGCGAAGAGAGTGTTGAGACCAGAATAGTTGATTCTGGAAGAGTAGTTGTTTGACGACTTGTATCAGAAAGTGAAACACTAGCAATGTGGAAGCTAACAGATGAAATCTGAGTGTTGTATGTTCCTGACCAAAACTTGTTCTTTGGTGGAAATATGTAAGACCTATTTATACAAGTCGTAACAAAACGTACTCTAGTCTCGTAAGAAATGGAAACGACTGAGTAAAGTGGAAGGAGGTGGTAACGGGTAACACCAGGAATTTATGTTCCATAATGAAAGAAACGTTTCACCATTACTCCTTGTATTTACTAACCAACTCATTCTTATGACACTTTCTTGTAATGGGCGTAGTGTACACCGCACGCTGTAAACCGCCAAACCAATACCCTAATGAGCATCCCCCGGTTTGTGACATGTGTTGATGTCTCGAGTGTTTTCGTGGAAAACGTGTAGTATGTTGATGTTTCTTGGAAAGTTGAGCTTGGGAGACTTTCTGGCTCAGTGGTGACCCTCGACGGTAGAGATTTTGCATCTTGAGAGGAAGGAAGCCGTAGATTGTCGCAACTCTACGTTTGGCAACCAGCGTTGAGCATGGCATTGGCATGTGTTAGGCGCGGCCAAAATTAGGATTTAGTGCAAACCATGATGTTTGGATTTGGGCCGCAAGTTGCCATGCGTTAGGTGGCGAACTTGGACGGTCGAGATCTGCATCTCAAAGGGAAGGGTAGCCGTTGATTATTGCAACCCTTTGTTTTGGCAGCCAATACGAGCATGGCTTTGGCATGTGTTAGGCGCAGCCAAAATTAGGGTTTAGTGCAAACCGTGATGTTTGGATTTGGGCCGCAAGTTGCCATGCGTTAGGTGGCGAACTTGGACGGTCGAGATCTGCATCTCAAAGGGAACGGTAGACGTTGATTATTGCAACCCTTCGTTTTGGCAGCCAGCTGTTGATGGTGGTTTTTAAACAAGGGTTAAAATCGTAAAACCCCATGGCCTAGTGTTACCCGCAACACATTCACTAAGAGCATTTAACTCGGGTGTAAATAATTAATAGGGTATTTTTTCAAAATACCGATTAGGTTTTCGACACGTAACCCTAATTCCAAAACCAAGCCGCATATCACACTACCATGGCAACAATGCCAAAACCAAGCCGCATATTGCGCACCATGGCAACAATGCCAAACCAAGCCGCACCACCGCACCATGGCAACAATGCCAAAACCAAGCCGCACCTCGCGCACCATGTCAACAATGCCAAACCAAGCCGCATACCGTGCACCATGGCAACAATTCCAAACCAAGCCGCACCGCGCACCATGGCAACAATGCCAAACCAAGCCGCACCCCCGCGCACCGTGGCAACACGTATCGCGACCATATTTCCAAGCCGCTATGCCTCCGGCCCATGCCAAATATAGCTCCCTAGGCTTGCAAGACTTGCAACTAGGTCAACATGGTCGTACGTGCCATTGGCACATGCCAACACGTATCGCAGCCATATTTCCAAGCCGCTATGCCTTTGGCCCACGCCAAATATAGCGCCCTAGGCTTGCAAGACTTGCAACTAGGTCAACATGGCCGTACGTGCCATTGGCACATGCCAACACGTATCGCAGCCATATTTCCAAGCCGCTATGCCTTTGGCCCACGCCAAATATAAGCGCCTAGGCTTGCAAGACTTGCAACTAGGTCAACATGGCCGTACGTACGTGCCATTAGCACATGCCAAAACGTATCGCAGGCCATATTTCCAAGCCGCTATGCCTCGGCCCACGCCAAATATAGCGCCCTAGGCTTGCAAGACTTGCAACTAGGTCAACATGGCCGTACGTGCCATTGGCACATGGCAACACGTATCGCAGCCATATTTCCAAGCCGCTATGCCTTTGGCCCACGCCAAATATAGCCCTAGGTTTGCAAGACTTGCAACTAGGTCAACATGGCCGTACATGCCATTGGCACATGCCAAACACACACGCCGGTAGCCTAACTTGCAAACCGTGCAACCTACCACCAAGGCATTCCGACATGCCATTGGCACATGCCAAACACACACGCTGGTAGCCTAACTTGCAAACCATGCAACCTACCACCAAGACATTCCGCACATGCCATTGGCACATGCCACACACGCCACTAGCAGCCTGGCATTGCCACTTACACTCAACATTCAACCTACCACCAAGGCATTCGCACATGCCAATGGCACATGCCACACGCGCCACTAGCAGTGCCACTTGCACTTAAGGTGCAACCAACGAGATATTAACACAAAATCGGGGATGCTTTCCAAAGTGTTTTGGTTTGGCGGTCACACGCACTTGTACACTACGCTCACATTAAGAAAGCGTGAAAAGGAATAAAGCGGTCAAATAAATGAGGAAATAATGGTGAAAACTTTTTCACCCATTAACACCATGCTAAGTTACCACCTCCTCCCATTATTTCACCCTTTACTCTCTTCCTTCATGAGGCCAGTGGTACGTTTCAATCTCAACTTGTATAAATAGGTCTTACCTATTTCACCAGACAACAAGTCTCGGTCAGGAGAAAAATACTACACTCTTTAAAGGCAACTTTGCAAGCTCTCCCAAAAAGCTTTCACCTCTTGCAAGCTCCCAAGCTTTCACTTTCTCGATACAAGTCGAGATACTACTCTCCCGCATTATTCTGTCCTCAACACCTTTCTTTGCTTCCCTCCCCAAATCAACCCTTCTCCTCCACTTTGTGACCGAAGCAAGTCTGGAACGGCCATTTCTTGGTTTAGGCCGGACTTGTACAGATTGATCTCTCGAATCTATAAAGTGCTCACGTACAACACATTTGTTTAGGGTTTGAACCAGTTTCACTCACCAACCGAATTTACCGAAAATCGGCGAAACGATTTTTACCCATAAACAATTGGCGACCACAATGGAGGATTGATCTTTCGATTACAATATCAAATTCTAGCTTCCATCCTCAAATTTTCGCGCAAGCATGGTCGATCATCGTGCGATCTCCACAAACATTGATCCCGCTCAAGGCTCACATAACTCCTCAATTTCCTCGGGAAGCAATACCACCAATGAAGAGGTCCCAAGACCGGCTGACCCGATGCGTGCTCGGGAGATCCACGCCAAAAACATGGACCTAATGAAGGATGCGATTAACAAAGATACTCGACTTCCTCATCAATCTAACATCGGGGCTAAGATTCATTTTCCCCAGGAGATCAAGAGCAGGGACTAACATCCCGAATGAGCATTCTCAAATCAATCGGCCACACCGACCGGAAGCCAGCGGACCAGGAGGCGACCATGTTGGTAGAAAACTTATGTGAATTGCCGCACCTCTCAAGGACCAGCGGATAAAAACATTCTCTCGCTATCAACCGAATAGCACTAAACGCATCACTAGTTCTCGCACCCACGGGGACTCCAAGGATCCCCGAAGATCCGCCAACAATATTGTTTTCACCGACGACGACATGATGGTAGAAGACGGTCACAACCAGGCCTTGCATGTTACGGCTCGTCAAGAACATAGAGTTTCAAGAGCGCTCATTGACACGGTGCATCTTCCAATGTCATCACTCTCAAGACACTCAAAGCTGCCAAGGTGCGACCTAATGAGATCGTACGACAACCCACTACGATGACGGATTTCGAAGGCAACCAAACTAGCACATACGACTACATCAACTTTGAGTCGGGCAAGAGGGCCAATCCAATCAAACGGAAGTTTGAAGTAATTGAAAAGAACCAGACTACCACATGATACCGGGAAGGCCATGGCCGCACAATCTCAAAATCGTCCCTTCAACATACCACCAATGCCTCGAAACAGTGATTGAACGGAGAAGTCGCTCGCATTCCTCGCATCGTCCCCCTATGCACCCGCCATCGCGTAGAAGCACATGGGCCGAAGGAGGGTTCAAAAGGCGTGGTGACCAAGATTCATTTTTACATTACCAAAATGGACATCGCCGTAGAGATAGCGACAAACCGGAGATACCCGCAGAGGAGACCGTCTTTCCACCACCTCCTCGGAAGAAAGACCCGCCGCCTCTTGCCACCGGCGTAACCCGTGCCCGCACCAAGCGAGAGTACACCACTACCGCAAGACGAAGTAAAAACGAAAGCTCACACATCATCACCGCCGTTAGCAATTAGCAGGGAGACCATGACCCTGCCTCTCCGCCCCGAAGGAATGTCTTCACAATAACCAGGAGGAAGTTCCACGCCCGAAGCTACAAGATGAGACCGACTTAACCACCGACGAACTCGAAACCTGTCAATATAGGAATGAGGAATTTCGCGACCCATTCCGACCCGGGCCGACTCTACATCCTACTAACGCTCAAAGCTAGTCGACCTACTCAAAGAATACCGTGACGCCTTCGCATGGACTTACGAAGAAATGCCCGCTTGATGGAAAATCGTCACCCACCATCCGCATGTGATACCCGGATCCAAAACCAACAAGCAGCCTCCAAGACAATTCAGACACGATGTAGAAGAACAAATCAAGGCGAGGTCCGTAAATTACTAGCCTCGGTTTTGTCAAACCTATTCACCATCCTACTTGGTTAGCCAATATCGTTCCGTTAAAAAGAAGAATGGTCGATCCCGATGTCGTGTCGATTTCGAGATCCGAACAAATGCTTCCTAAAGACGATTTCCCGCTTACCTAACATCGACATCCGGTAGACGCTACAAGGGACATGGTATGTTCTCTTTCATGGATGGATATAATGACATAACCAGATAAAGATGTATGAGCATGACGCAAGTAAGACCGCTTTCCGAACCCTCTGAAACTTCTATTACACCGTAATGCCTTTCGGGTCTCAAGAACGTCAGCGCCACTTACTAACGTGCCATGACTACCATCTTCCACGATATGATGCACAAACAAGTCGAAGATTACGTAGATGATGTTGTGGTTAAATCAAGACTCGAAGCGATCATCCGAAACGCCAGCGACAAGTATTCGAAAGATGCCGCGAATACAAGTTGAAGATGAATCCTTTGAAATGCGCTTTTGGTGTCTCTTCGAAATTCTTGGGATTCCAAATAATAAACATAGGAATAAAAGTTGATCCACTAAACGCAAGCTATCCTCACGATGCCGCCACCACGAACCCAGTGAGGGAGCTCCAGAGTTTCATGGGCAAAGTAAACTACATTCGTCGCTTCATACCGGGTCGGCACACCACCACTACGTTTTACTCCTCTCTAAAAAAGGAGCGAATTTCACATGGACTACGCCTCGGCCAAAGCGTACCCGTAAGATCCAAAGAATACTGTCCTCCCCAACCGTCATGAAACCTCCTATGCAAGGGAGACCACTATGTCTCTACCAAAACTTTAGCGATACCGCCATCTGAGCTCTCCCTCGGCAAGAGGACGACAAAGGAATGGAATACCCCATATACTATTTCGGTCGAACGTTGAGAGACGCTGAACTCGGATACCCCAAGGCGGAAAAGGGCGTGTTTAGCACTCGATTCATTCCATCCGTGGTTCGACACTACCTCCTCCAATAAGGTGGTTCTAGTGTCCAAATCGACCCTCATAAAGTTTCTCCTCTCAAACCCCGCCTTGATAGGAAGGCCGGCTAAGTGGCTCCCGCAGCTATCGAGTTCGACATAACGTGCCTCCCCAAGGGGCCATAAAAGGACAGGCATGCACTGCGTTAGTAATATTCCCGTGAGAAAACACCTGCAATTACGAAAGACCTCCCAGGAGACCTTCCAGATATCTTTTTAGTCAAAGAAGAAACATTGGGCTGTATTCTTCGATGGCTCTTCCACCCCAAGACTAATACCGGAGGAGCGAGTGTTGATTAGTATCTCCCGCCGAGAAGTCTTCTCGCACTCTTTCAAGCTAGACTTTCCAGTGCACCAATAACTCAAATGAATACGGCCTTCCTCATTGGACTATCACTAGCTAAACAAGCCGGCCACACGTTTGGAGATAAGAGGAGATTCCAAATTACTCATCAACTGTAAACGGGATCTATGCATTGAAAGAACTAACACTCAAGCGCCATACAAATCAAGCACAAATACTACTAAATTATTTCACCAAGCAACCATCACACATGTCGTCGAGAGCAGCAACAAGCATGCCGACCGCTTAGATACACTAGCCTCAAAGCTACGTTCAAGGAACCGAGAAACTCTCGACAAAGAAAAACGCCAACTATAGCTTCAACATGGCTTTCACAACTCGAGAAAGCCAAGACGATGACTGGAGAATGATGCGTGTCGTAGGTGCAATCAAATTAATATCTTATTTCCACTCAATTAAAATTAATATAATGGAAGTCAAGTTCTGTTCCCACGAGAGCAAGGGATTCTAGTTGTAAAATTGTCACGAAAGGGGGTGTAAAAAGCAAAAGAAAATAAGCAAAGCAATTAAAAGATAAAGTTGAAAGCAATAAGAGAGACAAGATCAAGGAATCCTTCTTGTTCTAAACAATGAATCAAGTTATGTTCTTTTCTACTTGTTATTAGTCACAAATTATCACCAACCGTAGGTAAAAGCAAACAGATCAGTGCTAAACCCCAAATCCCTTGATCACCAGACACGGAAGTTCTCGATCACTGATTCTATTTACCAAACCACCTAGTAGTAGATCACTCTAGATGTAATTTAAATAAACGCATTAAGGTTTATGAACTTATTAGGTCAATATTAGTAGTTGGACTCTTAGATCAAGGTCTACTTGCTAACGTTGTTTTCACACACAATTGCTCCATGGAATCCTCCGCAAGGTCTCGTGTTTGCTACTTATGTAAAGAGTCAAGAAACGATTACTTATCCCCTAACTTTCACTAGCTTTAGATCAAATTAACAAATCAATTTAGCGTGCACTCTAAACAATCTATCAATCAATCATGAATGTCATTGAGATCATTCCTATTAGTAAAAACAAACGATACTAATAGGAAAAACTTCAAGATAGAATTAAAACAAAACTCAAATCATATATTAAGAACTAGGAATTCATCCTCAATCAATAAGAAAATTAGCTACTCATGTTTTTGAAATTCACACAAATAATAATTAAAAGGAGAATTTTCAAGTTCACACAAATAATAAAGAAGAAGAATTTTGAAAACGAAAAACACAAGTGTTGTGTGTAAAGAGGTGTGTAAAAGATGTAGAGAACTTCTCATTTATAGGCTTCAATATTTTCCAAATCTTCCAAGGAATAGAATCCTTTTCCCTTTTTAGCAATTCAATTTCCAAATTCAAGTCTTTCTTTCTTCCATCTTCTCTTTCCAAATTTGAGCCCAATTCTCCATCCAATTCCTAGTCCAAGTCTTCATACCCATGAGAGAAGTCCATAGAAAATTCTCGGAATTTTTGGCCTGCCTAAAATCGGGTATTATGGCCGAATCCGCTTCGGAATGAAGCCGCCACCACCTGAAAATTCTGTGGTGCCCGGGAGAATATTCGACGGAATATTCCGTCACGGCGCCGTCCGAGTTAACTGTCAAATAGGCTCTGCCGCGGTCAATTGGGTCAAGAAATCATCGGGTCGTAACCAGTCACTTAGCTAACTTTACTGACTGTCTCAGACTGCCTCGAGTACTTCACGCCCCGATGGCCATGCCTTCCCAAGTGAATCTCTCTTCTCGGCCAAGATGGCTATGCCAACCGTGAATCGCACTTAGATCATTCTTCACATCTCACTTTGCTTTCAAACCAAATCATTCTCAAGCCAACAAGCCTATTCATTCCATTGCAGGTGTAATACCGGAGCTTCATACCTAAGAATTTCCTTAGCTACCAGCTGATACATCCACCAATGCCGCAACCAATGCACAAAACTCAAACCAACCGAGCCAATACCCCGCAATTTACACACTCCTCGGCTATAAAGACCAACACCAACTCTACCCACTTTGCAACCCTCCATGTCTCACAAGCACTTTCTTGTTCTGGTTCCAAGGCCTCCTACCCATTCACCACTACCTTGTGCAACACAAGCCATGTTTCGTAGTCGCTCTTGAACCAACATCTAACCATCAATTCTATCTAGTTCACGTTTCTTCCACCACAAGTCCTACCAGCTTCATACCCATTTGCCTCGAACATAGCCACTCCAAATTGCACATAACCCCATTACATCATGAATGCCAGCCCTTGCACATCTCACCTTGTACTCTCCCCATGACTCCACCGCATCACCATTGCATTTTATCATCATCACCATTTTCACCGCATTCTCCATTCAGCAGTTCAAGCATTCCGTGTCATTTAGTACCTTCTCAATGCTTCATACTACCCACGAACTCAACATTGATTACAATCTCCGTTTCAACAAGCAGGTTCATCATCATCTTCTCCAGAATTACCAGAATGACATGCTTCGATCATTACCACCTTTTACAAACCCGTGAGTATCACTTTCTTGTTCAATTGTCAATGGAAATCGAAACCTTAACTCTCTCAATTAAATTGAATCATTGGAAGAACCCTTAATCTAATTTCAATTCCATCATCTACGACTTCACCCATCTTCACCGAATCATCACCAATCATCAAACCCTTCTCCCTCTCGCTTAACACCATCTCATCTATGTGGAATCAATTCAACCCAAGAATATCAACATCTTCTTATCACCTCAAAACCCATCACTGTCAGATCTGTCGAGTACATATCAACATCGCCACTTGAACCCAGTTCTTCGATTCAACAATGGCCGAATCGCATCGCTTCAATTTCGTCATTGTCTCAAACCAAACCCTAACTGCTCTAAATTTATTGCAAAGAATGTAAACCCTAATTGCTTCTCTCTAAAACAAGAATAAAACTTACCTTCACTTCCATCACCAGAAACTACTAATCGATCCGGATTTCGATTTGAACATCATCTTCTCGAGTACCAAAGAAAGATCCATGGCGCTCTTCTTCTCACCGGTGTGGAGAAAACGAGTGAATGAAATTTTAATTCTTAGTGGTTGTGTAATGATTTGGGATTAAGATGCCCAATGTAAGAACCACCCGATGGGTGCCTATATCGATGGTCGCTTTGATAAGGGCTAGCCAAGTTTCCAGCCCCTTTAACCTTGACTGACTGGTCAGAGTGATCCTCCCAAAAGAGTTGCCTCAACATTAATCGAGATCCATATATCAATCGCTCGTAAATGACATTTTTGCCCTTTCGGCTCAAATTGGGTGATTTCTTCCTCTTTTCTCTCCGTGTGACTCCAAAGTAGCTACAAAACTCAAAACAAACGAAAATACATAATTTACACTTAAAAATAGCAAAGAAAGCATAAACAATAGATAGTAAATAGGATGTATTCTACACCCTATCAAATTCCCCCACACTTAGACTTTGCTAGTCCTCGAGCAAATCAAACTAAAAACTCACAACTTCAAAGCTTCCTGCGTCCCAAGCATCCAAAGAGTTATGAGGACATAGAGTTTCCGCATTCTAGTAATAAGAAGTTAGAAATACTAAAGAACATATTCTCATTCTTAAATGTTGAGTGAGAAATAACCACACCATAATGAGAGAACGCGGTTTGAGAAACGATCAATAAGCATTTCGCCTCGACTTTTGCCTCACCAAAAGGATTTTATGATAATTGCACTCAAAAGACTCGCTTTTTATGGGTCTCACATGTGTGCAGGTAGGAATGAAGAGAGAATTCCCGCAACACGTTGAATGGTGGAAGGACAACTTCCTAAATATTTTTAAAA